>JAYESA010000004.1:19724496-20249496 GCA_036927795.1 Iris macrosiphon | reverse complement strand
ATAAAAACTTTCTCTCTCTTCATTTTTCATTCCAAATCTAGATCTAGAATTTCTCTCAACCAAATTCTACCAAATCTCTACCAAATTCCACCAAATCTCTACCAAATTTCTACCCAATTACTTCTCAAATCACCATTGGAGACTAGAAGAGCAAGGATCTAGAAGGAGAAAGCAAGGATCTACAAAGAGGAGCAAGGATCTACAAGTTGGAGGCCAATTTCACCAATTTTGGAGGTTTTATTGGGAATCCATCTCCCAATAGGTACAATTCAGTTTTTGCCTTTAAAATAGCTTCTAAATATGAGATTTAATCATGAATAATCAACCCATATATATGTACTACCCATAGGATTTGGTTTTGTGTTCATAGGAGACCTATGGAGAAAGTTATGGTGATTTTTGTGTCAATTTTGGGAGAATTCCGAAAATAATTTTTGTTGTGTGTGTCAATTGATCCTATAGATTAATTTGGCATATGTTTGTGTGTTTGGGGCTAGTGTCGTGTCCACAATTGGGTACGTATAGGTCGTATCCCAACAATTTGGTGATACGTGTTATTTTGGGGATTTTCCTCCACACGGGACTTTGTACATGTCGTATTTTGACACGGACACATAGATCTACATTTGACACTTTGTCACTTTGTTTTGTTCATAAATATTATATGTGATTTATTTGTGTCCTTTGGGGTACAATTGGATGTGTGGTGGACTCGTGTCGCATGCGTATCCTAGATCTAGTGGGATACGGTATGATACTCTCCAATTGTTGTGTGTTTATGTGTAGATCTAATTAATTATACTTTAATTCTTGAATTATAATTGTGTATGTATCTATATATATTATATATATATTATGTATATTTATTATAGTGTTTATTGTATCATAGATCTATGTATTATATATGTATTAATATAATATATATTATGTAGCTTTCTTCTACATGCATTAATATATATGTTATAATATATGTTAGGGATGTAAATATATGTATATGTTTTATATAATATATGTGTATATTTAATTAAGTAGTTAGATTATTTATAGTTATTATATGATTATATATATATATATATATATATATATATATATATATATATATATATGTATGTAGATATATATTTATAAGTGGTAGCATATGTATATATAATATAGTAGATATATATATGTGGTTATATATATAGTTATATTATATATTGATATGTATTTATATTATTGTATGATTATATATATGTATACATATATGTATAGTTATATATACATATTACTATATGTGTGTGTGTATGTTACTATGTGGTATTTTATACAATTTACTATGTATAAGTGTATGTATAGTTTTATATATATATTGTATAAATATATATTGTGGGTTATATATATGTATTTAAATATATATTATATAAATATATATGGTGGGTTATATATATGTATATATATATATGGTAATTAATATATATATAAATATGTTCATAATTGCTATTTTTATTATAGTATACTATATATGTATATATTTAGTTGTAGCATATAAATTTATTAGAATAGTTAGTATATTTTAGTTATCAATTGTTATGAGTATCTTTTATATATTATATATTTGAAGGTATGTATGTACATATATATGTATTAATAGTTAGTGTGTAGTTGGTAGTTAGTATTATTCTATTAGTACATACTAGAGTTATATTGGATTGATATATGTAATTATTGTTGGGTAGTTAGTATATATATGAGATTTTGGCAATTACCTTAAGATATCAAGGTAAGTATCAAGATATACCAAGGTATGAGTAGTAGGTATTGGCATAAGTAATAGGATAGTTGTAAACTAATTATGGGTTGGTATTAAGGTGACTAAAATAAGGTATATAGTATTATATAAATATTAAATACATAGTAGTTTATAATTATTGTTGGGCAGTTAGTATAAATAAGGTTTTGAATTTACCTTGAGATGCCAAGGTAAGTATCAAGGTATTGGAGGATAATCAAGGTATTGGGTTTTGATATCAAGATAGAGGTTTAGTATTGCGATACCAAGTTGGTTCGAAACTAAGGTATCCATTTAGCATTTGTAATTAGGATTCTATATATATAATATTGTTTGATATGTACATATGTGTTATATTTATCCTTTGTTTGCGTATCCTGAGATACGGTATCTTAGTATCCTAAGATATAGCTTGTATGGCCTAGATTCATAGTGTGTGAGTCCAATATCTTTGAGTTAGACTCATGCAACCTAGAAATAGGTAGTTGACCATAATTTGACTATAGTTGACCATAGTTGACTTAGAGTTGACCTAGTTTGACTTTTGACTTAGAAATAGTTTTATGACCTAGACATTGACTAGTTTAATTTATTTCTCTTTCCCAAAACTTGTATTAATGCAATATTTCATATATAGGTCTGTGACACCAGTTCGGACATCATTTTTTCATCATTTGCTCTGGACCACAGGCGAGTACATTCTCTGATAGTTTCTATTATTTGATTACCACTATAATTCAAGTATTTAGAAATGTTACTTATGATTCTTGACACGATGGTACACGGATTGGTATTGTTATTGGATCGTCAGTCATGGGATGTTACCTTGATTATGGAGATGGTATCGGATACTGTCCTTGTTGGTATTGGATAACATTGAATATTGTAGATTAAACATTGGATACATTGGCTAGTGACGTGTCATGATTCGATCCATCATATCAGTCGGGGCAGGAAAAATACTAATTAAATATGTGATCAAGAAACTATTGGCTAGTAGTGTAATCATTGGCTACTAACTAACCATGCAATTCACGTATGGTTGAGTTAGCTCCTTAGTGTAATCATTGAATCTCCCAGGCCGATCACATATTTAGTTAGTATCTCAAATCACATAGTTATTATAGATTCCATTATTCAGTTCATTGATTACCTTGTTCTATTCTGACATTATAGTTTATTCCTTTATTCTTGTACGCATTGATTATATTCTGTTGTTAGTATTGCCTATTCTTTTATTGTTCTTGATTATCAGTTATATTCTCATCGTAGATAGCATCTTCTATTCTACTGCTTTATAGTTTTTGTCAATTAATTGGAACTGCTATTGGGTTGTACTTCGCTCCATTCCTGACTGAAAAATATTTTTCAGAGGATCCGGGAGATTGGTGTCCGACATACTATGGACCTCAGCCTATAGATGGTACAGACTTGGACCCACTAGTTCTGGAGTGACTGTCGAGAGATTTAGCCGGTTTTACTAGTTAGCATAGTTAGTTCTCTTTAGCATGTTGGTACCGGATTTGTTTCCGGCATATATTTGTGTTTGGATATTATTTCTATTTGTTGTTGTTATATTTTTAACTACTTAGTTATGTTAAACTTCTGTGATATCCTTTCATGCCATAGAAATGTGATTTGAGTATTGTGTTGAATTAAGTTGATTACTCTTCTTAGAGTTGAGATATTATTGGAGGATTATACATTTTGTGAGATAATTAGATAGTATAGTTGACCAAGACAGCGTTCTACCGCCGATGCTGCGGCGTAGGCTGGACGTTGTTCCCGACTTGCATCCCTACACCGGGTGCGGGTCGTGACATTCCTCCCCTCTGCAACTCCGGCGGTTGTGCACGCCACCACCACCTCCACCAACATCACACCACTACCTCCACCAACATTACACCACCACCCTCAGCCCGGCGAGTCCCCCTCAGCCATCCCCGAGCTGCCACTTCGGCACATCCCCGACTCCCTGCATCCCCATCGACATCCTCCTTCTCCCTCGACAGCCGACCATACTCCACCCCTCTCCTTCCGATCAGTCCGGCAACCCCGGCGTCGAGCCCCGACACCCCGCACGACCACAACCTTCTCCCTCGAGCCACCCATATCGAGCCATATCACCACCAGCTCCCTCTCCATTCTCCAGCAGCCCGAGCCACCCTGCAACTCCCCCCGCAGCTCCCTGCATCCTCCTCCCCTCTTCACGACATCCGGTGTCGAGCCCGTAGTCCGGCGAGCTGCCTCCCCGGCCAATCACCCGAAGCTCCACCACCCTGCTCTTCCCTCCTCCGTTCACCACCATGGGAATCACCTCCACCTGCAGTCCATCACCACCACCTCATCCCCGCTGCTCTGCACCCAACTCCGGCGGCCTCCTACTGTAGTCCGGCAGCCACCCCGGCTCCGGCCAACCCCCTGTGAGAGCTCCTCTCTCTTTCCCTCCTTCATTGTATGTGTATACGTATATGTGTGTGTGGGTGTATGTATATATGTATATGTATATGTGTGTAGGTGTATGTATATATATATATATATATATATATATATATATATATATATATATATATATATATATATATATATATATGTGTGTGTGTGTGTGTGTGTATGTGTACGTATATATGTGTATATACGTATATGTGTGCGTATATGTGTATATGTGTATGTGCGTATAAATAAATATGTGTATGTTTATAAATAGTGTATTTAATTATTGTATATGTATATATTTAATATAACTGATATACATGTAAATACGTATATATATATATATATATATATATATATATATATATATATATATATATATATATATATATATATATATATATATATATATATATATATATATATATATATATATATATATTTTGTATATATATACTTAATATATTTTCAATATATATAATTGGTACATATGTATATATATATATATATTTTGTATATATACTTAATATATTTTCAATATATATAATTGATATATGTATATATGTATTTGTATATAAACTTAGTATATTTTTAATTGGTATATATATGGTATATATATATTGTTCAACTAATGTATATATTATACATGAAATTAAATGGTATATATATATATATATATATATATATATATATATATATATATATATATATATATATATATATATATATATATTGTAAGTATTAATGTTAGTTAAAAATAGGTATAATGTGTTTTAGATGTCTATCTACTAGATGACCCTAAATGACCAGTATCATACCTGGCATAGCCCCTGAGTTGTATTTGTGTTGTGTTAGTGTAGCATCTGATGCAATGTTACATTTATGATATGTCTATAGGACTGTCGGATCATCCAGACGATACTCTGGGACATGACATTGGTTTTACCAGCTAAGGACCCAAGGCGAGTACATTCTCTGATTAGCTTCTTGTTTATGATATCCCCTATGTTCATTGTATCTAGTGTAAATATCCATGCTCTTGACACGATGGTTATACGGATTGGTATATACGGATCTCGTCATGAGATGTTATTCTTTGTTCATGGTGTAGCTTGTACAAGACTTGTTTCCTTGTTATCTTGTGCATGTACAGACACTGATTTTCGGAGAGATTTGCTACCTCCCTAGGGAATCCCGTGACATAGCGTACAATGGTTGGATCTACTATACCAGTCGGGGGTGGGGAGTATTTTAGTGTAGATATGTGATCATACCCAACTCTACATGCATCATAGCTCACCCCACATCTCACGTCGGGTGCAGCCTTACCATTACATGCCTCATCAATGTTAAATGTGGTTAGCCTGACTATTACTCGCATCATAGCTATACGTACGGATTAGCCTGACCTCAAGGATGATCGCTAACCAATGTAATGAGTCTTATCAGTCCCAAGCCGATCACATGTTAAAGCTAGTACTCACACACTTAGTCATAGTATTCTTGCTCATTGACATATTGTTCCTTTCCTGCATTTACTTACAGTATTTCCAGTATATCCTTTATTGTATATTTCTCGTACATATACATGCATCTTGTATATTTCCATCTATATACTGCTACATAGTTTATATCATTGATATAGAACTGCTATTAGAAATGTACTTTGCTCCTTCCTGACTGGAAAATATTTTCCAGACTATGCCTAGAGGACTGGTATCCGACACTTGTGGACCACAGGGTGAGTAGCTGCAGTCTTGGACTTAGTAGTGCAGTCGTGATTCTGGGAGGTCTAGCCGGAATCACTAGTTTTCTAGTTAGTTTTCTTCAGTAGTGTATTTGGTACCGGATTTGTCTCCGGCATTTTGTTGAGACTTAGATTTATTGCTGAGTTAGATTATTTTTACTTTTAGACTTGTGTTGTATTTAACTTTATTTCTTCGATTTCTTATCGTGCTGTAGTTATGTGATTGAGTATGTTATTCATTTATTTTTGGTGTCATCCGTGCCTCCTTATGGAGATTGGATGCTAGTGCGAGATCGTTTAGATAGTGCTTGACCTAGATAACGTTCTACCGCCGATGCTGCGGCGTAGGCTGGACGTACCCGCGTACTCGTGCCCCAATTTTGGGTGCGGATCATGACATATATATATATATATATATATATATATATAAATATATATATATATATATATATATATATATATATATATTAATGGAAAAGAAAAGAAAAGAAAAGAAAATAATATTAATTAATAACTTAACAACTAATACTACTATTACTAACTATACTACAACCAACCCCTTGGCAAACGTTAGCAACCAATTCTTCTTAGCCGCCCATTGCTAATATATATAGCAGCAAGCCTTGCTAGCAAACCAAAAGATACCCGCCCCTTTAATCACAGCACAAAACCCACGAACCCGTGGAAACCCCTTTCTCCCTATTCATATATATATAGAGGGGGCAGAACTGCCTGCACAGAAGCCAGCAGCAGCAGAAATGAAGAGCAGCTGCAGCCGCGCGCTGCCAGCATGCCCGCAGCAGCAGCGTGTAGTACGCTGCACACTACACAGCAAGCTGCAGCAGCAGCCTATGCAGCAAGGCAGCAGCAGCAAGTACAATATGCAGCAGCAGCAGCAGCAGCAATAACAGCAGGCAGCAGCGGCAGTACGAGCTAGAGCAGCAGCAGCATTCGCAGGGAGGTAGTAGAGGGATAGTTAGATAGCTAGATAGCTATTAGTTGATAGATAAGTTAATAGATAAGATAGATAGATTATATAGTTAGCTATTAGTTAGTATTATAGATAGATAGCTAGATAGATAGTATTATAGATAGATAAGTTCTTAAACAGATTAGATAGTTAGATAGATAGATAGTTACCTAGATAGGTAGATAGATAGTTTGACGGGTAGATAGATAGCTAGATACTTAGATACATATCTATCTAAGATATAGATATCTATATACCTATAGTTATATATATATATATATGTATAGGTAAGGTAATGGGTATATGTATATGTGTGTGGATATCTATATATATATGTATATAGATAAGTAAATATGTAAATATATGATAGATAGATATATTTTCTAGCCTAGATTAATAACTAGGTATATAATTATTAGCTAGATAGCTAGCTAGAGGGGTTTGAGAGCGGTATCTCAATACCTTGAGATATCCAAGGTATTGAGTTTCGAGCGAGGTAATTGAGCAATAGCCTAGGAAATATATTGGAATGATTTTTACATGTTTATGTATATATATTTACGCGTGCTAGCATAGGTTTTAGCGGGTTTAGGCGGGGTGCGTGGCCTAGGGCGAGGTATCGGATACCGAGGGTATCCCGGTATCTCGATTAGGCGAGTTTGAGAGTTTAGTAGCTTAATGAGCTCGGTTTAACCTAGAATTTCAGGGGCACCCTAGTTTGACCTAGATTTGACCATAATTGTCCTCGTTGACCATAAAAGTCAACGTTTGACCTAGTTTTGACTTAGAGTTGACTTTTTGGACCCCGAGTTGACTTTTTGACCCAAATTTTACCGATTTGACCCATTCGACCTAGAATAGCCCTAGAAGCCTGTTTTTAATTATTTTATATCAGTTTAAATGCTTAGAACCCTGTTTATTTCTGCTTTTCGCATTAGATCCTTGCGACACCGGTCCGGATCTCGATCCTCATCAGTTGCTCAGGACATCAGGCGAGTACCTACCTCTGATAGTTTCCATTTCATGATAGCATTTATATTACCTGTTCTAGAACTGTAATATTTGATTCTGACACATTGTTACACGAGCTGGTACTAGTGGATCCCGTCATGAGATGCTATCCCCCTTACCGTGTTCAGCGGGTACTCTATCACGTGTATTTCATCATGTGCTTCGGGTATTGATTCTCATGTGCTTCTTGTGCTCTCGCCTTCATATGCACGAGCTATTATCATGTACGTAGCATGTTATGGTTGGATCCAATGGTATTAGAGGGGGAGGGGAGTAGGAGTTGGTTATGTGATAAAAGCCAAACAGTATTCATGTGTATGTCGGTTATGCAACTCACGCATAACGGAGTTATCGTAGTATTTTTTATGTGCAACCTAAGCCGATTACATAACGAACTTGTGCTCAAGGCACTTAGCTAGTATTCATGTTTTCTCACCTGCAGTTACTTTTCCATTACTTGTATTATTCTCCAGTTTACTTTGCAGCTACTTATTGTGCTCCAGCATATATTTATTTCATGTGCATCTTGTATACTTTTCTATTGCTCGTCATATACACCTTACCATGTATTTGGAGTTGCTTTCAGAGTTATGTACTTTGCTCCAGTCCCGACTGGGCATATTTTTTTCAGAGGATCCTGAGGACTATTGCTCGACGTTCTACGGGCCGGGTGTTGATGACTGTTGTGACCCCGTGATCGAGGAGGAGTGCGCCGAGGAGATGCCTATAGCACCCTAGTTAGCTAGGTGGGTTTCCTGGGATATTTCTAGTTGTTATTTTTTGGATGATTGTACTTATTCTTTTGATGCTGTGAGATGTTGTAGCTATTATGGCCTTGGACTGTATATTTTTGGATATTGTCTTGCTCTCTTTGGTTTGGTTTCCTTTTTGATATCATATCGTGCTTTATTTATCCCCTAGATTTTGTGATTGAGTATTCATATATATATTGCATGGTTGCCCTCCTTTTGGAGAGGATTATTCATATATATTGCGTGGTTGCCCTCCTTTTGGAGAGGTAATGGCAGATTTTTCTATGAGATATATAGATAGTTGGTTGACCTAGAACGGACCTTACAGCGTTCTACCGTCGATTCTGCGGCGTAGGCTGGACGTACCCATGGCTCATGCCCGATTTTCGGGTGCGGGTCGTGACACATTTTTGGTGGTGGCCCATGCAAGTCGAGTTTTTAGGTTTACCTGCAATAGGATATAGGATATAGGCTGAGAGAGAGTGTGCTCAATCACAACTACGACCCTTCCTGCTTTCTTTTGCTATCTTTAATTTCTCTAAATTTGTTTTCTTTTGTAATATTACTGTCCTTCTTTGATGATATCATTTCTTGCACTGTATTGACTTCTTTTGATCTGTGTTCAAGATGCCTCCGAAGACCAGATCTCAGCGCACCGTCCCAGCAGCTGCCATCGAGAGGTCTGCCACCTCGACTTTCGGCAACCGCTACTGCTCCACTCGCCACTCCTACAGTTGAGGGAGCGTCAGTTTCTCTCGGAGATCCCCTTACTCCCATTGATCCGAGAGTCACCCCAGTTGTTCCGGTGGTACCTTCTCCACCACCGCCTGCGCCAGTGGATGCCACACAGTTGTTCACATTCTTCCGAGAGATAATGGATGCACAGTACCGCCAGGCAGACGTTATGAGGATGGGCATTGAGAATGCTCATCAGGTGGCTATGACAGCGGTCGACAGAGTGGCTCAGATCCAGCCACAGCCAGAGCAGGCTCAGTATCCTAGGCCGGGTACAATTATCGATTTTCAGAGGATACGGCCTAAGGATTTCCGCGGCACAGAGGGGATCCTGTACGCCGATGACTGGTTCGAGCATATAGAGGTCATCTTCAGGCTGGTGATGATCCCAGCCAGCATGCAGATTGAGGTAGCGGGCAGCCAGATGTTCGACCTTGTCCTCACTTGGTACCGCACGGATTCGCAGATAGCAGTTCCGGGACTGACTTGGGAGGCTTTTAAGAAGCTTTTCAAGGAGAAGTTCTTCCGGGATGTGCATGGCTCTCAGTGCCTTAGAGAGTCAGTTCGAGGCGCTTGTCCAGGGGAGTATGTCAGTGGACGAGTATGCAGCGGAGTTCTGCCGTCTGGGCAGATTTGTTGAGGGGTTGTCTGAGACAGCGAAGGCGCGGAAGTTCCGCAAGGGCTTGGTCATGGCGGTCAAGTCCTTGACTAGGAGCGACCGCGAGGCGACCTTCGAGCAGATTGTCAGCGAGGCTCAGAGGGTTGAGGATGATTTAGAGCTGAAGACCAAGAGGAGCAGAGATGCTTCAGGAGTAGGCAGCAGTGCAGGCCCAGCCAAGAGGCCATATTCCAGCAGACCCAGCAGCACCAGGGTCAGGGTCGGGCGCCCTTCCGGCAGGCGCCCCAGTAGCAGAGGCAGGGACAGCAGCAGGGCCAGAGGCAGCCCATTGTTTGCCCTTTCTGTAGGAAGTCAGGGCACGGATGGGACATATGCAGAAAGAGGCTGGGCAGATGTTTATTGTGTGGCGCAGCAGATCACCAGCTGAAGGATTGTCCTTCAGCGCTTGCCCGTACAGCTCAGGACGGAGGAGCCGCTCAGAGGGCACCAGCCAGAGCACCTGTAGCACAACAGAGAGGACAGCCTTTGCAGACTCAGCAGCAGAGGTTCGCCCAGCACCAGCAGAAGCACTAAAGAGGACAGCAGGGGCGAGCTTTTGCCCTGATAGTAGACGAGGCCGAGCCAGTTGGTGATGTTATCTCAGGTTCTGTTCTTCTTGATTCTATTCCAGCACTTGCTTTATTTGATTCTGGGGCTTCCCATAGCTTTGTGTCTGTATCTTTTGCTGTTAGACACTATCTTGTTGCTGAACCTTTAGCTAGACTCTGCAAGATCACGACCGAGGGTGGTATCATCCTAGTCAATGATGTCTGCAGAGACCGGAGAGTTACCTTGGGAGGCCGGGAGTTGAGTGTGTGCCTACTCGTAATGCCACTTCCGAGCTATGATGTTGTACTCGGGATGGATTGGTTGAGTACGCATTATGCTAGTATAGATTGTCGTGGAGGCAGAGTTTTGTTTAGTCCGCCAGGTGAGCCAGAGTTTCAGTTTGCCAGAGGAGCAGCGGAGCCGACCGAGGGAGTCTTTCCGGATTGGTTGAGTACGCATTGTGCTAGTATAGATTGTCGTGGTGGTAGAGCCGATGTCGCTACATCCACTGATAGAGGAGTACATGGATGTCTTTCCGGAGGAGTTGCCAGGGTTACCTCCGGACAAAGATGTGGAGTTCTCTATAGACTTGGTGCCAGGCGTAGAGCCGATATCCCAGCACGTCTATAGAGTCAACAACAGTGAGCTGATAGAGTTGAAGAAGCAGGTGGATGAGCTTCAGGACAAGGGATTTATCAGATCTAGTTCTTCTCCGTGGGATGCTCCGGTACTTTTTGTGTCGAAGAAGGATGGGTCGATACGGATGTGTATCGACTACAGGGCTCTGAACAACCTCACAATCAAGAACAAGTATCCGCTGTCGCGTATTGATGATCTTTTTGACCAGTTAAGCGGAGCGAGGGTGTTTTCCAGGATTGATCTGAGGACAGGCTACCACCAGGTGAAGGTCAGGAAGGAGGATATTCTGAAGATATCTTTTCGGACCAGATATGGACAGTATGAGTTCTTGGTGATGCCGTTTGGGTTGACTAATGCCCCGACAGTGTTCATAAATCTAATGAACAAGGTGTTCCATCAATATCTGGACAGGTTTATGGTGGTATTTATAGATGATATCTTGGTGTATTCGAAGACCCCAGAGGAGCACGAGGAGCATCTGAGGATAGTGTTGGAGACTCTCAGGAAGGAGAAGCTTTATGGAAAGCTCTCAAAGTGTGAGATCTTCCTTGACAAGGTGGAATTCCTTGGTCATGTGGTGACTGGAGAGGGTATCTCGGTGGATCCGAGAAAGATCATGGCAGTTGAGGCATGGAGTGCTCCGAGTTCAGTAGCAGAGGTCAGGAGTTTCCTGGGACTGGCAGGTTACTACAGGAGATTTGTTCAGGATTTTTCCCGGATTGCAGAGCCGTTGTCCAGGCTGACTCAGAAGGACGTGGAGTTTGTTTGGTCAGAGGAGTGCCAGATCGCCTTTGATGAGCTGAAGAGGAGGTTGACGACAGCTCCAGTGTTGACGTTGCCATCAGGTTCTGGAGGATTTACTATCTATAGTGATGCATCGGGGAAGGGACTGGGTTGTGTGTTGCAGCAGAATGGGAGGGTGATTTCCTATGCTTCCAGGCAATTACGTCCTCATGAGAAAAACTACCCTACCCACGATTTGGAGTTGGCAGCGGTCATCTTTGCTCTGAAGTTATGGAAATACTATTTATATGGAGAGCGCGTGGAGATCTTCACAGACCACAAGAGCTTAAAGTATGTGTTTACCCAAAAAGTGCTGAACATGAGGCAGAGGAGATGGTTGGAGTTGATGAAAGACTTCGACATATCGTTGCAGTATCATCCAGGGAAGGCAAACGTAGTTGCAGATGCGTTGAGCAGGTATCCGGTAGCTATGTGCCTGACTATAGATCGTTATCTTCTGGCAGATCTAGAGAGCTTGGGCATTGAGGTGATAGTGCCTGGAGTTGAGATGTAGATGTGGGGACTGTAGATTCAGTCAGAGTTGGTAGACCGAATTAGGGCTACACAGTTTGAGGATGAGTCCTTGAGGAGCATCAGGGCGCAGGTCCAGATGGGATTAGCAGATGACTTCACCATTGATGATGATGGTTCTTTGCGGCATGGTACCAGGTTGTGTGTGTCGAGTGGGTCGTTGCGCGAGGAGGTTCTCCAGGAGGTACATCGATCCCAGTATTCTATGCATCCAGGTGCCAACAAGATGTATAGAGATCTGAGATAACATGTATGGTGGTACGGGATAAAGCGGGAGGTAGCACGCTTCGTATCCTGATGCTTAGTGTGCCAGCAGGTGAAGGCGGAGAGGCAAAGGCCAGGAGGTTTACTCCAGCCGTTACCCATTCCGGAGTGGAAATGGGAGCATGTGACCATGGATTTTGTTTCTGGACTTCCCCGTTCTCCAGACGGGAAGGATGCGATTTGGGTCATCGTGGACAGGTTGACCAAATCGGCCCACTTCCTACCATTCAAAGTGGGTACGTCTACAGAGAGACTAGCAGAGATGTATGTGCGCCAGATAGTCAGACTGCATGGAGTTCCAGTGAGCATAGTATCAGACCGGGACAGTCGCTTTACTTCGCATTTCTGGAGGAGTCTGCAGGCTAGCTTGGGCACCCAACTCAAGTTTAGTACTGCATATCACCCGCAGACAGATGGTCAGTCAGAGAGGACCATTCAGACACTTGAGAACATGCTTCGCACTTGTATTTTGGATTTCAGAGGCTCTTGGGAGGATCACTTGCACTTGGTAGAGTTTGCTTACAACAACAGCTACCAAGCCAGTATCGAGATGTCACCTTTTGAGGCGTTGTATGGACGGAGGTGTCACACTCCGTTGTCATGGGATGATGTAGGCGAGAGAGATTTTTTTGGCCCGGAGATGGTGGTTGATGCAGCGGAGAAGGTCAAGCTCATTAGAGATAGACTTCGGGTGACGCAGGACAGGCAGCGGCATTGGGCCGATAGCCACCGGAGACCTTTGGAGTTCGAGGTATAGCTTAGAATCTAGATTTTGTTCTTGTGTTTGCTTGTGATTGCTTGCTTTAGACTAATTGCAGAGACCTTGTTTGTGCTAGGTTGGAGATCTGGTGTTCCTAAGGATTTCTCCGACGCGGGACACTATTCGCTTCGGTGGAGGTGGGAAGCTTAGCCCACGTTTCGTTGGACCCTTCCGTATCCTTGAGAGGGTCGGCACCGTGGCGTATAGGCTTGAGTTGCCGCCTACGCTGGAGGGAGTTCATGATGTGTTCTACGTGTCGCAGTTGAGACGGTACGTGGCGGATTCCAGTCACGTATGGTGGGCCCTACTCTTAGCTATCCAGAGCAGCCGATGGAGATTCTGGATCGGCGGGAGAAGGTGTTGAGGAACCAGACTATTACCTTGGTTCGCGTCGCGTGGAGGCATCACTCTCCAGGTGAGTCGACCTGGGAGAGGGAGGATAAAATGCTCGAGCGATACCCCTATCTCTTGGAGCCCTGAGGTATGGTTCTTTCCTTGCATTCCTGTCCTAGTTTCGTCTTTTAATTTCGAGGACAAAATTATTTTAAGGAGGGTAGGCTTGTCACTACCCAATTCTAGAAAATAGGGTTATTTTTTTCATTTTTATTTGGTAAATTGTGTATTGTATTTAATTAATTATATTTATATTTATTTAGTGATTGTATTATTTTTTAATGATTGTTTTAGGGTTTTGGCTAACCTGGACCCATGTCAGACCCTAGTGGACCCATGTCCGACCCGACCAACACCCTTGTGAAAATTATTTTGGGGCTTAGAAATATTTATTAAATTTTTAGTGGGTTAGTGGGAGAGATTTAGAGTTAGTTTGAGTATTTTTTGAACCCGAAACCCAAAAACCAAAACCCAAGTTAGGAGGGCATTTTGGTCATTTGGACTTATGTAACCCTTTATGTAGCAAGTGGCTGGCCCTATTTTTTCCCACACCCGATCGTGAGCAGCAGCCCCCTTCCCCCTCTCTTCATATTCCACTTCTTCTTCTTCTCCACTTCTTCTTTCTTCTTCCTTCTTCTTCAAAGTAAGTTCTTCTTCCATTTTTCTTCCTTCTTTCTTCCATTCCTTCTTCTTTATACTAGCCCTAACCTTGCATTTTCCCTAACCTAGGTGTATGAAGCCTAGATTTAGTGTGGAGGCAAGATTTGGTGGCTTGGATCTTGAGGGAGGTGATTCCAAGTAGATCGGAGACTTTGGCCTTGGGATTTCAACTTCCAAGAGGTAAACCCTAACTTTCCCCTTGCTAATTACTTTTATGTAGTGTAATTAGTATTGTAGAACCTTCCTAGACCCTAAGCCTACCCGTGGGAGGAAGTTGGAACTAGTTTGGTTGAGTTTTGACATTAGGTTTTATGTCGATTTCGGGTGGAATCCGAATTTGGCCCAATTTTGGGTGGTGCCCTAGGTTAGACGGACCTAGGTAGACGTTGTCGGGTGTCTAGAGGGTGAGAGCGTGTCTTCGTTCGGACACGAGAAGTCGTGTCACGGAGAAACGGGCATTTCGGGCGAAATTAGGGTTTTTCGTCGTCGTTGATTCTAAGTGCGTGCGCATTTCTGCCACGGGCCTAAAATCAATGCAGGAGCACTTTTTCTAGGATCTAGGCATCATTTAGAGCGCGTGGATAATTTTAGGCCGATTTCGAGTTCGTTTGGTGTGCGTTTCAGGAGGTTTTCTGAACCGCGCACCACGTGTTCGTCGAAATGACTGAACGGCCATTTCGACTTGGTTTCCTCGTTTCGGGCTTGTGCGCGTATTGGGTTAGTATCGGGGAGTGTGTGCTAGAGTTTTCGAGTTATATTTTATATATTTTAGGGTGTTGGTGAGTGTCGGGGTCGTTGGGCGTGAGTGGGGCGTGTTGTTGTGTGTTGTGGTTGAGTGGTGTTGTCTCTCTCTCTCTATATATTTATAAGTGTATATATATATATATATATATATATATATATATATATATATATATATATATATATATATATATATATATATATATATATATTTATATATATATGTTTGTATTTATACCTATGTGCTTGTGTATGTATATGTGTATATTTATATGTATGTGTATAAGTGTGCTTGTGTGTGTATATGTATATATATGTATATATATATAAGTGTGTGTATATATATGTATCTAGTTGTATATATATATATATATATATATATATATATATATATATATATATATATATATATATATATATATATATATATATATATATATATATGTGTGTGTAGGAGTGTGTGTGTGTGTTTGTGAGATGGAAGGGGGGGGGCAGAACTGCCTGCACAGAAGCCAGCAGCAGCAGAAATGAAGAGCAGCTACAGCAGCGCGCTGCCAGCATGCCCGCAGCAGCAGCGTGCAGTGCGCTGCGCACTGCACAGCAAGCTGCAGCAGCAGCAGCCTATGCAGCAAGGCAGCAGCAGCAAGTGCAATATGCAGCAGCAGCAGCAATAACAGCAAGCAGCAGCGGCAGTACGAGCTTGAGCAGCAGCATTCGCAGGGAGGTAGTAGAGGGATAGTTAGATAGCTAGATAGCTATTAGTTGATAGATAAGTTAATAGATAAGATAGATAGATAGATTATATAGTTAGCTATTAGTTAGTATTATAGATAGATAGCTAGATAGATAGTATTATAGATAGATAAGTTCTTAAATAGATTAGATAGTTGGATAGATAGATAGTTACCTAGATAGGTAGATAGATAGTTAGACGGGTAGATAGATAGCTAGATACTTAGATATATATCTATCTAAGATATAGATATCTATATACCTATAGTTATATATATATATATGTATAGGTAAGGTAATGGATATATGTATATGTGTGTGGATATCTATATATATATGTATATAGATACGTAGATATATAAATATATAATAGATAAATATATTTTCTAGCCTAGATTAATAACTAGGTATATAATTATTAGCTAGATAGCTAGCTAGAGGGGTTTGAGAGTGGAGATACCGAGGTATCTCAATACCTTGAGATATCCAAGGTATTGAGTTTCGAGCGGGATAATTGAGCAATAGCCTAGGAAATGTATTAGAATGATTTTTATATGTTTATGTATATATATTTACGCGTGCTAGCATAGGTTTTAGCGGGTTTAGGCGGGGTGCGTGGCCTAGGACGAGGTATCGGATACCGAGGGTATCCCGGTATCTCGATTAGGCGAGTTTGAGAGTTTAGTAGCTTAATGAGCTCGGTTTGACCTAGAATTTCAGGGGTACCCTAGTTTGACCTAGCTTTGATCATAATTGTCCCCGTTGACCGTAAAAGTCAACGTTTGACCTAGTTTTGACTTTTTGGACCCCGGGTTGACTTTTTGACCCAAATTTTACTGGTTTGATCCGTTCGACCTAGAATAGCCCTAGAAGCCTATTTTTAATTATTTTATATCAGTTTAAATGCTTAGAACCCTGTTTATTTCTGCTTTTCGTATTAGGTCCTTGCGACACCGGTCCGGATCTCGATCCACATCAGTTGCTCAGGACATCAGGCGAGTACCTACCTCTGATAGTTTCTATTTCTTGATAGCGTTTATATCACCTGTTCTAGAACTTTAATACTTGATTCTGACACATTGTTACACTAGCTGGTAGTAGTGGATCCCGTCATGAGATGCTATCCCCCTTACCGTGTTCAGCGGGTACTCTATCACGTGTATTTCATCATATGCTTCGGGTATTGATTCTCATGTGCTATCATGTGCTTCTTGTGCTCTTGCCTTCATGTGCGTGAGCTATTATCATATACGTAGCGTGTTGTGGTTGGATCCAATGGTATTAGTTGGGGAGGGGAGTAGGAGTTGGTTATGTGATCAAAGCCAAATAGTATTCATGTGTATGTCGGTTATGCGACTCACGCATAACAGAGTTATCGTAGTGTTTTCATGTACAACCTAAGCCGATCACATAACAAACTTGTGCTCAAGGCACTTAGCTAGTATTCATATTTTCTCACCTGCAGTTACTTTTCCACTACTTGTATTGTTCTCCAGTTTACTTTGTAGCTACTTATTGTGCTCCAGCATATATTTATTTCCTGTGCATCTTGTATACTTTTTTATTGCTCGTCATATACACCTTACCATGTATTTGGAGTTGCTTTCAGAGTTATGTACTTTGCTCCAGTCCTGACTGGGCATATTTTTTCCAGAGGATCCTGAGGACTATTGGCCGACGTTCTACGGGCCGGGTGTTGACGACTGTTGTGACCCCGTGATCGAGGAGGAGTGCGCCGAGGAGACGCCTATAGCACCCTAGTTAGCTAGGTGGGTTTCCTGGGATGTTCCCAGTTGTTATTTTTTGGATTATTGTACTTATTTTTTTGATGCTGTGAGATGTTGTAGCTATTATGGCCTTGGACTGTATATTTTTGGATATTGTCTTGCTCTCTTTGGTTTGGTTTCCTTTTTGATATCATATCGTGCTTTATTCATCCCTTAGATTTTGTGATTGAGTATTCATATATATATTGCGTGGTTGCCCTCCTTTTGGAGAGGTCATGGCAGATTTTTCTGTGAGATATATAGATAGTTGGTTGACCTAGAACGAACCTTACAACGTTCTACCGTCGATTCTACGGCGTAGGCTGGACGTACCCACGGCTCATGCCCTATTTTCGGGTGCGGGTCATGACATTATTAACTACTGTAGACAGAATTAAATTTGTCACAAAACTTGCTAACCCACTTTCCCAGATTTCTAAAAGTTGTGAAACGGAGCGCGCCCCGCCAAATGGGACCGTCCCACCGTGTACCAAGTGTACCGAACGGTGCGCGCAGCATAACCGGATATGTAAAAATTTATGGAAACTGATTCGGACGCGTGTGCGCGCCGGAATCAGCCCGTATCCGCGGACACACCCCGTGTCGCAACTTTTGTGGAAGTCATACTCATTTTGTGCACGCTTGTCAGATTGCAACGAAACTTGCGTCACTGGACTCATGGTAACGCGCTGGTCCCGTGACCCAATTTTTACGCAATTCTGAGACAGTTGACCAAGTCGCCAATTGGCGGGCCCTACAGTTGACTTTTTGGACAAAATTGTGTTCGGCTCATCGGAATCCACATTTGGACATACCATTGGGTTCGTATTAACATTTAGAGTTGTTTGACCTATAATTTGTTCCATTTAGAGACTGTTACCCCATTTTTACGTGGACTCCATTTTTACCCGTGGACCCTATTTTTACCCATTGGGTTCGGTGCAAAGTAGGCCACACGTGGACCCCATTTTTACCCAAAATTGCCATTTTGCCCCTGTCCAAATTGGATAAAAGGGAAGTACTTTTTAGCTATTTTGCTTATTCTGGGAACGTTGGTGATGTTTATTTCAGCATCCGGAGATATTTTTTCTACGGCCATAGCTTTTGATCCTGTGCGTTTGACTTCTGGACAGTACACCTTGCAGCTTTCTTACCAGGCAAGATACCTTGTCAAATTATTTACAGTATTTTGCGTGCTTAGTATATTTCTGTATATTTATTGCATTTCTGTTTATTTATTGTATGTTTAGTTCTTTCAGTCATTACTATATATTAGATATGTTGACACACACTTGACACTTAGTATCATAGAGGACAATCATTAGGCGTATGGGCTTTTAACCACTCTGGTAAACCATAGTAACTAGCACGCACTATGGTGGAGTCCGAGGGTCGCTACCCCAGAGGTATGTCGATTGATGGAGTCCGAGGGTCGCTACCCCAGAGGTATGTCGGCTGATGATGTCCACTGACGAGCGCATGAGTTGTGAGGATTAGATCGAGTAGCCTACCCTTGCCCATATGTCAAAAAGTTGTCCTCATTTGCATTCATATAGATTGTCTTGTACAACGTACTTTTTATTTTCAAATTATATGCATGTTTACTGTATTCAAGTTGGCTCGCTTTTCTGTATCTTGTTACGTCCCTCTGAGGACCAGGTCCTCTGCCAGGTGTATATGTTCTTGAGTATTTGCTGGAGCGCAGATTGGATGGTTATATATGTTTCGTGGATGTCCTCTCTTCGAGCCCGTGATTGATAGCTGGTATTCTTATATGGTGTTGTTGTGTTGTACTTATTTCTTATTTGCTCTCACATTCGAGTTGGTAGTGGATTTGTTTCCATCCAACTATCATCCTTAGATACTTATGTTGAGATCTAGTTATATAGATGCTGGTTATTCATTTATATTAATTTTCTGTGGATGAGATATTGATTGTACCCGGTGACTTGTGATACATTTTTACCACTTGTGGATTGATATTCATATTACAGCGTACGTGTGGATTTTGGTTTCCATATATTGGAGTTGCCATATCCATGGGGCTAGCATGCTTACGTGTCCTAGTCCTACATATTTTTGGGACTGGGACGTGACATATTTTTGTGGTGGCCCATGCAGGTCGAGAGTATATTGTCTCGGTTACGTTATTGTACCGAACAAGCCTGTACCTAGGAATTGAGTATAGGATCTCATCCACGATTGACTATGATTCGCTCTCCTTCCAATCCATTCTATTCGAATAATTGCATCATGCTTGATTCATGTGCTTCCCTATTAGTTTCTTGAGTATATCCTCTCCTAGAATATATAAGTCCCTGTTGTTAGATGATAAGTAAGGTAACCTTCCTATTAAGAGTACCACTAGAGTGTTGACACCCCACTAAGTTTAGAATAACTAGTGAACCCCAGAATTTCTTACCTATAGATTGGTTCACAATTACCCTTGATGTATTATGAAGACTTGAGAGTAGTATAGACGCTACTAAAGTTAGTTAGAAGTTTTACCATAATGTTTGACCCTAGTATTGAGGAACCAATAGAAAACCAAAATTTAATATTAGGACTGAACCTAACTTTCATAGCTAGATAGTATTGGAGAACTATAAACTTAGATCATTGTCTTATTATTAGTAGACAGCGCCTAGGAGGCCAAAGGGAATGGATATAACATTTTTCCTTGAACATACCTCAAACACAGATATTAGCATAGCATCTTCCTTTGAGGCCAGTAACTGTTCCATTCTTACTATTGACACTTGCACTAAGACTAAGACTTAGGACGACCATGGCCTATGTAATAGAAGAGGATACTCTAATAAATACCAAGACCCCCTTCCCGTAGACCTTAACAGGAGTTTCTACGGTATCCTTAAGGCAATTACAGTTTTATTTTATTGTTATAAGTTGGGTAGTATACCTCACAACCTAGTATCACATAGTCTTTTGACCTATTATTAAAGTGTAACCGAATGACATTACCTGTATGCTAGCATAAGAAGATAATGTTTCATCAGACTGTAGAACTTAGAGACTATACCCCTACTTTGTCGACTGTCGACTTAGACAAGGAATTAGTATGACAACTATAGAGATTATAGGGTCTTATCCTTTTATGAACTTGAATTGTTATGTACCTTCTTTCATCATAATCTAACGTATTTATGCTTGCTGTACTACCTTGACTTATGCTGCTATTATAGCCTAGTTTTTGCAAGCTTATTCTTTTATCGAGCTTGTTCATGGCATATGTATTATTGGGTGCACACAATGATACAATTGCCTAATCAGAATCGGTGTATTAAGGTCTAGCTAACCATAGTGCGCTTGGTTCGCTCTTCGCATGGCTACTTTACGTGGATTGAGATATATGGTAGTAGACGGATATACTTGCCCCTAGACATGTCTGACACATCGTATCGGTTACATAACTGTAGTGATACGAGCATGTAAATAAGAAATTACCAAAAATAGAATTTTAATCCACAACTGTCCTAATAACTCTCTTTTCGAATTCTTTAATCTCTTTGAACCTCGTACTTGTATTCTATCACCTTCACCTTGAATTCTTTATTATTGCTCTCCGTCTTCCCTTATTTTGGAAAGACGAAACCTCGTGCTGGTATAAGTTGACACTGATAGTACTAGATATACCCATAAGGCTAATAACATGACTTAGTGACTCTTTTATAATTGATTAAGGGCATATCATAGGTGATATGTTAGTGTTAAAATTTTGAGGATTGAATAACATGATTAAATAATTTGAGGAATAGTTTTCCTAAATGTATAGCCTTAGGTGATAGATGAATAAATTTTAAGTTCGGTAGATTATGAACCCCTCACCCAAAAATTAGACCTACTTGGCGGAGATAGTGAGACTAAGGCTAGATTGAATCCAGTAGAAATAGAACACGGTATTCTTTTTTATTTAATTTTTGCAATAATTATATCACTTAGCGCCCCTTATCGTGCTTCGATAATTGGAGCACTACACTAGCCACTGTCTTCCTACAAATTCCACACCCTTATCCTAGACGTGCCCATCATCCAATTCTCATCTTTGTGCAATTTTCTAATTGTTGGGCGCTTTTATGCAAAAGAGCATTAGGTGTCCACACCGTTGGACATGACACATGAAGAAACCTATTTTTCGCTCATGTTGATTTTCCCATAATTTTTTTTTTGGGTGTGCAACGCGCAACATCGCCCACTCCTTTAAAACCTAGCCTTGTATTTTAAACAATGCAAATCTTATACCATCCTTGACATTCTATCGTGGCTTAATTTTAATTTCGAGACAAAATTTTTATAAGTTGGGTAGAATATAAAATCTCTATTTCTAAAAACCGTAATTATTATTTTCATATTAATTAATAATTTAATTATAGTAATTAGTGGCTAATTAGAAGAAATAGATTTTTATTAATTTTTATTTTAGGTGTTGGGAAACTTAGAGGATTTATGGGACCATTAGGAATTTTTCGAAATTTATTTCATGTAGGAGACCCCTTGAGCAGTTGCTAGCTTAACGGTGTGCATTAATATAATCTAGAAATTTTTTCATGAGTATATATATATATATATATATATATATATATATATATACATATATATATATATATATTTTAATGGAAAAGAAAAGAAAAGAAAAGAAAATAATATTAATTAATAACTTAACAACTAATACTACTATTACTAACTATACTACAACCAACCCCTTGGCAAACGTTAGCAACCAATTCTCCTTAGCTGCCCATTGCTAATATATATAGCAGCAAGCCTTGCTAGCAAACAAAAAGATACCCGCCCCTTTAATCACAGCACAAAACCCACGAACCCGTGGAAACCCCTTTCTCCCTATATATATATATATATATATATATATATATATATATATATATATATATATATATATATATATATATATATATATAATTTTATTTCTCTAAACCCTAAACCCAATCATCCAGACTCTCTCTTCCCATCTATACCTAGAGAGCGCCGCCACAGCAGCCGGAGAACCTCGCCAGGCCTTCCAAACAAATCCCGACGACCGCGACCCCGCGCACTGCAGATTCCTATAGTGAGGTACCTGCGTTCCGGAGTTGTTTTCCGCCGACTCGCTCAACCAAACGCCACCCCGTCTTCATCGGTATGCTCGCCCCTTAACTCTCTTCCATATCTGTGTACTAGTAGACCTCGAACAACATGTACCCATAGGCAAAAATAGCGCCAAAGTTGGAGCAAACAGACCGAATTCTGGGATCGCAAAAAACTGCGGTGACCACCCATGTCTCCGAGTTCGTATCTCCCACCACAGAGATCCGAATTCGATGATTCTTTTTGGTATGCGTAGACCACTTGACCTAGTTTAATTTCTGTTAAATAATCCTAGATTATTAACTGCTGTAGACAGAATTAAATTCGTCACAAAATCCCGCGAACCCACTTTTCTAGATTTCCAAAAGTTGTGAAACGGAACGCGACCCGCCAAACGGAACCGCCCCACCGTGTACCAAGTGTACCGAACGGTGCGCACAGCGTATCCGGACATGTAAAAATTTGTGGAAACTGATTCGGACGCGTTTGCGCGCCAGAATCAGCCCGTATCCGCGGTCACACCCCGTATCGCAACTTTTGTGGAAGTCACACGCATTTTGTACACGCTAGTCAGATTGCAACGAAACTTATGCCACTGGACTCGAGGTAACGCGTTGGTCCCGTGACCCAATTTTCACACAATTCTGAGACAGTTGACCAAGTCACCAATTGGCGGGCCCCACAGTTGACTTTTTAGACGAAATTATGTTCGACTCATCGGAATCCACATTTGGACATACCGTTGGGTTTGTATTGACATTTAGAGTTGTTTGACCTATAATTTGTCCCATTTAGAGACTGTTACCCTCGGCACGCTTTTCGGTACAAAGTGAGCCACACGTGGACCCCACTTTTACCCGAAATTACCGTTTTGCCCCTGTGTCCAAATTGGACGAAAGGGAAGTGCTTTTTAGCTATTTTGCTTATTCTGGGAACGTTGGTGATATTTATTTTAGCACCCGGTGATATTTGTTCTGCGGCCATAGCTTTTGATCCTGTGCGTTTGACTTCTGGACAGTACACCTTGCAGCTTTCTTACCAGGCAAGATACCTTGCCAAATTATTTACAGTATTTTGCATGCTTAGTATATTTTTGTATATTTATTGCATTTCTGTTTATTTATTGCATGTGTAGTTCTTTCAATCATTACTATATATTAGATATGTTGACACACACTTGACACTTAGTATCATAGAGGACAATCATTAGGCGTATGGGTTTTTAACCACTATGGTAAACCATAGTAACTAGCACGCACTATGGTGGTCGTGTCCGATGGTCGCTACCCCAGAGGTATGTCGATTGATGGAGTCCGAGGGTCGCTACCCTAGAGGTATGTCGGCTGATGATGTCCACTGACGAGCACATGAGTTGTGAGGATTAGATCGAGTAGCCTACCCTTGCCCATACGTCAAAAAGTTGTCCTCATTTGCATTCATATACATTGTCTTGTACAGCGTACTTATTTATTTTCAAATTATATGCATGTTTACTGTATTCAAGTTGGCTCGCTTTTTTGTATTTTATTACGTCCCTCTGAGGACCTGGTCCTCTGCCAGGTGTATCTGTTCTTGAGTATTTGCAGGAGCGCAGATTGGATGGTTATATATGTTTCGTGGATGTCCTCTCTTCGAGCCCGTGATTGCTAGCTGGTATTCTTATATGGTGTTATTGTGTTGTACTTATTTTGTATTTGCTCTTACATTCGAGTTGGTAGTGGATTTGTTTTCATCCAACTATCATCCTTAGATACTTATATTGAGATCTAGTTATATAGATGATGGTTATTCATTTATATTGATTTTCTGTGGATGAGATTTAGATTGTACCCGGTGACTTGTGATACATTTTTACCACTTATGGATTGATATTCATATTACAGCGTACGTGTGGATTTTGGTTTCCATATATTGGAGTTGCCATATCCATGCGGCTGGCATGCTTACGTGTCCTAGTCCTACGTATTTTTGGGACTGGGGCTTGACATCCAACACAGAATAACTTATATTGATATAAATTTGGGTATGTGTTTTAGTCAAGATATTGTGTTTGGATATGGGTAGTACCTTGTGTGTGTGTGTCAAGTGTATGAGAGTCTACGTGTTCTTTGTGTGTGTGTATGTATGTGTGTGTATGTCAAGTGTATGAGAGTGTCCAAGTAAGAGGTATGTATGAGTATATGTTTGAGTGACAGATGAGTAAGCTAGTGAGGATTAATAATCTATATAGATAGATGCATATATAAGGGTATAAAAATTTACAGTTATAGAAGTAGGTATAAATATGTGTTGAGCGTCAAGAGTGTGTAGCCTAGAGTGTATGTTGGTACAAAGATACCAAGTGTCAAGTATAGTTAGTGTCATGGGTATTTGAACTGTATCCTAGTGTCAAGATACAAGAGAATATTAATGTGATATTGTATACCATGGTATAGAAATATACAATTATAGAAATAGATATAAATGATATGTTTATTAGACGAACAAAGTTATTACTTTAATGTCTACTCATAATTCACGATATGGATACTCATGCATCACAACTCGAATACTGACGCATCAATCAGAGTTGTTACTTTGATGAACATGTGTATCCATCTTTGCATCCATTTGGATAATATACTTGAACAATGTCTATTCATCTTTGCAGAATTATCTAGAAATAAATCTGAATTACTACATGCGTCATCATTCATGGATGTACAACCGTCATCCTAATGACATGTGCAGTGTACGGGATAAATTTATACAGGGGTGGAACAGTTCTTGCAGTTTGCCAAGACTTTCCCTCAGTACATGGATGGTAAAAAAATTAAGTGTTCGTGTGTGAGATGTCACAACTTGAAATATCACTCAGAATTGGATGTAACATATCATTTTTACTCGAGGGGTTTCACGCTGAATTATTACCAATGGACCTCACATGGAGAACTTGTATCTTTAACATCGGAACCAGAGCCTTATGTGGAGTCGTATATGGTTGTCCACGACCACGCTGATTACGAAGACGGGTGTGTGAACATAGTTTTTGTCGTTGTCGAACCTAATTTTAATCCGGATAATCATGATGCAGTTGAGGAGGCACCGAATGCTGATGCTGCAAAGTTCATAGAGTTACTAGAGAATACAAGGACTCTATTATATCCTGGTTGTGAGGATTATTCACCGTTGGAGGTGGTTACAAGATTGTTGAGCATCAAGTCCGATTTTAACATACCGCAAGAATGCTGCAACCGACGAATAGATTTCATTATAGAGATCGTGCCGGAGGGTGCTAAGTTGCCTAAAGATTTTTACCGATCTAAGAGGATGGTGAGATATCTCTGGATGGAATATGAGAAAATTGATGCATGTCGCAACGGGTGCACGTTTTACTACAAAGATGACAAGGATGAAGACTCATGCAGATTCTGTGGTGTTAATTTCCACAAGGCTACTGGTAGAGGAATGTTTGTTGGTGCAACAAAGCCTATCAATTTGATACACTACTTGCCTTTGATGTTGCGGTTGTAGAGTTTATTTATGGTGAAGGAGACTGCAGAAAACATGAGTTGGCAGAGGCGAAAACAAATCGAATGAGTGTTGGATCATCCATCCGATGGAGAAGTATGGAAGCATTTTGATCGAGAGTATCCAAATTTTGCTTCGAATCCGAGTAATGTCATATTGGTGCTCTTCTCCGACGGTTTTACCCCATTTAGAATTTTGGGCTCCCAGTATTCGTATTGGCATGTGATCACCACTCCGTACAATCTACCACTTTGGATGTGCTTGAAGACTCTGTATATGTTTTTAACCGTTATTATTTCGGGTCCAAACAATCCGAAGAGAAATATCGATGTATATTTACAACCGTTAATAAATGAGTTGAATCAACTATGGGAAGTAGGTGCCAATACGTATGATATTTCTAGAAAGCAGAATTTTTAGATGAGGGCAACACTTATGTGGACTATCTACGACTTTCCAGCTAGCCTATGGAATATTATCGGGATGGAGCACTCATGGTCGTCTCTCATGTCCATATTGCATGGACCGTACTAAGGCTTTGCATCTGAAACATGGAGGTAAACCGTCCTTATTCGATTGTCATCGACAATTTTTGTCGAAGGATCATTCGTACCGGAGGAACATGAATGCTTTTCGTGTCGCCATTGTGGATTAGGCCAATCCACCGCTAAGGTGGCACGGATACACAATATGGAAAGAGGTACAAGATTTACCAAGTGCTATCGAAGTGCCTGCTAAGGGGTACAAGTTTGACGAATTTGGTCTCACTCATAACTGGACGAAGAAAAGTATATTCTGGGATCTGCCATATTGGAGGACCAATCTGATCAGACATAACCATGATGTCAGGCATATCAAGAAGAATGTGTTTGACAACATAATTAATACTATAATGAATGTAAAGGGGAAGACAGAAGACAAACTGAAGGCTAGGTTTGACTTAGAAGAAATATGTAGACATCCTTTGTTGCATTTGATAGAGGAGGGCAGTGGAAAGTTAAACCAGCCTAAGACAATTCTCTCACTAGAGAAGGAGGATAAAGGAAGACTTTGTAGGTTGATTCATGGCCTAAAATTTTTAGACGGGTACATGTCGAACTTGAAAAGATGCATCGACCTCAAGGAGAACAAACTAATGGGTATGAAGAGCCACGATTGTCACGTATTCATAGAGAGGTTTATTCCGACTGAATTTCGAGAATTCTTACCGCAGGACGTCTAGAATCTATTGACAGAGCTCAGCATATTCTTTAGAGATCTTTGTTTTATAAATTGCTCATCAATCGTCTAGAAAAGTATGAGAATGACATTGCGGTAATACTATTCAAGCTCAAGAAGGTGTTTCCTCCTGAATTATTCGACTCCATGGAGCATTTGCCAATTCATCTTTCTTATGAGGCAAGTGTTGATAGGTTATGAGGCAAGTGTTGATGGGGCTGTCGTTAATCGATGGATGTACCCGTTTGACCGACATCTGATTCACCTAAAGAGAAAGGTAAAAAATAAGGCACAGGAGGAGGGTTCTATTTGTGAAGCTTATGTTCTCGAGGTGATTACAAATTTTTTTTAAACCTCATATTGCTACTAATAGAATAAGAGCTCCGAGAAATGATGACAAATATCAGGAATCTAATGAGGCAATACTAAAAGTATTCAATGCATCCGGAAAGCCTTCGGGAAAAATGAAGAAGAGATATTTGAATGACGACGAGCTAAGGGCAGCTCAGTTGTATATATTACTCAATTGCGACGAGGATGAAGTGGAGAAGCTAGAGGGGTAATTAATTAATACATCCATGTTTACGTCATCTCAATGTAATAGTATTAGCTAATATTATGCTATTAATCAACGGTTGCTTTATTTTTTTTAGCATTGTTGCACAATAAATAATTTATCGCTTCTTTGGTATTTAGGTCAATCGTCTAATAACACCCGAGACTGAATCTATTAGAACTCTAGCCAAGGGACCAATTGCTGCCGTCAAAATATGGCCAAGTTATTATGTGAATGGGTTTAGATTCAAGTCAAAAAATACTCCGATCAGAGAAACTTCCTGGATCTTGATTCCACGAAAAATAGTTGTTTGTGTATCAAATCTTTGAACTATAAAGACGTCGATCCAGTCAATAATTTTTTTGGCATCTTACGAGAGATTAGGGAGTTAACATATAATTATGGCACAGAACCTACTAAGATCGTGTTATTCAAGTGTGAATGGTTCGATCCAATTCAAGATCAAGGTTAAAAAATTGACAAGCATGGTCTTGTGAATATAAACTACAAGCGTAGATATCAAGGCTACGAACCAATTGCCCTATCATGCCAGGCTCATCACGTGTACTTTATAACTTATCCTAGACGGGGAACCGCGAGGTCGGAATAGTGGGCAATATACAAGACTAAAGTTAGAAATACCTTTGACGTTGACAAAATAGCTTATCAAGAGGACGAGCTACCTTTTGTAACAAATATTGTATATGCGGACTCAACGAAAGTTACTCATTACACGACTAATAATGTAGAAGAGGTAGAATTATTCGAAGATAAAGATGCAGACAAAGATGAAGACGAAGTAGATGAAAGTGAAGATAAGGAGAAAGAGGAAGATGAGGATGAGGAAGACGAAGAAGATAAATTTTCTGAAGATGATTAAAAATAAAATAAATCTATTTGGACTTGTGACATGTATTACATTTTTACTGTAGAATGTGCTATCTATTTAGACTTATGACACTACTAGTTATTTATTGTGCAATTCTATTAATACTGTGAGATATGACACAAACATAGACACAGGTAAACTCTAACCCTATTTGACATGACACAGACACAAACACAGACACAAACACAAACACAAACAAAAATACATACACACACATAGACACATACACAATACGAAATATTCACACACATACGGACGGGACACACTCACACTGACATGACACACACATACTGACACGATACACTGGCACAAGCACACTTTACTTCCAAAATAGTGTTGCATATATGTATGTGTATTTGTGTTGCATTTGGTTATATTTGTATGACGGTCCATATGTGTCGCATTTAGTTATATGTATATTTGTGTTGCAAAATAGTTTAGGGTGTCAAGTTATGACTATGATCGTGCCTATATTTTATCATCATATGTTACTATCAGGTATGACAGGATAACGCGGATAATTCAGACGTAGATCCTCTAGATGGAGTGCTCCTCCGGTACCGGCTACTAGTTCTGGATCCTCGTCGCAGAGTACTCTAGTATACCAACCATTCACATCTCCAACTCTGTCGACTGTATATGATAATACTCCTGGGACGAGCAGTTCTAGGCATGAGACTACTCCCCCGTCCCGCCTTCCTCCTGTTGACGGTACCATAGAGACAAAGGGACAAATGAAGGAGGTTGATCCGACTCCGTCTGCGCATGATCAGAGCGATTCTCTATGCGCGACTCCGGACGAGACAAGGATGGAGATTTGGAGGGATGGGCCTAGCAAGTAAGTTAAATAGTTAATATTTTCCAAATAATTATATATATATATTCATGAATTTAATTATCGTTGTATAGATATCGTCCATCGATAGTACAGAGAGCATTTGGGCATTTTTTGAGGTAGAATTGTGGTGGTCCTTGGATCAACTACTCAGATGCTCCTGAAGATAGGAAGGCATTCTGGTTTGCCCATTTTAACGTAAAAATATATTTACTTTTAATATCAATAATCATTTATGTATATTATGTAACTCTCTATTTTACTTATTGTAGAAAACTTATTTCTATCCACCAAACCGGGCTGAAAAGATCGAGGAGAAGTTACCTTTCGTCGCCGCCAAACATAATCGTTATGCGATCAACAACCAGAAGGCTCGTGATCACTCCGGACAACCGATCAACGGTTTGATCATGCCGGAACAATGGACTGCGATGAAGGCGAGATTCGACGAACCCAGGTAAAAGAAAAGGTCGAAGAAGGCAAAGCGGCTAGGTCGAAGGCATGAAAGTGGTGTGGTGACTCTATTCCCATGACGGAACATTTTTTTTGTCTAGTATGTATTCTATTAAATATATATTTATTTAATAAAAGTAGGATAAGATATTTAATTTTAATAAAAAATAATATAATTTTTATCAGGTACAGAGGGGTGAGGATGCCAACATGGTGACCGTCTTTCTGGCCACCCATCGGTAGGGCGGAGAGCTCATCGATGAGAATGCTACGCAAACCTACATATATTTTACTAACCTGTATTAATTTTAATATAACTTAGAAAATATGTAAATAGATATCTATATAGTTAGTAATAAGTAACTTAGACGTTAGCAATCACTTTTTTAGGACGGGTATCTTAAACTACGTGAGCGGATGACCACTAGTGCACTTGCAGAGAGAGGGGCTGGTACTTCCTCGCAGCCCTCTACAGCTCCGTCGACGGACGAGCTATGGATGACCATCATTGGTAGTCTTCAGTGGGGTACGTACTACGGTACGGGATCCTACGGTGCCTTTGTTGTGACACAGTCCTCCAGGGCCCACTCTGTTAGTGTGCATTTCTCGCAGCCTTCGCAGGCGTTGGCATAATTCCAGGAGAGCGTTGACCTTCAGATTGCTGACCTGTGTGATGAGTTGCTACGGAGGATTATGGAGTGACCACAGTCTACACCGCAGACGGATGATACGACGATCACCCATATTTCTATTTGCACGAGAATAGCCTTATGGAGCTCAGGACTCTGAGCCAAACGACAAATCACAGCCTTATGGAGCTCAGGACTATATGCCTGACGATAGAGTGCAGCTTGGCAACTCTGGCCTCGTCTACGGAGCCCAGAAAGATGGAGCTGGAGGGGTCGCATACGACTATGAGCGACTCACTTGTGAAGAGACATGGGCGTAGGATTTGTTGAGTCGGTCGGTGGCAGAGAATACTTCGAGGGTGGTATCTGCCATGGATTCATACAATGCTCGACTGCTAACATTGGAGCAGATACGTCCTCCTGATACGTCGGCATCGACATCGACTCCATCACTGCATCCTCCATAGGCTTTGGTGATGCTTTCACATGAGCAATACGAGTTCCTTCTATCTCAGATGCGCGACAGTGCTACTCCTGATCAGTAGTAGTCCTTGTTTGGACAGGTTTTAGTGTGTTTGTGTGTATTGGCCCATTCTTGGGTCTTTGATGTATTTATTTTATACTTTTTATTACATTGTGAGACACATGCGATACTTATTTTAAATTTATTTATCTACTTCTTAAGACATATTTAGTGTAATGTTACTTTATATATTTCTTTCTATGTGAGTTTAGTTTATTATTCATATTAGCTGTATGTGAATTTACCGGTATTGAGTTTTTTATCGAAGGGGTCGGCGAACCTAAGAAATTCAACGGAGGTTTGCTCCGGGTCAATTTATGCAAACTATGATTTTATAACTACAGGTAGAGTTTGTTGGAAATAATTTTACAAACTGTTTCCTATTTATTTTTTAATTTAGCAACATTTTACGACGTTTTGCGACGTTCAACGACGTAAAGTTATGTCGCTAACAAGTATCAAAATGTCGCTAACTGGTACCATGGACGTCGCTAGTATGTCGTTATACGTCGCTAACATGCTGACATGGCAAAACTTACCATGTCAGCATTGTTGTAGCAAAATATCGCTCATAATGTTACTAATATAGCAACGTGTTGCGACCAAAGCTTACGTCACCAATTTAACGACAACACGTCACTAAACGTCGTATATTCTGTGACGTATTCTCGTTGTAAATATATGTCGCTACAGCGATGACTAGTGATATTTTTGTTGTCAACGACCATGTAATACGCGACAACATAAAAATGTTGCTAATTATGTCGCCAAATTATTTTAGCGACGTTAGTTTACAGATTAGCGACATTTTTGAACGTCGCTAATATGTGTTATTCTGGTAGTGTGAACCGAACCAGGTGTCCAGTCTACATGCGAGTCTTAAATCGAGTGTATGGCAATGCCGATGGGTATTCTACTAGTCTTGGATAGTCTCTCCAGACAACAGAAAAAATACAAATGATAGGAAGCATAATACAAATACAACAGAAATACATTATCAGAAAATAAATTGAATATCAGAAATTCAAGAAACACCAAATATGGAAATGTGTGTGACATGGCTCGTGTACAAAACTAACATAAATTACAAAAAATGATCGAAACTCGATCAAATCGTGATCCGTCGAGGGCAGTGGTCGCGACATCTCGAATACTCCTGATTGCAGATATTATGATATATAAAATATAAGAAAATCTAAAGAGTTTATATCAAAACTACATAAAATGACAGGAAATTTAAGTGAGAAATGTGTACTTGAATATGGACAGGTAATGCGACCGACAGGGGATCCTAGATGAAATACAATACTCGTGTCCACCTCCAGGTTAGCTCATAAGCGCAAGCGCTCGCTTTCTCGACACTCGTGATCTCGCAGGAGTTTTGAGGAGTGAAGTGAGTAAGAGACAGAGACTTCTCCAAACTCACAGAGAGAGAGAGAGAGAGAGAGAGAGTTCTTGCTTAAGGGCTGTTTGGTTGCATAAAAGTTAAATGAAGGTAGAAAGAAGTAAAAAAAGTAGGATTTTCGTAAGAATAAGTTTTGGCATTCAAAATATTTTTTGGATAGTCGAATTTCAAGTGAAGAAAGAAGAGCTAAGTTGTTTGGAAAGTTGAAAGAAGAGAAAAAAGGAGTTCGGTTGTTTGGATGATTTTTGAAAGTAGATGTTGCTTACCCCCAAAATTTATTTTTTACACACTACTAATTGTCAACTAAAACTAAATATTACAAAATAAAATTTATCAAATATTTACTATTTATTTTCATTTCCATATATTATTATTGAATATAAATTTTCTATAAAAAACAATAAATTTCTAAGTGAAAAAAATTGTATTTAAGACCAATTCAATTGACAAATATTGCAATAGTTTTCCAAAATTTAATTTACTTAAATATTATTTTATAATTTTTTTAGTTTAATCCAAAATTAATTTACTCATAAAAATTTTACATTTTCACTTTAGTGCAGCCACTACCAAAATAAGTTAAATCAGCGACGAATTTAGCGACAGAAAAAAATGATGTCGCTAATATTATTGAACTTAGCGACGTTTATAAAAGACGTCGCACTACATCGTTGTCGGCGACATTCTGCAACATGTAGCGACTAGAGTTACAATTTTGAAAGCTTATGTCGCTAGGAGTTGGTGCACGTCGCTAAATATTTAATAACAGCGACGTTTCGCGACCCCAAATCTTATGTATCGCAGTAAATTTAAAAGTTAGTGACGGTTAGCGGCGTCCAATATTGACGTCGATAAATTTCTTCATATAGGGCTTCGCTGGTTCGACTTTTTATTTTGTTTCCCCCTAAAATTTTATTTCCCTCCCCCTACCCCCTCGTTGTCGACGACTTACTCCGAGCCCTCGGCGACCCCCACTCCGACCTCAGCCACGGCTCTCGACGACCCACCCGCGGCTCCGGTCCCTCCGAGAGCTCGACGACCCATCCACAGCTCTAGTCCCTCATTCCCGCATTAGGCGCTCCTCCTCCCCCACCCCCCTCCATCGTTCCCTACCGACTTGCCACCGCCTTCGACCTGCAATTGCCCCTATTCTCAGGTAAACCCTATCCCCTAATTCTTCTAAAAATGACATGGACACACACTGACACTGACATAGACACGAATACATACTGACACAGATACGACAGAGGGAAGGAGGAGTGGTTAGCTAGCTAGGTTGTGAAAGCTTACATAGAAGTCGGTGACAGTACCTGCCGACTTCCCCGGTACAGCCTTTATTTGCATGTCGAACCTACAAAGTAGTACTGGTTCTTGAACCTGAATCCCGAGTCGGAGGCCTGGTCGAGCGTGAGCTACAAGAGTTCTTGAATATGAATCCTGAGTCGGTAGCCTACTCCAATTTTTGACATGGTTGATTTTGGCAATTTTTGCTCAAGATCATAATACTCACTCCCCCGAAATATATATTTTAATACATATTCAATGATTTCAAGTATATATGAAAGAACATATTCTTAAATACTTTAAGGCAACCATACCCTCCCGATATTTGGATTGGGGTTGGATATGATCATGGTTAACTTTCGGATATTTAGGTAATCATAAGTGTCGATTTTTAACTATGAAATAGATCGTTTGATATAAATTTGGGTATGAGTTTTAGTCAAGATATTGTGTTTGGATATGGGTCCTTGTGTGTGTGTGTATCAAGTGTATGGGAGTCCACTTATTCCTTGTGTGTGTGTGTGTGTCAAGTGTATGAGAGTATCCAAGTGAGAGGTGTGTATGTGTATATGTTTGAGTGAGGGATGCGTGAGCTAGTGAGGATTAATAATCTATATAGATAGATACATATATAAGGGTATAGAAATATACAGTTATAGAAGTAGGTATAAATATTTGTTGAGAGTCAAGAGTGAGTGGCCTAGAGTGTATGTTGGTACCAAAATACCAAGTGTCAAGTATAGTTAGTATCATGGGTATTTGAAACTATAACCTAGTATCAAGATACAAGAGAGTCTCAATATGATATTGCGTACCATAGTATGTGATATTCATATGATACACAAATACCTAGGTGTTATCAAGACCTATGTGTATATTAGACACTCCAAAGTCAAGTATCCATGCCAGTCATTCTCTGAAATATAAATTTATATCTGTAAGCCTTCTTGAGGCTTTTAGAGTTCTACCAATTTTTGAAAATCGAGAAAAGACAAAGAACGCATCAAGTGTCCATGTCATATTTCTTTGAAAATCTGGTATAAATTTAAAAGTCTCAAAAAGTCTTACAGATACAAATTTAGTTTTTAGAGAAGGGCTGACAATAAACACGTGGCGACACCTATTTAATAGGATTTGAAATCCGAGTTATCGACATGACTACTAGTTTTCGGATAGTTACGAATTATAAAATGGATACTCATGATCCATGATATGGATACTCACGCATCTATAGGAGTTGTTACTTTGATGAACATCTGTATCCATATTTGCATCCATTTGGATAATATACTTGAACGATGCCTATTCATCTTTTCAGAAGTATCTAGAAATGGATCTGAATTACTACATGCATCATCGTTCGTGGATGTACAACCGTTATTTTGATGACATGTGCAGTGTGTGGGATGAATTCATACAGTGGGTGGAACAGTTCCTGTAGTTCGCCAAGGTGTTCCCTCAATACATGGACGGTACCAAAATTTAGTGTCCGTGTGTGAGATATCGTAACTTAAAATATCACTCAAAAATGGATGTGACATATCATTTATAGTCGAGGGATTTCATGTCGAATTACTATCAGTGGATCTCACAAGGAGAATTTATATCTTTAGAATCGAAGCCAGAGCCTTATGTGGAGTCGTATATGGCTGTCCACGACCACGTTGATTAGGAAGACGGGTGAGTGAACATGATTTTTGATACTGCCGGGCCTATTTTCGATCCGGACAATCATGATGCAGCTGAGGAGGCACCGAATGTCGATACTGCAAAGTTTATGGAGTTGCTGGAGAATGCAAGAACTCCATTATATCCTGGTTATGAGGATTACTCACCGTTGGAGGTGGTTACAAGACTATTGAGCATCAAGTCCAATTTTAACATGTCGTAAGAATGCTACAACCTACTGATGGAATTGATTATAAAGATCTTGCTGGCGGGTGCTAAGTTACCTAAAGTTTTTTTACCGGTCTAAGAGGATGGTGAGATCGCTCTGGATGGAATACGAGAAAATCGATGCATGTCGTAATTGGGTGCATGTTGTACTACAAAGACGACAAGGATGAAGATGTATGCAGATTTTGTGGTGTAATCACTACAAGGAAAGTAGTACAGGAAGGTCTGTCGGTACAAGGAAGCCGACTGATTCGATGCACTACATGCCTTTAACGTCGCGGTTGGAGAGGTTGTTTATGGTGAAGGAGACAGTCAAAAATATGAGTTGGCACAGACGAGAAAAAATTGAAGGAGTGTTATATCACCCATCCGATGGAGAAGCATGGAAGCACTTTGATCGAGAGTATCCCGATTTTGCTTTGGATCCGCATAATATAAGATTGGAGCTCTCCTCCGACGGTTTTACCCCATTCGGACTTTTATTCTGTCAGTATTCATATTGTCATGTGATCGTCACCCCGTACAACCTACCACCTTGGATGTGTATGAAGACTCTGGTTATGTTCTTAACCATTATTATTCCGGGTCCGAACAATCCGAAGAGGAACATCGATGTGTACGTGCAACTGTTGATAGATGAGTTGAATCAGCTATGGGAAGTAGGCGCCAACACGTACGATGTTTCAAAAAAATAGAAATTTTATATGAGGGCAGCACTTATGTGGACCATCAACGACTTTTTGGCTTATGGCATATTATTTGGATGGAGTACTCATGGTCATCTCTCATGTCCGTATTGTATGGACCGTACTAAGGCTTTTCATTTGAAATATAGAGAAAAACTGTAAACCCCCTCGTCAAACGTAGGATTTATTTAATTATTTTAATTTGAGAAACAACCACAACCCAAATCCCAAGTACCCAAATTAGGGTATCAGTCTACACCAAGCCTGTTATGCCACGACTCCTGTGTACCACCCAAAAATCTAGTTCTTTATGTTTTCGACGCATTAGGAATTACCAAGTTAAATTGTTAAATTAATTTAAACTTAAGGCCCATTTCACCTCAAATAGAACCAAACCAAGCCCACATGCGCCCTTTCAAGTGGACCATTCCCATCCCAACAAGGTCGGACAGGCCCAAACCTCGAGACCAGCCGCAAACCACATCACCCATATAAATATACATCTCTTTCACTCAAACCCTAAAATCCCTATCACCACCATCTTCAAAGGAACCCTAGCCGACCCCTACTCCAACCGAGTTCCCTTCCCCTATTCCAGGCCGACCAATCCGTCGGACACCCCTGCCCGACTGCTCCTCAACCGACAGGTGCATACCCCCAGGCCGACTGCTCCCCAACCCGCCGGACACCCCTGCCCGATTGTTCCCTATCCCTCCGGACACCCCTGCCCGACTGCTCCCCAACCCGCCGGACACACCTGCCCGACTGCTCCCAAACCGATCGGTGCACACCCCCAGCCCGACTGCTCCCCAACCCGTCGGACACCCCTGCCCGACTGCTCCCCAACCCGTCGGACACCCCCAGTCCGACTGATCCCCAACCCGATCGGTGCATACCCCAGCCCGACTGCTCCCCGCGTCCTGACGGCCACCCCCGCGCGGCTCAACCCAGCAATGCCGCTGCCGGAGCAGCTGCTGCTGCTGCGGTCCCTGCTCTTGCTGTTTCAGCCGCTGCCGTTGACGCTGTTCGCCGGCCGACATCAGAGTTCCCATTCGCCGGAGGACGACCAGGAGACGAGAAGAACCTCGTCCAGCCAGCGAGGTAAATGCCTATACTCTTTGTATCGTGTTCGTATGTAAGCATCGTTTCGTCGCATCGAGAGTGTATTCTGAACACAACTTAATTAATCCTAAATTATATATATAATCGGCATGATGATTAGCAAGAGTCAGAACTCATATAATAACCAGCGATTACCTTAATCATGAGACCTGTCGTCAAGGACCAGTATTTCACCTGGACTCTGGGCATAAACCCAGTATGTTGAGCAAGGAAATCAAGGACATATTTCCGTGCAGAGTAGAAGTAGTTGCCAAACCTTAACTCAATAATTTATTGTTGCAAGGTGCACGTTGACCAAACATAGAACACGGGTATACCCTAGCTACGTGCACACGTGATGCTGTATTCGGTCAACAGTAAACCGACAACAATATCGAGGAGAAATGTCATAATTAATTATGTATTTCTTACTGTCTGATATTAGGTTGTTATATTATGTTTTGTGTTTAGGACCATTGGACCAGCCGGAAGACACTGCAGGAATAGGCTTCTGGCACTCACAGTTTGAGGACTCAGGCAAGATACCTTGCCATATTTCTGTTTAAATTAAATGCTGCATATGTTGTATGTTAGTTGATGTTCTATTTCATATGACTGTGCGCGTCTGAGATTGATTCGGGTGCTATCGACGGATGCGTCGATGATTTAGTATACTTAGCATAGTCACTAGCAGACTCACCCCATTGGAGGATACATTGATATCTTCCAAGACCTGACACTTTACACTCTTCACTGCTATATTCATATTAGGATGCGGGTCCGCGTATTCGACTAGCTATCGGTGCGTGTGATATGCATCACGGTTAGTACGTAATTCAGGTTTATATTTTATGTTAGTAGAGACTGGCATGTAGCTGCGTGGTATGCACGTCGAGTATTCAATTTGTGTATTTACATTGGGAGGGGAGGACCACAAGTAGGCGTATGGGATACACCCATTGGAATTCGTAGTATCCGGAGGAGCCACGGATCCAATGACCCCCTTTTATTCAGATTCCCCGTTCTTCGGAGCGGTATGGACGTATATATATACTGGCAGATTCCCCGTTCTTCGGAGCGGTAGGGACATTATATTATTCAGATTCCCCATTATTCGGAGCGGTATGACGTATATATATACTTGCAGATTCCCCATTCTTCGAAGCGGTATGGACGTTATGCCTACACCTACTCATACGTACCAAAGTTGTTCTCACATTGCATTCACGTAGATTGGTTAGCACACCCTTTACTGCATTTACTTTATTCAGTATTTATATATGACATATCTCTCTGTATCTTGTTACGTCCCTCTGAGGACCTGGTTCCCTTCCAGATTTGGACGAGACATACTACCACACAGTATATGGCCCCGGGCAGGAGACGAGATTTGCTACAGTGGAGGAGTTAGAGGTGCAGCCGTCAGAGTTCCCGTGACCAGTTGGTAGGCCTTCAGCCTAGATTGGGTGCATCATTATCTAGAGCAGATGCCCTAGTCATTATCTTTTATATCTTATTTCAGTACTTTATTTCGTCATAGTAGTGGTTTGTCCCCACCAGACATTATTGGTTGTACTATGATATCTTGAGACTAGTATTTATCTTCCAGCAGTTTATTTAGTATTTCTTGCTGTTTATTTTGTGGATGAGATTAGAATACCTGTTATTGACTGATATTGGATATGTTAGTATTATAGGACAGCGTAGCACTCTTCGTGGATCCATTAAATTGGGATATCCTCGGAGACGTGTCAGCTGGCAATTGCCACGTGGCCTGGTCCCGTGTATTTTGGGACTGGGGCGTAACAAAAACCATGCTTCTTCGATTGTCATCGATAATTTCTGCTGTCGGATCATCCATTCCGGAAGAATATGAATGTATTTCGTGTCAACATTATGGAAAAGGCAAATCCACCTCCAAGGTGGCCCGAAGACACGATATAGAAAGAGTTTAAAGATTTTTTAAGTGCTATCGAAGAGCCTACTAAGGAGTACAAGTACGATAGATTTGGTCACACTCATAACTGGACGAAGAGGAGCATATTCTGGTATTTGCCATATAAGAGCACCAATATGATCAAACATAATCTTGATGTCATGCATATCGATAAAAATATGCTTGACAACACAATTAATACTGTGATGGACATAAAGGGAAAGACAAAAGATAATTCCAAGGCCAGGTTGGACTTGGAAGAAATATACAGACGTCCTGCGTCGCATTTGATAGAGGAAGGAAATGAAAAATATAAGCAGCCTAAGGCAATTTTCTCACTGGACAAGGAGGATAAAGGAAGACATTGTAGGTGGATTCATGGGCTAAAATTTTCAGATGGGTACGTGTCGAATCTGAGAAGATGGGTTGACCCGAAGGAGAACAAAATGATAGGTATGAAGAGCCACGAATGTCATGTATTCATGGAGAGGTTAATTCCAATTGTATTTCAAAAATTCTTACCGTAGGTAGATTGGGATCCATTGACTGAGCTTAACATATTCTTCAGGGATCTTTATTCTACAAAGTTGATCGTCGATCGTCTAGAAAAGCAAGAGGAGGACATTGTAGTAACAATGTGCAAGCTTGAAAGAGTGTTCCCTCCTGGATTCTTTGACTCCATGGAGCATTTTCCAATTCATCTTTCTTATGAGGCACGTGTTGGTGGTCCTATCGGTTATCAGTGGATGTACCCGTTCGAGCTTCAACTGAACCACCTAAAGAGAAAGGTGAAAAAAAGGCATGGGTCAAGGGTTCTATTTGTTAAGCCTATGTTCTTGAGGAGATTAAAAACTTTTGCTCGATGTATTTCAAGCCGCATGTTGCTATTAATAGAACAAGATTTTCCAAAATGAATAAGAGATATCTTATGAAGTGGAGAATCTAGATGGGTAAGTAATTAATACGTCAACATTTAAGTCATCTTAATGTAATAGTATACGCTAATATTGTTACACTAATCCGGAGATACTTTGTTATTTTTAGCACATTTAATGATGAGGTGAGGTCGATGAGACCATACATAACAGATGAAAAAGTATAACAGGAAATGAGACTTTATTTCCCTTCTTGCTTGAGTGCATATGTAAGAATATTTTTGTGTATGCACTATACACAATAATTAACATAACGTTGAAATTAATATCATTTTCTTGGTATTTAGGTCGATCATCCCCACACAACACTCGAGAATGAGTCTATTAGAACTCTAACCAAGGGACCAATTTATGACGTCAAAATCTGGCCAAGCTATTGTGTGAATAGGTTTAGGTTCAAGTCAACAAAAGCCCCGATAAGAGACAGCTTCTTGGATCTCGATTCTACGAAAAATAGTTATTTGTGTATCAGATCTTCGAGCTACAAAAATGTTGATCCAGGCAATAATTTCTATGGCATCTTACGGGAGATTATGGAGTTGACATATAATTATAGAACAGAGCCTGCTAAGATCGTATTATTCAGGTATGATTGGTTCACTACGATCCAAGATCATGGTTGTAAAATAGACAAGCATGGTCTTGTGAATATAAACTACCAGCGTCGATATCAAGGCTATGAATCATTTGTCATATCAAGTCAGGCCCAGCTCGTGTACTTCATAACTTATCCTAAACGGAGAACAACAAAGTCGGACTGGTAGGCAGTATACAAGACGAATGCTAGAAATACTTTTGACGTTAACGAAATAGCTTATCAGGAGGATGAGCTACCTATTGTAACAAATATTATAAATATGGACTCAACGGAAGTCCTCATTATATGTCTAATCATGTAGAAGAGGTAGAATTATACGAAGAGGAAGACGAAGTAGATGAAAGTGAAGATGAGGAGGAAGAAGGAGATGAGGACGAGGAAAACGAAGAAGATGAATTTTCAGAAGAAGATTAAAAATAAAATAAAATCCATTTAGAACTCTAGCCATGTACTGTATTATTTATGTGGAATGTAACATCTATTTTAACTGTATGGATACATATATTAATATCTGTTATCAATTATATTCTTTGTTTCAATCTATCTTACCAGATGACACCTATGACCCGAGCACATGCACATCGCTTGAGAGAGGCATCTCCTACTATTAAGGAGGAAGTGGTACTTCCTATTGTTAAGGAGAAAGTGACTGTTAAGGAGGAAGTGGCACCTCCTACTGTTAAATTGGAAGCGGTTGTTAAGGAGGAAGTGGCAACTCCTACTGTTAAGGAGGAAGTGGTACCTCCTACTATTGGAGAGACACCAGCTCAGAGGGGGAGTTCTAGTCACCCAGCATCTATTATGGAGATTGATCACCTAGACGCTGGGTTCTGCCCCAGCGTATTGGATTTTCTTGAGAGATTGAGAAATTTGATAAGACTTATGGTGTGACTGTGATACTTTTATTATGCTTATTGTGTGATTGTGATACTTTTATATTGTGCTTATTGTGTAATTATGATACTTTTATTTTGTGTTTATTGTGTGACTATAATATTTTATATACTTTCGTGATATTTCGTATCCAGGAAATTTAACAGAGGGTTGCTCCGGGTCTGTCTATTTTTATGAATTATTATAAGTCTGTGTATTTATTTTATCATCATATGTTATTATCAAGTATGACATGACGACGAGGATCATACGGAGGTAGATCCTCTAGACGGAAAGCTCCTCCAGTACCGACTACTGGTTTCGGATCCTCGTCACGGAGTACTCCAGTGTACCGACCAGTCACATCTCCGACTCCGTCGATGGTACGTGGAAGTACTCCTGGGACCAGCAGTTCTATGCCTAAGACTACTACCCCCATCCAGTCTTCCTCCTGCTAACGACACCATGGAGACAGAGGAGCAGATGGAGGAGGTCGAGCTAACTCCGTCTGCGCATGATCAGAGCAATCATCCATGCGCGCCTCCGACAAGACGATGATGGAGATTTGGTGGGACGGGCCTAGCAAGTAGGTTAAATAGTTAACATTTTCCAAATGATTATATCTATATATTCATGAATTTAATTATCATTGTATAGATATCGTCCATCGGCGGTACATAGAGCACTGCGATATTTTCTGAGGCAAAACTATGGTGGGCCTTTGATCAACTACTTAGATGCTCCTGTAGATAGAAAAGAATTTTGGTGTGCCCACTTCAAGGTAAAAATATATTTACTTTTAATATCAATAATTATTTATGCATATTATGTAACTCTCTATTTTACTTTTTGTAGAAAACCTATATTTATCCACCACACCGGGCTGAGAAGATCGAGGAGCAGTCTTCTGCCGTCGCCGCCAAGCTGATCCGTGATGCGATCAACGACCAAAAGGTCCGTGATCGTGATGGAGAACCGATCCACGGTTGGATTATACCTGAGCAGTGAACTGCGAAGAAGGCGATATTCAATGAACCCAAGTACAAGGAACGGTCAAAGAAGGCAAAGGCGACTAGGTCGAAGGCAGAAAAGTAGTGTGGTGGGTCGATTCCCCTGACAAAACATTTTCGTCGTCTGGTATGTATTTAATTGAATATATATTATTTTAATGCAAGTAGGATACGTTTTTTAATTTTAATAGCAAACAATATAATTTTTAACAGGTACAAAGGGGTTAGGACGCCAACATGGTGACAGTCTTCCTGGCCACCCATCAGAAGGGCGAAAAGCTCATAGATGAGAAGGCCACACAAACCTATGTGCGTTTTACTATCCTGTGTTAGTTTTAATATAACTTAGAAAATATGCAAATAGATATCTATATTTTTAGTAATAAGTAACTTAGACGTTAGCAACCACTTTCTAGGACGAGTATCTTAAACTACGTGAGTGGACGACAGCTAGTGCACCTACAGAGGGAGGGGCTGGTACTTTCTCGTAGCCCTCTACAGCTCCGTTGGCAGACGAGCTCTGGATGATCACTGTTGGTGGTCTTCAGAGGGGTACGTACTAAGGTACGGGATCCTACGGCACCTATGTTGCGACGCAGTCATCCAAGGCCCCCTCTGTTAGGCTGCATTCCTCTTAGCCTTCGCAGGCATCGGTATGAGCCCAAGAGAGCGTTGACAGTCAGATTGCTGACATGCGTGATGAGTTACTAGAGAGGATTACGGAGCGGCCACAGTCTACGCCACAGACGGATGATGCGACGATCATCCCACGTTTTGATTCACTCGAGCATAGTCTTATGGAGCTCAGGACTCTGAGCCATACGACAAAGCACAACCTTATGGAGCTCAGAACTATGGGCCAAACGACATAGCGTAGCTTGGCAACTCTTGCCGCGTCTACGGAGCGCAGACAGACGGAGCTGGAGGGGTCGCATACGGCCATGAGTGACTCACTTGCGAGGATCCATGCGACACAGGATTTGTTGAGCCGGTCGGTGGCGGAGAACACTTCGAGGGTGGTATCATCCATGGATTCATACAATGCTAGACTACAAGCATTGGAGCATATACTTCCTTCTGGTCCACCGGCATCGATACCGCCTCCATCACTGCCTCCTTCATCGGCATTGGTGACACTTTCACAAGTGCAGTATGTGTTCCTTCTATCCCAGATGCGCGACGATGCTCCTCCTGATCAGTAGTAGTCATTGTTTGGACATATTTTAGTGTGTTTGTGTGTATTGGCCCATTCTTAGGTCTTTGATGTATTTATTTTATACTTTTCATTACATTCTGAGACGCATGTGGCACTTATTTTAATTCATTTATCTACTTCTTTGGACATATTAAGTGTAATGTAACTTTGTAGATTTTTTCTATGTGAGTTTAGTTTATCATTCATATTAAGTGTACACCAAAATTTACTGGTGTTGAGTGTTCCACCGAAGGGGTTGGTGAACCCAGAAAATTCAACGAAGGGTTGTCCAAGCCTATTTATATAAACTATGATTTTATAACTGTAGGTAGAGTTTTGTTGGAAAATATTTTACAAACTGCATTCTGTTTTTTATTTTTATTTTTTAAATTTATCGACGTAATGCGACATACATTTACGTCGCTAAAAAGTATCGGAACGTCGCTACCTGATACCAAGAACTTCGCTAGTATGTCGCTAAACGTTGCTAATATGGCAAAACTTATCATTTCACCATTGTTGTAGCAAAACGTCACTCATAATGTCGCTAATGTAGCAACGTTTTGCGACCAAATATTACGTCGTCATTTAACGACGACGCGTCGCTAATCGTCGTATATTCTGCGATGTCGTGTCGTTAATATACGTCGCTACAGCGACGAATAGTAAAATTTTTGTAGTTAGCGACCATGAAATACGCGACACCGTAAAATGTCGCTAATTACGTCGCTAAATTATTTTAGCGACGTTAGTTTACCTATTAGCGACATTTTTAGGCATCGCAAGTATGTGTTATTCTGGTAGTGAACCAAAGGCCCGAACCCCCATTCTTCCTTCTCGCTTCCTCTAATTTTTCTTGGAGGTGAATAAGTGAAAAAAGGGGAAAGTCATTGGATTGTTCGCTTCTCCTTATGTGTTACTCGACCGGCTATACTTCATTGACTTTTTTTTTTCTTTCTTTCACACTCTTATCACTTTGGAAAAGGGAGCTTGAAGGGAGAAAGGCTGGTCTAGGTTCAATCACTCTCACTTACTAGGAAGAAGTGAAGTGACATTTTCTCAACCGACATGAAATCGCAAAGGGTCAAAATAAAAAAAATACTTTTCTGCTCTTGCAATCAAATGCCCGAACTCGATCAAGTTCGGACTTTAGACAAAAAAATGGGCAACTTTTACCCACTTTCGGTCAACCAAGAGACATGAAACTGTCCCCGGTCATGTCAAAAAAAAAAATACACGTTCGTCTCATTGCATCCAAACATGGAAACCATCTTTTTGGAAACTGAGAATGGTCATGGACTGCAGTTTCACCCACTTTCGAGCAACCAAACAAGTCTTTATAGAAATTCTCATATCAATCACCGGTCGTTGGTTCAAAATCAATGGATGAAATTCACATGCAAAGATCCTATTCCCACTCAGTACATTTCCAACTATATACCAGCGGTATAACGATGGTATATCGTTCTGTAAAAAAAAATTAAAATTTTCTCTAATTTCTGGGTACCAATAATCTAAATGTAGGTCCTAGCTGGGATACATGGCAGTACCTTACCTCTATTAGTCTCAAAAAAGGGTCTACGTGATGATGCGACATTCGAAAAAATTATAATTATTACATAAAACATTAATACACAATTCTCGTACCCGTTTGTTTAGGCCCACTAGAGCATCATTAGTAAGACTCGTCCTAATTTCTAAATTCTAGATTTATAATGTAGGAGCTCAATTTGTAGAATAGTAAGAACCACCATAAGTTCTAATTTCTAGATTGTCATGTCCAACTCATCCAGATGGACCATAGGTTGGACCTGAGAATTTTTAGGTTCATAATGTAGAAAATCAATTTTTAGAATAGTAAATCCCAATTTGAAGACCAATTCTATATTTACATTATTACTTTTATATTAATTTTTGACCACAAAATTTTTGGACCAAAATTTATTTTATGATTTTCTATTATAGTCGTTCAAATCCAACCCATTATACATTTAACGGAACTCGAGATAAAATTTTGGGCACCATTTACTAATGATGCTCTTACCAAACAAACACTCACTCTCTCCCAATAATGCGTGTTAGGTCTCGTCCCTGATTCTCGCTCCTATTATATATCATGGGCCCCTTGTCAATCTGACGCATCCCTAACTCCCCTACTAGGTTGCTAACTACTGAATTGTCTATTTTTAGGTCCCCTAATCTAATTATTATTCCTCACAGCCCTACAAAATATTAAGATTACATAACCTTTATATATTGAGAATCTTACCATCAAGTCATATAATATACCTAAAAATATTAAGCTCTCCTATGACTTATTGCCGTAGGCCTTTGTTCAGTCCACAATTTTTGCAGGTTATATCACCAGCTAAAGAGTAAAGGAGATTAGTTCATTGATGAGGGAAGACAATGGGACACCTACCACCTACAGAAAGAGCCAAGAATTTTTTTCGCATAATTGAGTCTGAGACTGACCCTAGCCTAAATTTTAATGTGCTTGATTGAAGCCTAGGTAGAGTTAAGGACCTATAGTCCCTCATAATGATGTGCAATGCTCCCTAACCCCCTAATTTGTAGAATATGAAATTTCACTAGAAGTGTATGGCAGGGACCACAAGTGTATCGTCAAAAGAAGTCAAAAGACTTTGAATTGATCGTGTAAATTTGAAGTAACATCTCTAAGTAAACTTTGCATCACAAAAGTACTGCAAAGGACTTCAATATGGAAAACAGGTCTTTAACATAGGATTATGCGTGAGAGGTGTGACCACCACAAAACAAAGGAAACGAAATAGTGAGGCGAATAACATTAGCCTGTACTTAATTGGACTTATTTTATAAAAAATATTTTCATCATAAATTCTCTACAAATTGTAGGATTTTATAGTTTATATTTTTTATAGAATTATTTTTTAAAACTATTATTATTATTATTATTATTATTTTAAAATGGTGGAAATCAAAACTACTCTAACCCATAAAAAAAGATTATTTTTCATGAAAGATAATTATTTTTAGTAAAAAATAATGACAATCAAACATCAAAATTATTTTTTTCATAATTTTTTTAAAAAATTCTACAAATTTTTTTTAATAAAATAATACCGAAAAAATATTTTATTTATTTTTATATATTTTTCTATCCTGCAATCAAACACGACAATTACTTAGATATAACTTTTTCTTGGATTTTCAGGTCGGTGAAGTATCTAAAGTTGAGAAGTGTAGGATGAGGGCCATTATTGGTTGGACCAATTGCTAACCTGACATTCAATGACAAGAATAATGGTTCTCGTTTAACTTAATTAACATACTTAGTATCTATCATCTACATTTGCAATCATATTGTTTGCAGAATCTCATAAAAGTCATAGTTCCATTTATATTAACTTTGACACTGAAGTATATTTAGCAATCTTTAACATGTAATATCTGCTTTTTGTATCAACTGTTTTATCTTATGTTTTAAATTTGACTGAAATTTTCTTGATCCCAACCTTTACCTAATATAATAATTAGTCACATTTACGTGCGTTGCACATACAAACAAGAAAAAAAACTATAATATTGTTAAAAAAACAGATAAAATTAAAATTATATTAAATTATTATTTTAAATATTATTTGAATTTTTTTTATTATGATTTGTTATAGATATGTTTTTAGAATCTTGGATATGTATTTAGTTAGATAACACTACAAAAATACTATTAAATAGCGACGTATCGCAACGACGAAAAATAATCCTTCGCTGAGTCAGAGACGAAAATACGATGGAATAACGACTAAATTATTTATGTAAACCGAATATATTATATTTTGTCAATATTCCTTCGCTAATCCGTCGATGTTACTTTATCGACGGATTAGAGAAGGAATTATCCGTCGCTGCGAAAACTTAAATTTTTCGAGTCCGTTTTATTTCCCCCATTCTCCAAACTCTCTCTCTCTCTCTCTCTCTCTCTCTCTCTCTCTCTATATATATATATATATATATATTCCCCTCCCGACTCCCTACCCCTCTCCGGCGACCTCCTCCTCCACCGACCTTGTCCCCCTCTACGGCGACCGGCGACCTCCTTCTCCACCGACCCCTCGACCCCTCTCCGGCAGCCCTCCCCCTCACTCGCCCTCTCCTCCTCCTCCTCCTCCTCCTCCACCGACACCTCCCCCTCTCCGGCGACAAGCAGCCCCTCCCTCTCTCCGATGAGCCCTGACATCCTCACCAGCCCTCCTTCTACTCCTCGATTCGAGGGGCGGAGACACCCCCCCCGAGTCCCTCCTCAGACCTCGGGAATCAGAGCCAGGCCCTCCACCGGCCTTAGGCGTCCGCCTCCGAGCTCCGTCGCTATTCTTTAATAGATAGCTAGAAATTTTCTTCTTTGATAAAGTTTATCTGATTTTTCTTCAGATCAACTTCTTTTATTTCATTAAGAATTTTTACCACAGGATTAGTGATAAATTCAAATGTAATATTCTTTCCTTTGTAACAAGTAAAAATACCTTGTTTATTTATTTCCTTTATAGGCATAAATTTTTCTAGAAAAAGAGTTCCTAGAATAACATGTTGTGATATTTCTTTTACAACAATAAAATACAAGGAAATGCATGCATCATTTTTACAGATATGAACATCTGTAACCATAAAAGGTGTTGTAAGAGCTTTGTTATTAGCAGCACTCAAAGTCTGAGTAGTGCGTTCACAATATTTTAATAGAATAATCCCTTCTTTGACACAGTTCAAATCAGCACCGCTGTCAACTAGGGCAATAAGATTATAAATCAATGATTCATTGTTTAGGTAAACCCTAACCCTCCATATATCTATTTGGGGAAAGACTATACACATTGTCAAATATATTTGAATTTTGTGGGAAGACATACGATACAAGACGCTAGAAGACACATATAAACATCATGTTTGCTTTGGATCCTATAGGAAAGCTACTAATTTGTCATATGGATACTAGTTACGAATTTTCTTTGAAACAAAATAGACCATTACTATTAGTATCGATAATATCGACGATATTGGACCAGAGTATCAGATCTTTTGGTATCGGAAACAAATAACTATTAGTAAAGTATTAATATTTTAAAATATCTATATTTTATACCTTATGCATAATTTTAAGTATTTCTAGTGTTGTTTCTTAGTTTTTTTTTGGGATCAGACCATTACTATGAGTATCGGGATCGACGATATCGGTAATATCGGCGGTATCGGACCAGAGTATCAGTTTTTTTGGTATCGGAAACAAAAAACTATTATATGCGATAGATAAGTTTTCTCTTGCATTTTCTTTTAGAATGTAACCTAACTAGGTACTCATAGTTCTTTATGTTTTTTTCTTTTGACATGGTACGTGCATAATCATTCAAGTCTATAAGAAAGCAATGAGTCGATACTTAGTTGACCGATCATGAATGTACAATCGGCGACATGAGAGTATGATTGGTTTGGTAGATGATTTCAGGGCGGACATTAAGAAATTTCTCAAATACGCCAGTAGTCAACCTTATTTCATGGATGTGAGTCTCATCAAGTGTCCTTATGTCAAATGTTATAATATACCATTCAAAGAGGTGGATAGAAAATTTTTGTACCGAACTACAAGGAGTGGACGGCTCAAGGAGAACCTTTGACTCCTCAAAATTATTCCTCCTTCAATACGGAGGTTGAAGAGTCTACTCTCGGAGATAACTTTGAATATCGACCGCGAAACCTGGCGCGTGAGTTGGTATTTGAGGCGGCCGGTCCAAGTTTTGATCTGGAGGATCCGAATCCCGATGCAAAAAAAATTCTATAATATGTTCAAGAATGCCGATACTCCGTTATACCCGGGTTGTGATTCTCATTATGTCCTGTCGGTGGTGATGCAGATGTTGAACCTCAAATCTGATTTTAAATTGTCGCAGGAATGCTACGACCGGATAATTCAGTTTGTTAAAGAGTTATTACCAAAAGGATCAAAGAAATTGCCTGAAAATTTCTACAAGTCGAAGATGATGATACGAAAACTAGGATTAGGCTACGAAAAGATAGATTATTATTGAAACGGTTGTATGTTGTATTACAATGAGAATAATGATACATATAGGTACAATTTCTGTCATGCAGACCGGTACAAGCCAATTCGGAGGAAAGTCAACTGTCCAAGCAATGTTGCGTCCCTACAACTATATACAATTTTTGCCAATTACAAAGAGACTGCAGAGGATGTATATATTCGCAAATATAGCAGAACACATGATATGGCAAAGCAAGGAATGAAAGATGGATGATGAAGAATTATCTCATCCTTCCGATGGAGAGGCATTGAAGCATTTTTATCGGTGATATCCTAATTTTTTTACGGAGCCCAGGAATGTCCGGTTGGATTTATGTTCTGATGGATTCACTCCTTTCGGACAGTCAGGATATCAGTACTCTTGTTGGACGATAATTTTAACTTCTTACAATCTACCGCCGTGGATGTGCATGAAGACTCCTTACATGTTCTTGATACTTATCATACCAGGTCCAAAAAATCCAAAGAAGAACATCGATATCTACTTGCAGCTGTTGGTGGATGAGTTGAAACAATTGTGACAGTTCGGCGTTCAGACATATGATATATCGAAGAAGCAGAACTTTAAGATGAGAGCATCACTCATGTGGACCATTAATAATTTTTTAGCATATGGGATGTTATCGGGGTGGAGTACTCATGGTACTTTGTCTTGTCCAATATGTATTAAAAAGAGTAAGGCATTCCGTCTCCAGAATGGTGGGAAAGCATACTTTTTTTATTGTCACCGTCAGTTCCTTCTTGTGTCGCATCCGTGGAGAAGGAATAGAGATAAATTTAGAGCAGGTAAACATGAACTATCTTCGTCCCCGTTGAGACTGTCAGGAGACCAAGTTCGGAAAGTCGACTGTGATGGAAGATCCGTTATCGGCCCTTCACTTTGAAGGGTTCGGACAAGGACATAATTGGACGAAGAGGAGTATCGTTTGGGACTTACCTTATTGGAAGGACAATCTCATATGACACAATCTTGATGTTATGCATATTAAAAAAAAATATTCAACAACATCTTCAATACGGTGATGGTTATTAAGAGAAAAACGAAAGACAATTTTGAAGCAAGAAAGGGCTTAGAATTTATTTGCAGGTGGTTAGATTTGCACCTAAAACGAAGTGCAAACAGTAATTGGGTCAAGCCTCCAGCGCCATTTACAATGAGTAGGGAGGAAAAATTGATAATATGCAACTAGATTTCAAAGTTGAATTTCCTGACGGCTACGTGTCAAATCTGGCAAGATGTGTTAATCTCAACAAACACAGGCTGACAGGAATGAAGAGTCATGATTGTCATATTTTTATGGAGAGGTTACTACATATTGATCTGAGAGATATATTGCCTCATCAAGTATGGACTCCGTTGGCCGAATTATCTACATTCTTTGGAGATTTGTGTTCAAGCAAGTTGATGGTACAATATTTAATAGAACTTGAGGATAAGATTGTATTGACAATGTGCAAGTTAGAAAGGATGCTACCCCCAATTTTTTTGATAGTATAGAGCATTTGTCGATTCATCTTGCATACGAAGCATGTGTCGGTGCTCCCGTCCATTATCGATGGATGTATCCATTTGAAAGGTATAAATTGATTAGTTTGTACTATTAATTTCTTTACTCAAATAATTCTAATAATCAATATATTATCTATAGGTATCTACATCACCTAAAGAAGAAAGTGGAGAATAAAGCTTAGGTAGAAGCTTCGATATTCGAGACATATATCATTGAGGAGGTTTCAAACTTTTGCTCCATCTACTTTGATACTCATGTCAGAAAAAATCATAATAGAGCCCCAAGGAATAATGACGGAGGGGTTGATGAATCGAATAATGTAATCCGCACTATCTTCAATATGGGAGGCAAGCCTACAAGTACTACTAAAGTATGGTGGTTGAAGGACTATGAGTTTGAAGCCGCCCATCGGTATATATTGTTAAATAGTGGTCTTGAGGAGATGCTAGATATTGAGAAGTAAGCGACACATCTTTGCTACATATTTTAATTATGTATATGCTTGAGAAAAAAATGCTCTAACTATTCTCCTTACTATCATAGTACTTTTAGAGCTAAGGTAAAAATAGAGAGACCTACTATTAATGATGATGATCTTACTAGAGAGGTTGATACAAAATTTCCATCGTGGTTCCATAATTATGTACGGATCATAAACATTAAGCATTCTAAATTTAGTATTCCGACTAATCTTTGTCTAATGTCTATATGATACGTAATATTTCAGATTTTTTGCCCTGGTACAGAGTTACAGAACGAACGACTTTGAGCATTAGCTATCGGACCAAGCAAAAGGGCAAAGTGTTGGGATGGATACACCATCAATGACTTCAAATTTAGAACCACTGATATGCCTATTAATCAATTATTTGTCGATAAAGAGCCTAATTACACAAAGAATTATGGAGTATGTGTGAGGGGTTCAGTCTACGATAAGGATCTAGAATTTGAGTATTACGGTATACTAAGAGATGTCGTGGAGCTGGAATACTCTTATAAGATAAAAATTATGTTATTTAAATGTGATTGGTTCGACACAACACCCAAGCAATGATAAAAAATTGACAACTAGTTTAGATTTGTTTATATAAATTATGAAAAAAGATATGTAGATTTTGAACCATTTATGTTGGCTAGTCAAACGGTTCAAGTGTATTATACGAGCTATCCTAGTTGACGACGCAATAATAAGGATTGGTAGGCTGCATGCAAAACTAAAACTAGAAACACATATAATATTGGGGATCTAGCATACCTGGAGGATGAGGTGGTCATGCCTCAACCTACATATGTAAGTTTGGCCGGTGTTGATGTTATGGAGGTTGATGTTACCGTAAAGGATAATAAAGTTAATGAAGAGATTGACATAGAAGATTTACCTCATAAAGAGGAGGACTCTGATATGGAGGTATTGTCACGCCCCAGTCCCAAAATACCAAGGGACTAGACATGTGGCAATGGCCAGCAATATACACCGATGGACAGACCCAATTTAATGGATCCATCGGGGCATACTTAAGCTGTAATATAAGGTCTACAACAACAAGTCAAAACTAATCTCATCCACACACAAGATAATAAGATCAAAAGCAATAAGGAAAGTACATCAACATCCAGTCTCAGCAAAGTATTTCGGGGAACAACCCGATAATAGTCTAAAATACTGGTTCAATAGACCAGAACAAAGGAGTCCAAAATAAAGTATCTGATGAGTACAAATAATATATACTCAAGAAAAGTCTTCATCCATCACCTCTTCTTCTGGGATTGGTTCAGCTCCAGTAACAGGTTCTGGTACAGCTTCTGCTCCTGTCCCGTAAACCTCGGGATAATGCTCTTCTGTTAAACCTGGGGACATCATCCGGATCCAGGTCCTCAGGGGACATAGCAAGGTACAAATAATACAAGCCAAAAATAAATGCAGTGAAATAGTAAATGAAACAAGTAGGGTAACTACATAACCATCTATGTGAAAATACAACTGAAAGCATCACTAGTACTCAGGCTGAGACCGGTACAAGCTCTGTGTCGGGAAGCCGGTAGCAGTAATAACAAGTAATGGGTCTAGCTCTGCTCGAGAGTCTATAACATCACAATAGTAGTAGATATATATAGAACAGCCTGTAGCCTGTGTGTCTCTCCCCACCCAATGTAACCACACATCTCATGTCCATGTCACGTGAGATCATAGCTAATGCAACAAGTCATAATCTCTAAGAATATAATGTCTATGTCAATCATGTATCCTATACAGAATCACCATGAATATCTTAGGAAGATTCTGTCATATGTATGGTGTCAAGTGTCCTGAGGTATAATGTACTTGGTAAAACAAGTACGAGAATGTAAAGGGTCACAAATGTCCATCTCTAAATGACATACACAACTCTGCGTACGGGGTTGGCACCCGACTATTAATCGGACGCTAAGTATGTCACACGGTCCTAGGTTTAAGCATGTACAATCAATGTAAATAAGCAAAGAAATAAATAACAATACTACATAATTTGGCAAGGTACACTTGCTTGGAGTTAGAATACCAGTAGCGGTCCCTGTTTCCGTGGGTTCTGTAAATACTCCTCCAAAAGTTGAAATGAACATTACCAACAGTCTCAAAAAATATGAATTAGCTAGAAACGCCTGTCCTTAAGTCCAGTTTGGACACAAGGGCAAAAAATGATATTTTCTAGTCAAAGCGGGGTCCACATGTGTGCCGCTTTGCACCGAAAACCGGGTCAGGGTCAAAGGTCTCCAAATTCGTCCAACTTAGTGTCAACAAGTCAGAAACGATGGTACGAACCCAACGGAACTTCCAGAATTGGATTCCGATGAGCCGTTCTCAAAATTGCCCGTCAAGTGGAGCCTGTGGGGCCTACGATACGCGATTTTGTCAACGTTCTCAGAATCAAACCAAATTTGGCTCACAGGACCATCGTATTGCTACGAGTCCGATGGCGCAAGTTTCGTCTCGATCCGACGTGTATACACTAAGTTACAGCGAGATTCAGAAAGGTCGGATACGGAGCGTTGTCCGCGGATACACATTGATTCCGGTGTGCACGCACATCCGAATCAGCTTCTACGAAATCCTGCACGTCCGTATCAACGACGCGTACGTATCAGTGAAGACCGTACGCGACCAAGTCGTCCCGTTTGGCGGGGCGTACTCAGTTCCGGGGTAAAATAGGGCGTTAGTTTTCCTGTTTTTGGATCGCGGTTCGCGATCACCACAGGTCGCGATGCACCGAGCGGTTTGCACGGGCACCAAGGGGGTCACACAGTCTACGCGTCACAACTGACGGAATAGAAATCGGGGCAGTGAGGAGAAAGTTATGAGTACCTGAACAGGGCTCAAAAATCCGATTCACGCGTGTCCGAGTCGAGTATTCTGCGTCCTGAACGTGTTCGGCCATGTCCTGGCTAGGGCACGGTTCTGTGTCATGTTCGAGTCCGCCGGAAGCTTGTTGGATAGTTGAAGGGTCGCCGAAATCGGTCTGGGGAGGTCGACGACGGGTCTGGGCGGTCGGATCGGTGCCGGAGGGCTCGGCGTCGGGTCTGGGTTCTGGAAGTGCGGCGGAGGGCTTCTGGAGGTGCGGCGGAGGGCTTCTGGAGTTGCGGCGGAGGTTCGTCAATTGCCGGAGGGGATGGCCGGAGTCACAGAGGCTCGCCGGAGAAGAAAGAAATGAAGAAGATTTCCGTCGGAGGGCTAGGTTTATATAGGGGGTTGAGGGGAGAGGGAGCGCCGGGGGTTATGGCCGGAATAGGTAGAGGAAGAGGCGGCAGGTCAGGGAGGGTGAAGTGGGGGGTCCGCCGGCGGCCACGGCGGCGGAAACGGCCGCCGGCAGGTGAAGGGTCGGGTCTGATGAAATTTGGGGGTTAGGTTTTAGTCCGGGTCGGGCGGGTCCAAGCGGGTCGGGTCTGACCCGGATCCGACCCGTTAAGGGTTTGGGCCGTTCGGGCAGACCGGCCGGTCCGGTTCGGTTTAATATTGGGTTCGGGTAAACCGATTTATTATTGGGTTTAATTAATTAAGTTAAATTAATCAATAGTTTTTAAGGCTTTAAAAATTCATCCGGGGTCCAATAAATTTCCGAAAAATTACCCTATGTCCGGTTTTTAATTTTACACTAGAAAATATAATTTTTATCACATATTAATATTATTTAATATTTTTTAAAAATTTATTTTAAATCAGATTACCTTAGTTTATTTGTTTAAAAAATTACAGAAAAATGCTAATTAAATTCAGAAAATTAAGTTTTAAAATTCTAAAATTTTCAGGTGATTCCAATCTACACCCTTAAGAAGATTGCGTTCTCGCAATCAAAGAATAAGCTACTTAAGAACAGAACTATGGGATTTACAAGAATTACTTAGTATATACCTGCATCCTCGAATAAATGGGGATATCGCTGGCGCATGATATCCTCCCTCTCCCAGGTAGATTCACCAGGAGAGTGTTGCTTCCAAACCACACGAACCAGTTTAATTGTCTGTCCTCGCAGTGTCTTCTCACTGGTGCCAAGTATACCCACTGGTTGTTCTTCATATCTCAGGCTTGGGCCTACTGCGATCTCAGAATGATCAACTACGTGACTTGGGTCAGTCACATACCATCTCAGCTGTGAGACATGGAATACATCATGCACTCCCTCTAAAGATGGAGGTAATGCAAGACGATAGGCCACCTCACCAATGCGCTCCAGAATATCAAAGGGTCCAATGTACCTTGGACTCAACTTGCCTCTACTCCCAAAGCGAATGGTACCTCGAGTAGGTGAAATCCTCAAGAATATGTGTTCTCCTTCCTTGAACTCCATGGGACGTCGATGTGTATCAGCCCAATGCTTCTGTCTGTCCTGAGCTGCACGAAGATGATTCTGGATTTGTTTCACCTTCTCCACTGTTTGGATTACCAACTATGGACCCAATATTTGACGCTCTCCAACGTCACTCCAGCATATCGGCGATCTACACTTCCTACCGTACAACGCCTCGAAAGGTGCCATCTGGATGCTTGCCTGATAACTGTTGTTGTATGAGAACTCCACCAAATGCAAATGATCTTTCCAAGACCCTCCAAAGTCTAACATACATGATCTCAGCATATCCTCCAAGATATGGATTGTACGTTCTGATTGACCATCTGTCTGTGGATGATAGGCAGTGCTGAATTTGAGTCTGGTGCCAAGACTCTCTTGCATGCTTCGCCAGAAATGAGATATAAATCTCGAGTCTCGATCTAATACAATACTAACCGGCACTCCATGAAATCTTACGATTTGTCGCATATACATATCGGCTAGTACCTCTGTGGACTGTCCAACTCTAAACGGCAAGAAATGTGCTGATTTAGTGAGTCGATCCACGATAACCCATACCGCATCTCTTCCGCTGGGGCTCTTTGGAAATCCTGTGACGAAATCCATAGTGATATGTTCCCACTTCCATTCTGGTATGGGAAGCAGCTGTAACATACCTGCAGTCCTCTGATGCTCAGCTTTTACTTGTTGGCAGACTAAATATTTAGCCACAAATCTTGCAATCTCCCTCTTCATTCCATGCCACCAATAATACTGCCTTAGATCTCGATACATCTTTGTTCCTCCTGGATGAACAGAGTATATGGAGCTATGTGCTTCAGTCATTAACTCCTGTCTCAATTCTCTATTTGGAACATATAGGCGATCTTCGCACCTTAATGTCCCATCCTCATGTATGCGAAGTCCTGTCTGCATGCCTGCTTCCGTCTTCTCTTTGAGTCTTCGAAATCTAGCATCAGTAGGCAAAGCTTCTTTAATCCTCTCCACAAGCGATGACTTAACTTCCAGATTAGCCAGCAAGCCACTCTGTCTTGGTAAAATAACCTCTATCTGGAGCTCCTGTAGATCTTTCAATAGCTCAGGCTGCATCGTCAAAAAATAAGCCGTAGGCTTCCTGCTGAGTGCGTCCGCTACTACATTCGCCTTCCCTAGGTGGTACTGCAAATCTATATCAAAGTCTACCATCAACTCAAGCCAACGTCTTTGCCTCATGTTGAGCTCCTTCTGAGTATATACATACTTCAGACTTTTGTGATCTGTGAAGATTTCTACCTTCTCTCCATAAAGATAGTGCCTCCAAATCTTCAGTACAAATATTACTGCAGCTAGCTCAAGATCATGCGTTGGGTAGTTCTTCTCATGGACCTTCAACTGTCTCGATGTATAAGAGATAACTTTGCCATGTTGCATCAAAACACATCCTAGTCCACTACCTGACGTATCGCTATATACAATAAAACCTCCTGAGCCTGAAGGAAGAGTCAAGACTGGTGCTGTTGTTAGACGCCTCTTCAATTCTTCAAAGGCCTTCTGACATTCTTCTGTCCATGCAAACTCCTGATCCTTACGTGTCAACTTCGTCATCGGCTCCGCAATCCTTGAGAAATTTTCTACGAACCTTCTGTAATATCCAACAAGTCCTAGAAAACTTCTCACTTCAGCAACTGATGTTGGTGTAGGCCAAGTCTCAATGGCAGCAACCTTCTCTGGATCAACTGAAAGTCCTTCTCCTGAGATGATATGTCCCAATAAAGGCACCTTATCCATACAAAACTCATATTTACTGAGCTTGGCATATAGCTTCTCCTGCCTCAACGTCTCTAGCATGATTCTGAGATGCTCCTCGTGCTCTTCGTAGATTTTGGAATATACCAGAATATCATCAATAAACACAATCACAAATTTATCCAAGTACTGATGGAAAACTCTGTTCATCAAGCTCATGAACACAGCAGGCGCGTTGGTTAAACCAAACGGCATTACTAAGAACTCATAGTGTCCATACTTGGTCCTGAAGGCTGTCTTTAGTATATCTTTCTTCCTCACTCTAATCTGGTGATAACCGGATCTAAGGTCAATCTTCGAGAATACCCTAGCTCCACTCAATTGATCAAATAATTCTTCAATGCGTGGCAAGGGATACCGGTTCTTAATGGTTACAACGTTTAATGCCCTGTAATCAATACACAGGCGAACTGTTCCATCCTTCTTCGGTACAAAAAGTATGGGTGCTCCCCAAGGTGAAACACTGGGCCGGATGAAACCTTTCTTCAAAAGATCATCAACTTGATTCTTCAACTCCACTAACTCCTTAGGTGTTAGCCGATATACTGATGAAGTGATAGGCTCTGCTCCTGGAGTTAAGTCTATTGTGAATTCTATTTTCCGATCAGGTGGTAAACCTGGAAGATCTTCAGAAAATACATCCACAAACTCTGATATGACTCTTGGGTAAGCTGACTCCCCTTCTACAGATAATACCCTAAGAGTTGGCTGAACACCTTGCTCTACAGCTCCCCGAAGAAACTCAAACTCTGAATGTCCAGGTGGTCTAAATATAACCTTTCCAAGCCGACAATCAAGAGTAGCATGATGCTGACTTAACCAATCCATACCAAGTACAACATCATAATCAGGCATAGAAAAGATCAGAAATTGGGCTTGCATCTCTCTTCCACAGACTACTACCGAACATGATCTACAGATATCACTAACCGGTATAATTCTACCTCCCGTAAGAATTCTCTTAATCTTCGGAAGGGGTGCAGTAGCTACTCTATGGGTGGCTACGAAGCTAGCAGCTATGAATGAATGCGATGCTCCAGAATCAAATAAAGCTACAGCAGGTAATGAAGCTACTAAAATAGTACCTGCTATAACTTCTCCAGCAGTAGCTTCTTCCTGAACAGCCAATGCAAATGCCTGACCTCGTCCCTGAGCTGGACCCCTCTGCTGACGAGCCTGCTGGAATAGTGCTGCCTGTGGTGGCAATGGTGGTCTCTGCTAATATCCTCCTGGAGCTGGTGGTCTGACTCCCCCAACTCCCGTCTGCTGTGCTCCCACTGCTGGATGATCTGGCCTTGGTGCAGGCAAAGCTAGTCTTGGTGCTCCCTCTCTTCGTTCAGAGCAGTCCCTGGATAGATGCTGGTTGGATCCGCAAACCAGGCATAGTCCCAACTTGCGTCTATACTCTTTTTCAATGTGACCTAACTTGCCGCAGAAATGACAAGTAGGTAGGGTTCTTGGTGCTGCTCTCTGAGGTAGATTCTTCTGGAGTTGCTTTGCAGAATCCCCTTGTGATGCCCTGGATGGTACTGAGATAAATGGCCGCTTCAGACTTGACTCCCTCCTGGTAACGCGCTCCATACGACGTGCTGCAGCAAGGACGTCGGTGTACGATGTAGGTGCAACAGATCCGATCAACCTCTGGAGCTCGAACCTGAGTCCGTCAAAGAACTTCTCCACCTTCTCTTCTTCGGTAGGAATTAGAGAAGGGGCGAAGTGACTCAGGCGAATGAATTCGGCATTGTACTCTTCCACCGACATATTGTCTTGAATTAGGCGGTTGAACTTGTCTCAGAGTTCTGACCGAGCAACAGCTGGGATATACATCTCTTGGTAGAGTCTGGAGAACTCCTCCCAAATGACTCGGTCATGTCCGAGCCTCCTCTCTTCGGCTAGCCACCAATGGTGCGCATTGTCCGTCAGTTGCATCCTGACAGCAGTCATCCATCTCTCCTGCGGAAGTTCAGCTGCTTCCAACTGATGTTGTGTGTTCGTGAGCCACTCGTGCACTTCAGTTGGTCCTTCCTTGCCCGAAAAGGTACGGGGCTTGAGTTGACAAAAATTAGTGATAGATCCCGTCGCTGGTCGCCTAGCTTGCGGGTTCGCCTGCTCCAATGCATTTACTAGGCTGGTTCTCAGATACTCTGCCTCATGACGCTGCACCTCCTGTTGAACTTGCTGTTGAGCTTGCATCATGGCGTAAAACATCTGGAACATCTGTTGCCCGTCCATTGCTTGCCCTGGTGGAAAGACATGCATCTGTGGAGTGAACTGTGGTGGAGGTGGGATGTCGTCGCGCCTGAACCTTGAGTTATGCTGTTCAGCTTGACCACTTTGAGACGATTGCCCTCTGTTCTCTGGTATAACTCCATCTCCATAGGTAACCACAGCATCTTGTGGTGTACTCAAAGAAATTTCATCTCCAATTCTTGGATCCATTTTTCTGCATCCAAAATAAACTTTATGAGAACATTCAGTAGAATCAAAGCAGGATGCAAATCAAGTACTTAATTCGAATTCGATATAGAGATCAAAAACGATTCAACCAATGGATGAGATCCTATAACCTATCCTATCCTTTTACAGGCTTGTTTGGTCTCTAAGTTGAAACCAAAATTTTTTGTCGTAGACCTGCATGGGCCACCACAAAAACCATGTCACACCGCAGTCCCAAAATACCAAGGGACTAGACACGTGGCAATGGCCAGCAGCATGCACCGATGGACAGACCCAATTTAATGGATCCATCGGGGCATACTTAAGCTGTAATATAAGGTCTACAACAATAAGTCAAAACTAATCTCATCCACACACAAGATAATAAGATCAAAAGCAATAAGGAAAGTACATCAACATCCAGTCTCAGCAAAGTATTTCGGGGAACAACCCGATAATAGTCTAAAATACTGGTTCAACAGACCAGAACAAAGGAGTCCAAAATAAAGTATCTGATGAGTACAAATAACATATACTCAAGAAAAGTCTTCATCCATCACCTCTTCTTCTGGGATTGGTTCAGCTCCAGTAACAAGTTCTGGTACAGCTTCTGCTCCTGTCCCGTAAACCTCAGGATAATGCTCTTCTGCTAAACCTGGGGACATCATCCGGATCCAGGTCCTCAGGGGACATAGCAAGGTACAAATAATACAAGCCAAAAATAAATGCAGTGAAATAGTAAATAAAACAAGTAGGGTAACTACATAACCATCTATGTGAAAATGCAACTGAGAGCATCACTAGTACTCAGGCTGAGACCGGTACAAGCTCTGTGTCGGAGAGCCGGTAGCAGTAATAACAAGTAATGGGTCTAGCTTTGCTCGAGAGTCTACAACCTCACAATAGTAGTAGATATATATAGAACAGCCTGTAGCCTGTGTGTCTCTCCCCACCCAATGTAACCACACGTCTCATGTCCATAATGTCTCATGTCCATGTCACGTGAGATCATAGCTAATGCAACAAGTCATAATCTATAAGAATATAATGTCTATGTCAATCCAGTATCCTATACAGAATCACCATAAATATCTCATGAAGATTCTATCATATGTATGGTGTCAAGTGTCCTGAGGTATAATGTACTTGGTAAAACAAGTACGAGAATGTAAAGGGTCACGAATGTCCATCTCTAAATGACATACACAACTCCGCGTACGGGGTTGGCACCCGACTATTAATCGGACGCTAAGTATGTCACACGGTCCTAGGTTTAAGCATGTACAATCAATGTAAATAAGCAAGAAAATAAATAACAATACTACATAATTTGGCAAGGTACACTTGCCTGGGGTTGGAATACCAGTAGCGATCCCTGTTTCCGTGAGTTCTGTAAATACTCCTCCAAAAGCTGAAATGAACATTACCAACAGTCTCAGAAAATATGAAATAGCTAGAAATGCCTGTCCTTAAGTCCAGTTTGGACACAAGGGCAAAAAATGATATTTCCTAGTCAAAGCGGGGTCCACATGTGTGCCGCTTTGCACCGAAAACTGGGTCAGGGTCAAAGGTCTCCAAATTTGTTCAACTTAGTATCAAAAAGTCAGGAACGATGATACGAACCCAACGGAACTTCCAGAATTGGATTCCGATGAGCCGTTCTTAAAATTGCCCGTCAAGTGGAGCTTGTGGAGCCCACGATACGCGATTTTGTCAACGTTCTCAGAATCAAACCAAACTTGTCTCACAGGACCATCGTATTGCTACGAGTCCGATGGCACGAGTTTCGTCTCGATCCGACGTGTGTACACTAAGTTACAGCGAGATTCAGAAAGGTCGGATACGGGGCGTTGTCCGCGGATACGCATTGATTCCGGTGTGCACGCACGTCCGAATCAGCTTCTGCGAAATCCCGCATGTCCGTATCAACGACGCGCACGTATCGGTGAAGACCGTACGCGACCAAGTCGTCCCGTTTGGCAGGGCGTACTCAGTTCCGGGGTGAAACAGGGCGTTGGTTTTCCTGTTTTTGGATCGCGGTTCACGATCACCATAGGTCGCAATGCACCGAGCGGTTTGCACGGGCACCGAGGGGGTCACACAGCCTACGCGTCACAATTGACAGAAAAGAAATTGGGGCAGCGAGGAGAAAGTTATGAGTACCTGAACATGGCTCAAAAATTCGATTCATGCGTGTCCGAGTCGAGTATTCTGCGTCCTGGACGTGTTCGGCCGTGTCCTGGCTAGGGCACTGTTCTGTGTCGTGTTTGAGTCCGCCGGAAGCTTGCTGGACAGCTGAAGGGTCGTCAGAATCGGTGTCGGGTCTGGGTTCTGGAAGTGCGGCGGAGGGCTTCTGTAGGTGCGGCGGAGGTTTGTCAGTTGCCGGAGGGGATGGCCGGAGTCACAGAGGCTCGCCGGAGAAGAAAGAAATGAAGGGGATTTTCGGCGGAGGGCTAGGTTTATATAGGGGGTTGAGGGGAGAGGGAGCGCCGGGGGTTATGGCCAGAATAGGTAGAGGAAGAGGCGGCAGGTCAGGGAGGGTGAAGTGGGGGGTCCGCCGGCGGCCACGGCGGCGAAAACGGCCGCCGGCAGGTGAAGGGTCGGGTCTGATGAAATTTGGGGGTTAGGTTTTAGTCCGGGTCGGGCGGGTCCAAGCGGGTCGGGTCTGACCCGGATCCGACCCGTTAAGGGTTTGGGCCGTTCGGGCAGACCGGCCGGTCCGGTTCGGTTTAATATTGGGTTCGGGTAAACCGATTTATTATTGGGTTTAATTAATTAAGTTAAATTAATCAATAGTTTTTAAGGCTTTAAAAATTCATCCGGGGTCCAATAAATTTCCGAAAAATTACCCTATGTCCGGTTTTTAATTTTACACTAGAAAATATAATTTTTATCACATATTAATATTATTTAATATTTTTTAAAAATTTATTTTAAATCAGATTACCTTAGTTTATTTGTTTAAAAAATTACAGAAAAATGCTAATTAAATTCAGAAAATTAAGTTTTAAAATTCTAAAATTTTCAGGTGATTCCAATCTACACCCTTAAGAAGATTGCGTTCTCGCAATCAAAGAATAAGCTACTTAAGAACAGAACTATGGGATTTACAAGAATTACTTAGTATATACCTGCATCCTCGAATAAATGGGGATATCGCTGGCGCATGATATCCTCCCTCTCCCAGGTAGATTCACCAGGAGAGTGTTGCTTCCAAACCACACGAACCAGTTTAATTGTCTGTCCTCGCAGTGTCTTCTCACTGGTGCCAAGTATACCCACTGGTTGTTCTTCATATCTCAGGCTTGGGCCTACTGCGATCTCAGAATGATCAACTACGTGACTTGGGTCAGTCACATACCATCTCAGCTGTGAGACATGGAATACATCATGCACTCCCTCTAAAGATGGAGGTAATGCAAGACGATAGGCCACCTCACCAATGCGCTCCAGAATATCAAAGGGTCCAATGTACCTTGGACTCAACTTGCCTCTACTCCCAAAGCGAATGGTACCTCGAGTAGGTGAAATCCTCAAGAATATGTGTTCTCCTTCCTTGAACTCCATGGGACGTCGATGTGTATCAGCCCAATGCTTCTGTCTGTCCTGAGCTGCACGAAGATGATTCTGGATTTGTTTCACCTTCTCCACTGTTTGGATTACCAACTATGGACCCAATATTTGACGCTCTCCAACGTCACTCTAGCATATCGGCGATCTGCACTTCCTACCGTACAACGCCTCGAAAGGTGCCATCTGGATGCTTGCCTGATAACTGTTGTTGTATGAGAACTCCACCAAATGCAAATGATCTTTCCAAGACCCTCCAAAGTCTAACATACATGATCTCAGCATATCCTCCAAGATCTGGATTGTACGTTCTGATTGACCATCTGTCTGTGGATGATAGGCAGTGCTGAATTTGAGTCTGGTGCCAAGACTCTCTTGCATGCTTCGCCAGAAATGAGATATAAATCTCGAGTCTCGATCTAATACAATACTAACCGGCACTCCATGAAATCTTACGATTTGTCGCATATACATATCGGCTAGTACCTCTGTGGACTGTCCAACTCTAAACGGCAAGAAATGTGCTGATTTAGTGAGTCGATCCACGATAACCCATACCGCATCTCTTCCGCTGGGGCTCTTTGGAAATCCTGTGACGAAATCCATAGTGATATGTTCCCACTTCCATTCTGGTATGGGAAGCAGCTGTAACATACCTGCAGTCCTCTGATGCTCAGCTTTTACTTGTTGGCAGACTAAATATTTAGCCACAAATCTTGCAATCTCCCTCTTCATTCCATGCCACCAATAATACTGCCTTAGATCTCGATACATCTTTGTTCCTCCTGGATGAACAGAGTATATGGAGCTATGTGCTTCAGTCATTAACTCCTGTCTCAATTCTCTATTTGGAACATATAGGCGATCTTCGCACCTTAATGTCCCATCCTCATGTATGCGAAGTCCTGTCTGCATGCCTGCTTCCGTCTTCTCTTTGAGTCTTCGAAATCTAGCATCAGTAGGCAAAGCTTCTTTAATCCTCTCCACAAGCGATGACTTAACTTCCAGATTAGCCAGCAAGCCACTCTGTCTTGGTAAAATAACCTCTATCTGGAGCTCCTGTAGATCTTTCAATAGCTCAGGCTGCATCGTCAAAAAATAAGCCGTAGGCTTCCTGCTGAGTGCGTCCGCTACTACATTCGCCTTCCCTAGGTGGTACTGCAAATCTATATCAAAGTCTACCATCAACTCAAGCCAACGTCTTTGCCTCATGTTGAGCTCCTTCTGAGTATATACATACTTCAGACTTTTGTGATCTGTGAAGATTTCTACCTTCTCTCCATAAAGATAGTGCCTCCAAATCTTCAGTACAAATATTACTGCAGCTAGCTCAAGATCATGCGTTGGGTAGTTCTTCTCATGGACCTTCAACTGTCTCGATGTATAAGAGATAACTTTGCCATGTTGCATCAAAACACATCCTAGTCCACTACCTGACGTATCGCTATATACAATAAAACCTCCTGAGCCTGAAGGAAGAGTCAAGACTGGTGCTGTTGTTAGACGCCTCTTCAATTCTTCAAAGGCCTTCTGACATTCTTCTGTCCATGCAAACTCCTGATCCTTACGTGTCAACTTCGTCATCGGCTCCGCAATCCTTGAGAAATTTTCTACGAACCTTCTGTAATATCCAACAAGTCCTAGAAAACTTCTCACTTCAGCAACTGATGTTGGTGTAGGCCAAGTCTCAATGGCAGCAACCTTCTCTGGATCAACTGAAAGTCCTTCTCCTGAGATGATATGTCCCAATAAAGGCACCTTATCCATACAAAACTCATATTTACTGAGCTTGGCATATAGCTTCTCCTGCCTCAACGTCTCTAGCATGATTCTGAGATGCTCCTCGTGCTCTTCGTAGATTTTGGAATATACCAGAATATCATCAATAAACACAATCACAAATTTATCCAAGTACTGATGGAAAACTCTGTTCATCAAGCTCATGAACACAGCAGGCGCGTTGGTTAAACCAAACGGCATTACTAAGAACTCATAGTGTCCATACTTGGTCCTGAAGGCTGTCTTTAGTATATCTTTCTTCCTCACTCTAATCTGGTGATAACCGGATCTAAGGTCAATCTTCGAGAATACCCTAGCTCCACTCAATTGATCAAATAATTCTTCAATGCGTGGCAAGGGATACCGGTTCTTAATGGTTACAACGTTTAACGCCCTGTAATCAATACACAGGCGAACTGTTCCATCCTTCTTCGGTACAAAAAGTATGGGTGCTCCCCAAGGTGAAACACTGGGCCGGATGAAACCTTTCTTCAAAAGATCATCAACTTGATTCTTCAACTCCACTAACTCCTTAGGTGTTAGCCGATATACTGATGAAGTGATAGGCTCTGCTCCTGGAGTTAAGTCTATTGTGAATTCTATTTTCCGATCAGGTGGTAAACCTGGAAGATCTTCAGAAAATACATCCACAAACTCTGATATGACTCTTGGGTAAGCTGACTCCCCTTCTACAGATAATACCCTAAGAGTTGGCTGAACACCTTGCTCTACAGCTCCCCGAAGAAACTCAAACTCTGAATGTCCAGGTGGTCTAAATATAACCTTTCCAAGCCGACAATCAAGAGTAGCATGATGCTGACTTAACCAATCCATACCAAGTACAACATCATAATCAGGCATAGAAAAGATCAGAAATTGGGCTTGCATCTCTCTTCCACAGACTACTACCGAACATGATCTACAGATATCACTAACCGGTATAATTCTACCTCCCGTAAGAATTCTCTTAATCTTCGGAAGGGGTGCAGTAGCTACTCTATGGGTGGCTACGAAGCTAGCAGCTATGAATGAATGCGATGCTCCAGAATCAAATAAAGCTACAGCAGGTAATGAAGCTACTAAAATAGTACCTGCTATAACTTCTCCAGCAGTAGCTTCTTCCTGAACAGCCAATGCAAATGCCTGACCTCGTCCCTGAGCTGGACCCCTCTGCTGACGAGCCTGCTGGAATAGTGCTGCCTGTGGTGGCAATGGTGGTCTCTGCTAATATCCTCCTGGAGCTGGTGGTCTGACTCCCCCAACTCCCGTCTGCTGTGCTCCCACTGCTGGATGATCTGGCCTTGGTGCAGGCAAAGCTAGTCTTGGTGCTCCCTCTCTTCGTTCAGAGCAGTCCCTGGATAGATGCTGGTTGGATCCGCAAACCAGGCATAGTCCCAACTTGCGTCTATACTCTTTTTCAATGTGACCTAACTTGCCGCAGAAATGACAAGTAGGTAGGGTTCTTGGTGCTGCTCTCTGAGGTAGATTCTTCTGGAGTTGCTTTGCAGAATCCCCTTGTGATGCCCTGGATGGTACTGAGATAAATGGCCGCTTCAGACTTGACTCCCTCCTGGTAACGCGCTCCATACGACGTGCTGCAGCAAGGACGTCGGTGTACGATGTAGGTGCAACAGATCCGATCAACCTCTGGAGCTCGAACCTGAGTCCGTCAAAGAACTTCTCCACCTTCTCTTCTTCGGTAGGAATTAGAGAAGGGGCGAAGTGACTCAGGCGAATGAATTCGGCATTGTACTCTTCCACCGACATATTGTCTTGAATTAGGCGGTTGAACTTGTCTCAGAGTTCTGACCGAGCAACAGCTGGGATATACATCTCTTGGTAGAGTCTGGAGAACTCCTCCCAAATGACTCGGTCATGTCCGAGCCTCCTCTCTTCGGCTAGCCACCAATGGTGCGCATTGTCCGTCAGTTGCATCCTGACAGCAGTCATCCATCTCTCCTGCGGAAGTTCAGCTGCTTCCAACTGATGTTGTGTGTTCGTGAGCCACTCGTGCACTTCAGTTGGTCCTTCCTTGCCCGAAAAGGTACGGGGCTTGAGTTGACAAAAATTAGTGATAGATCCCGTCGCTGGTCGCCTAGCTTGCGGGTTCGCCTGCTCCAATGCATTTACTAGGCTGGTTCTCAGATACTCTGCCTCATGACGCTGCACCTCCTGTTGAACTTGCTGTTGAGCTTGCATCATGGCGTAAAACATCTGGAACATCTGTTGCCCGTCCATTGCTTGCCCTGGTGGAAAGACATGCATCTGTGGAGTGAACTGTGGTGGAGGTGGGATGTCGTCGCGCCTGAACCTTGAGTTATGCTGTTCAGCTTGACCACTTTGAGACGATTGCCCTCTGTTCTCTGGTATAACTCCATCTCCATAGGTAACCACAGCATCTTGTGGTGTACTCAAAGAAATTTCATCTCCAATTCTTGGATCTATTTTTCTGCATCCAAAATAAACTTTATGAGAACATTCAGTAGAATCAAAGCAGGATGCAAATCAAGTACTTAATTCGAATTCGATATAGAGATCAAAAACGATTCAACCAATGGATGAGATCCTATAACCTATCCTATCCTTTTACAGGCTTGTTCGGTCTCTAAGTTGAAACCAAAATTTTTTGTCGTAGACCTGCATGGGCCACCACAAAAACCATGTCACACCGCAGTCCCAAAATACCAAGGGACTAGACACGTGGCAATGGCCAGCAGCATGCACCGATGGACAGACCCAATTTAATGGATCCATCGGGGCATACTTAAGCTGTAATATAAGGTCTACAACAACAAGTCAAAACTAATCTCATCCACACACAAGATAATAAGATCAAAAGCAATAAGGAAAGTACATCAACATCCAGTCTCAGCAAAGTATTTCGGGGAACAACCCGATAATAGTCTAAAATACTGGTTCAACAGACCAGAACAAAGGAGTCCAAAATAAAGTATCTGATGAGTACAAATAACATATACTCAAGAAAAGTCTTCATCCATCACCTCTTCTTCTGGGATTGGTTCAGCTCCAGTAACAAGTTCTGGTACAGCTTCTGCTCCTGTCCCGTAAACCTCAGGATAATGCTCTTCTGCTAAACCTGGGGACATCATCCGGATCCAGGTCCTCAGGGGACATAGCAAGGTACAAATAATACAAGCCAAAAATAAATGCAGTGAAATAGTAAATAAAACAAGTAGGGTAACTACATAACCATCTATGTGAAAATGCAACTGAGAGCATCACTAGTACTCAGGCTGAGACCGGTACAAGCTCTGTGTCGGAGAGCCGGTAGCAGTAATAACAAGTAATGGGTCTAGCTTTGCTCGAGAGTCTACAACCTCACAATAGTAGTAGATATATATAGAACAGCCTGTAGCCTGTGTGTCTCTCCCCACCCAATGTAACCACACGTCTCATGTCCATAATGTCTCATGTCCATGTCACGTGAGATCATAGCTAATGCAACAAGTCATAATCTATAAGAATATAATGTCTATGTCAATCCTGTATCCTATACAGAATCACCATAAATATCTCATGAAGATTCTATCATATGTATGGTGTCAAGTGTCCTGAGGTATAATGTACTTGGTAAAACAAGTACGAGAATGTAAAGGGTCACGAATGTCCATCTCTAAATGACATACACAACTCCGCGTACGGGGTTGGCACCCGACTATTAATCGGACGCTAAGTATGTCACACGGTCCTAGGTTTAAGCATGTACAATCAATGTAAATAAGCAAGAAAATAAATAACAATACTACATAATTTGGCAAGGTACACTTGCCTGGGGTTGGAATACCAGTAGCGATCCCTGTTTCCGTGAGTTCTGTAAATACTCCTCCAAAAGCTGAAATGAACATTACCAACAGTCTCAGAAAATATGAAATAGCTAGAAACGCCTGTCCTTAAGTCCAGTTTGGACACAAGGGCAAAAAATGATATTTCCTAGTCAAAGCGGGGTCCACATGTGTGCCGCTTTGCACCGAAAACTGGGTCAGGGTCAAAGGTCTCCAAATTTGTTCAACTTAGTATCAAAAAGTCAGGAACGATGATACGAACCCAACGGAACTTCCAGAATTGGATTCCGATGAGCCGTTCTTAAAATTGCCCGTCAAGTGGAGCTTGTGGAGCCCACGATACGCGATTTTGTCAACGTTCTCAGAATCAAACCAAACTTGTCTCACAGGACCATCGTATTGCTACGAGTCCGATGGCACGAGTTTCGTCTCGATCCGACGTGTGTACACTAAGTTACAGCGAGATTCAGAAAGGTCGGATACGGGGCGTTGTCCGCGGATACGCATTGATTCCGGTGTGCACGCACGTCCGAATCAGCTTCTGCGAAATCCCGCATGTCCGTATCAACGACGCGCACGTATCGGTGAAGACCGTACGCGACCAAGTCGTCCCGTTTGGCAGGGCGTACTCAGTTCCGGGGTGAAACAGGGCGTTGGTTTTCCTGTTTTTGGATCGCGGTTCACGATCACCATAGGTCGCGATGCACCGAGCGGTTTGCACGGGCACCGAGGGGGTCACACAGCCTACGCGTCACAATTGACAGAAAAGAAATTGGGGCAGCGAGGAGAAAGTTATGAGTACCTGAACATGGCTCAAAAATTCGATTCATGCGTGTCCGAGTCGAGTATTCTGCGTCCTGGACGTGTTCGGCCGTGTCCTGGCTAGGGCACTGTTCTGTGTCGTGTTTGAGTCCGCCGGAAGCTTGCTGGACAGCTGAAGGGTCGTCGGAATCGGTGTCGGGTCTGGGTTCTGGAAGTGCGGCGGAGGGCTTCTGTAGGTGCGGCGGAGGTTTGTCAGTTGCCGGAGGGGATGGCCGGAGTCACAGAGGCTCGCCGGAGAAGAAAGAAATGAAGGGGATTTTCGGCGGAGGGCTAGGTTTATATAGGGGGTTGAGGGGAGAGGGAGCGCCGGGGGTTATGGCCAGAATAGGTAGAGGAAGAGGCGGCAGGTCAGGGAGGGTGAAGTGGGGGGTCCGCCGGCGGCCACGGCGGCGAAAACGGCCGCCGGCAGGTGAAGGGTCGGGTCTGATGAAATTTGGGGGTTAGGTTTTAGTCCGGGTCGGGCGGGTCCAAGCGGGTCGGGTCTGACCCGGATCCGACCCGTTAAGGGTTTGGGCCGGTTCGGGCAGACCGGCCGGTCCGGTTCGGTTTAATATTAGGTTCGGGTAAACCGGTTTATTATTGGGTTTAATTAATTAAGTTAAATTAATCAATAGTTTTTAAGGCTTTAAAAATTCATCCGGGGTCCAATAAATTTCCAAAAAATTACCCTATGTCCAGTTTTTAATTTTACACTAGAAAATATAATTTTTATCACATATTAATATTATTTAATATTTTTTAAAAATTCATTTTAAATCAGATTACCTTAGTTTATTTGTTTAAAAAATTACAGAAAAATGCTAATTAAATTCAAAAAATTAAGTTTTAAAATTCTAAAATTTTCAGGTGATTACAGGTATGAACGAAAAACAAGAATTGGAAGATGAAGGTGATAGTGAAAGTGAAAATAAAAATGAGGAAGATGAAGATGAAGATAAAGATGAAAATAAAGATGAAGACGATTCGGAAAATGATTCGGAAGATGAAGAAGATTAGTATGTACACTCATATGCATTATATTAGATTATTTATTTATTTAATGACACGATTATTATTTATTTCATTATCACACTAGTATTTATTTGTTTTACCACACCATCCATTACTTTATGATGTCTTGATGTCACTATTTTTATTTGTTTCATAACGCCATCTATTATTTACTGTCAGATTTACCTATAGCAGGACGAGGACGATCACGACAACAGGTTCATAGAGGATCTTCTTTCCAGCATCCTCTAGATACTCCAGATGCAGGCCGCACACGACCATCAGAGGACGAGTTCATAGATGCCGAGGATGGTTTATCCCCATAATGTACTCGTTCATCAGTACGGGGAGCTACTCCATCTCCTTGGCTTCCCTCAGCTTCTACCCCTTCCACTACTCTTGCGACTACTAGTAGACTGGCTACTCCACTAGTTGCTCCTACCAGAGAAAATCCATAACCATGCCTCCTGGTGGAGCACAGAGTATATTTTTGTCGTCCAAGATTTGCAGATCCCCCTACTCTACCAGCGCGGCCAGCCAATATCGATCGTCCCGAGCTATAGGCCGATGGAGCGACGTAAGTACTTATTATCAACTCATACATTTATTTATTTATTCTTTTTTATTCTAATTGTATATTGTTTACTTATTTCAGGTTTTTCTTGACCAAAGCTGGCAATGATCTGGGTGACGTCATGCGGGAGAACTTCCATGGCCTTTATATCAACTTCAGTAATATCCCGTTGGATCGACGCTTTATTAGGCTGGATATGTTGTGGGTATGTATAAGATTTTTATTTAGAATAATATATAATTTTATGATTAAAATGCTAAAAAGTATTTTTTGAATTTGCAGAAGAAGTACTTGTGGCCGGATCATAGAGAGTCTGCGATCCGAAAGTGCTACAAGACCGTCGCCAACAAAAGGTTCATGGATTGGATCAATGATCAGAAGGCGCTGGCGTCACATTCAGGGGATCTTCGCAAGGAGTGGCTCAAGAAGGAGTTCTAGCAGAAGATGAAGGAGAACATAGAGGCCCCGGCCTATACTGCCAAGTGCGAGAAGGCGAGAGTGTCCCATTCTAACGGTGGTCTCCACACGGGTGGATCCATTCTGACCGTCAAGCATTTTTTACGGATGGCAGTATTATATTTTTTTGCTAGATCAATTTTTAATAATTCTTATTTTTTTATTAATTACTTAATTTTTACAGTACAAGGAGGCCATCAGAGTCGGGGGAGACCCTAAGATAATCGACTTCCCCACAATCTTTCAGCAGATGCACAAAAGGAAAAAGAATGGTAAGCTCGTAGATGAGCGGGCAGTAAAAGCATACGTAAGTTATGTTTTAAAAATTTTGTCAATAAAATTTTATTACATTTTTTTTATAATTTAAATATATTTATTTATCCTAAAAATCTGACCTTAACTTTAAAACTGTTATCTATGATATCCAAAATCTTTAACTCTAAACTTAGCCTCTGATATCTAAACTTAAATCTAAACCTAACCTTAGTTGTAGTCAATAAAAAGATTAATCCTAACCTACGATATCTAAACCTATTTACATAAATAAATATAGGAGACGTATGAGTCGTTGGAGGGTGGGGCTGAGAGCAGTACGCTGAGTGAGAGAAACAATCGGTGGATACTAGCTGTCGGGAGAGGGAAATATAACAGCATGTACGAGACTAGATCGTTGGCATCCCAGCCATCAGTTCTTTCCAGAGCTCCTCCGAAGGCTCCTCCTGTCATGCCCCGATCTCCCGTAGGAATCAGTCGTCCCCGTCGGGCACAAATTACTACACCAGCACTCCCGCGTGATGATCGTTTCCATCGGGACGTGATGCCGTACGAGCCTGGGGTTGCGCCCGCACAAGGCAATATCGTTAAAGTTGTGGTTATCATCGAATTGATCGAGTATGCAGCAGAGGGACAGTGTTGCAAACAATAATCCATCTGAGTATATGGGCCAAAGATCAAGGCATGATGTTCTCTAAATAAAATGGCATTGTTCCATACATTATGTCCCTATATACCAAAGCAGCTCAAAGCAATCGATATGGCTCATGGCATAGAAACCAGATTTCTGGGTATGGGGGATGAGACACGCAATACGAGAATAAGTCAAATTAGCGACGTCTAAAAATGTTGCTAAATGGCAAAAAAATGTCGCTACATAATTTTAGCGACGTCTGTAGCGACGTTTCAATGAAGTCACCTCTAAGCTAGTCATTGATCGGGAAAATGTCACAAAACGTCGCTTTTCCAACATTTTCTAGCGACGTATATGCGTCGCTATATTAGCGATGTTTAGCGACGTAACATTGCTAAATTAGCGACGTATTGTTTGTTGCTATATGTCGCTAATTTTTTTCTTTTTAGCGACGTTGTACGACATATTTAGCGACGTTATATTGACCTGGCAAAACTGCCATGTCAGTTATTTAGCGACGTTCAGCGACGTACTCAGCAAAATTTTTAGCGACTTTCAGCGACGTACTCAGCGACGTATTTAGCGACGTATATAAACGTCGCTAAATGTCGCAAAATGTCGCTAAAAACGTCGCTAAAGATTCAGTGAAAAAGAAAAGAAAAGAATATTGAATTATTTCTAAACCAATCTTCCTGCAGTTTATGAATTTATAATTTATACAAATAGACCCGGAGAAACCCTCCGTTGAATTTCTTAGGTTCGTCGACCCCCTTCGGTTGAACACTTAACACCAATAAATTAACATAAATTTAATATGAATAATATAGTAAATTTTGAAGAAAAAAAATATTGAGATTACAAATCGAGTCAGAATAAAATCTTGTCGTAAAGAATACAATAAATATCCACACAACTAAGTGCAAGAAATAAAGTCTGAAAGCCTCAAAAATAAAGAATATTCATAAATGACCAAATATCATTTGTCAAAACACAAACAATCAATAAACTATCATAATTAGAACTACTGCGGATCTGCAAAAGGATGTAAACCCCCTGAATTTTTAAAATTATTAAACTTGAATTTTTCCCAATTTTCTGGAATTTTCTGGGAATTTTCTGAAATTAAAATCAAAGTTTTTAATTAATAAATGATTTTTAATTGGAAATAAATAATATTAAAATATTATGAAAATAACATTTTTGGATGTAAAATGGAAAACTGGACTTAGGGTAATTTTTCTGAAATTTATTGGGCTCCGGACCTATTTTTAAACACCTGAAAACAATAATTATTTATTTTTATTTATTTATTTATTTATTTAATTAAATATTAAACCATAAAATCTAGCCCAGCCCATTTCGGCCCAAGCCCGCGGCCCACCTAGCTCGGCCCGGCCCATTGGCCATCCGGGTCGGGTTCGGGTCGGTCAGACCCGAACCGCTCCGCACCCGAACCCGCTAGCACCCCCAGCCCCCCCCGCATGACCCGCTCCGGCACCCGCGTCTCCCGCCGGACCCGCCGGCCGACCTCCGCGCTGCCCGCGGCCACGCGTCCCCGCACCCACGCTGCCCGGCCCACGACCTCCCCTCTCTCCTCCACCTCCTCCGCCTAACCCGCCGGCCGACCCCCCTATATAAACCCTAAACCCCCTCTTCTCCGGTCACCTCCCGCCAGACCAGCCGCCACCGCTCGACGCCGAGTCGCCGCCGCGTCCCTCGCCGACCTCCACCTCCCTCCTCCCGCAGTTGCCGCCGCCGACGACCGCCCGATCTCCTCCTCCTCCTCTCTCTTCTCCGCAGCACCCGCGCAACCACTGCCGACGGTTCCCCCGCCCGCTCCGGCAGCCGTCACGCCGTGCCGGCCCTTATCGAGTCGCAGCCCAGTCTCCTCCGGCGAGCCTCCGGCCGGCCCCCGCCGCAGCACCTGATTCCCTGAACCCTAGCCCTAATTCTTCTTCCCGTGTCCGACACGAGTCGAACACGACTCGACCCTGATTTTCGGGTCCCCTTCAGGTGCGTATAACTTTCGCCTCGTAGCTCTGTTTTCAATTCCGTAAATTGTGTTGGGAAGCCTGTATGACCCTCTCGATGCCCGGATAAACCGTTCGGGGCATCGCGTCCTGTGGTGATCGCACACCGCGATCCAAAAACAGGAAAAACCAGACCCTGTTTTACCCCGGAACTGAGTGTGCCCCGCCAAACGGGATGAATTGGTCGCGTGCGGTCTTCACATATACGTGCGCGTCGTCGATACGGACGTGTGAGATTTTGTGGAAGCTGATTCGAGTGTGCGTGCACACCGGAATCAACGCGTATCCGCAGACATCGTCCCGTATCCGACTTTTCGGCAATTTGCCGTAACTTCTTGTACACTCGTCAGATCGAGACGAAAATTGCACCATCGGACTCGTAGAGATACGCTGGTCCTGTGGGTCAAGTTTGGTTCGATTCTGAGAACGTTGACGAAATCGCGTGTCGTGGGCCCCACAGGCCCCGCTCGACGGGCGAATTTGTGTTCGGCTCATCGGAATCCAAATCTGGAAGTTCCGTTGGGTTCGTATCAGCGTTCCTGACTTGTTGACACTAAGTTTGGTGATTTTGGAGACCTTTGACCCGGACACGTTTTTCGGTGCAAAGCGGGCCCACCGGCGGACCCCGTTTTGACCCGAAACTGCCATTTTTGCCCTTGTCTCCAAATTGGATCCAAGGACAGGCATTTCTAGCTATTTGATATCTTCTGAGCGTGATGGTAATGTCTATTTCAGCTTTTGGACTCATCTCTGGAAATTTTCCCCAAGAACCAAATTAATCAGATCCAAACAACAGGCAAGTACCTGCACTTCAAGTTAAATCTTTATATTGTGATAATTAATTCCCTGCTTTACCAGTACCCTTGATGATTACATCTAGTGTTAGAAATACTGGATTTCATGTCTTGAATATTGGAGTTCATGTCTTGTTTTTCATGTCGGGTGGGAGAATACTAGAAGGCATGTAGTTTACCCTTTCCCCTACCATGTTTAATAGCTGTTGGTACACGACTGTACCTCAGCCGGATCTCGATTTCCCCTGTTTAATAGCCATTTATGACGGCCGGATTAGCCTTATAAACCCCTACATGCCAACTATGTATTCTAAAAACAAACACAAGTTCACACAGATAGTTTCTGGTCATGTTATATTTCTTGCTGACTGTTGTAGTTTTATTTCCTGTTTCATTTATTTCTGTTTTCTCTTATTCCTGTTTACAGCATTAACTCTGAGATATTGATGTTCTTGTAGGCAGTTTCTCAACATGATATTCATTTTAATTGTCATAAATATTTAGTTTAATCTTGTTGTGCACTGTGTACTTTGCTCCTTTCCTGACTGGATCTGTTGATTTAGGCAATGATGAGGACCTTGCCTCTACTTATTATGGTCCCTATGAGGGGACAGATGATACTTATGAGGAGCCAGATCCCACCCAGGAAACCCCTGCTGCAGAATAGCTAGTAGTAGCTATCTTTTATTTCTGTTTCTTATCTTATTTAATCGGGTTTGTCCCCGATTTTATTCTAAATTTCTGTACTAAAATATTTGAATCTGTTGTCGTATTTATTTCAGTTGCAATCTTAAGTTTCTGTTCTCATTATTATCTTGCCTATGTTAATTGTGAATGAGCTAGTTTAGTAAATCTGGAATTGACCTAGACAGCGTACTACCGTCGACTCTGCGGCGTAGGCTGGACGTACCCACGCACTCGTGCCCGAATTTCCGGGTGCGGGTCGTGACAATGGATGGCCACCGGCACGCACCAGGGATAAGAACAGATCATACTGCTCCCGTAAAATCGATACCGATGTCGATGGAGAAGGCAGTGACGTCAGTGGAGTCTGTGTCTATAAAGGCGCACCAGGAGGACGTATCTGCTCCAACTCTGCTAGTCAATGGTTGTATGAATCTATGGTAGATAACAGCCTCATACTGCTAAGAACCATTGAATCCTGCATCATCGTTAGGCTCTCGCCCATGGATAGGTGTGATTCCTGCAGCTCCGTCACGCTGCGCTCTGTCGACGCTCTAAGATCAGCTATCATATCCCTTAGCTCTATGATGCTGCACTCGAGCATATCAAATTATGTGATGAGCGTTGCATCGTCCGCCTGTGGCTGGGACGGGGGCTGCTCCTCCATCCTTCGCAGCAACTGGTCACGGAGAGAAGCAATCTGATGGTCAACGATCTCCTGGACTTGGGCCGACGACTGCGAGGGTTGTGGGGAATGCGCACTTGCCGTGGAGGCCATTAATGACTTCTTCACAACAAGCGTGCTGTCACGTCCCAGTCCCAAAATACCGAAGGACTAGACACGTGGCAATGGCCAGCAGCACACTCTAATAGGAAAACCCAATTTAATGGGCCCATCAAAGTGTACTTAAGCTGTAAAACATCAATAAAGGTCTACTAAACATGTCACATTCTAATCTCATCCATAGAATATAAATACGAACAATATCAGTATAATGAAATATACACCAACATCAAGTCTCAATAAAGTATATCGGGAAATAACCCGATAATATGTCTGATACAACAGTTTAATAGACAAGAAATGAAAGAGTCTAACAATAGCAAAGACTAAGTATAGATAAAGCAGATACTCAGGAGAAATTCTCGGCTATCACCTCATCCTCAGGTATTAGTTCAGCTCCAGTGTATGCTCCTGCTCCTGTCCCGTATACCTCGGGATAGATCTTCTCTGCTATACCTGGGGACATAATCTGGATCCAGGTCCTCAGGGGACATAGCAAGGTACAAGAATAACTCAAGCCAAAATAAATGCAGAACAATAATAAATGAATCAATAAGGTAAACTGTGTAACCAGCTATATGAAATGCTAGGTGAGCATCACTAGTACTCAGGCTGAGACCACTACAAGCTCTGTGTCGGGGAGCTGGTAGCAGTAATATCACATAATGTGCCTAGCTCTGATGTAGAGTCTACGACCTCACAATAATAAATATATATAAAATCATCCTGTAGCCTGTGTGTCTCTTCCCACCCAATGTAATCACACGTCTCATGTCCACGATGTCTCATGTCCATAACACCAAAGATCATATCTAATGCAGCAAGTCAGCTATGCATATATATAAAGTCTATGTCACGAATCCTGTAGCCTATGCAGAATTACCATAAATGACTCAGGAAGATTCTGTCTCATAAATAGTATCAGGTGTCCTATGGTATGACGTACTTGATAATGCAAGCAGGAAAATGTATATGGTTGCGATATCCATTTCTAGGTGACGTTACACAACTCCGCGTACGGTGTTGACACCCGAATATTATTCGGACGCTAAGCAATATCACACGGTCCTAGGTTGAACATATATATCATAAAAATAGATCAAGAGAATAATATGAAACAAATTACTGTAAGTAGGGCAAGGTACACTTGCTTGGGGTTTGAATACCACAAGTTACTCCGGTATCCGAGGGATCTTCAAGTACTCTTCCGGTTGCTGAAATAAATATTACTATCATATTCAAAAGATATGAAATAGTTAGAATTGCCTTTAGATAAGTCCAATTTGGATACATGGACAAAATTAACAGTTTTTGGTTATAGTAGGATCCATATGTGGTCCACTTTGTACCAAAAAATATGTCAGAGACAAAGTTCTCCAAATTTGTCAAACTTAGTATCTACAAGTCCATAACGACGATATGAATCCAATAGAATGTCCAGAACTGGATTCCGATAAGCCGATCACAAAATCGCCCATCAAGTGGAGCTGTGGGGCCTACGATACGGGATTTTGTCAACGTTCTCATAATCGAACCAAACTTGGGTCACAGGACCAGCGTATCGCTACGAGTCCGATGGTGCAAGTTTTGTTTCGAAACGACGAGCACACACGAAGTTACAATATATTTCAGAACAGGGCCAATACGGGACGTTGTCGACGGATATGCGTTGATTCCGGTGTGCACGCACATCCAAATTAATTTTTGCAAAATTTTACACGTCCATATTGATAGTGCGCATCTTTCGGTGAAGTTCGCACACGACCAAGTCGCCTCGTTTAGCGGGACGCACCCAGTTCCGAGAAAAATTGGATTTTTAAAGACCAAGTTTTTGGTAATTTCTACCCGCTAAATAATTATAATCTACAGCTCAATAAAATAAACTAAAAATAGGGTTTAAAATTTGGTTATATGGTCTAAATTACTGTTTAAGTAAAATTTGAAAACATTAACCAGGTTGGTCGTAAAACAACCGTGAACTGGGGACAAATTTTAAATTTTTAGAAATTAGGAATATTTTTTTGATTTTACGTCCCGATTTGCGACCGACACAGGACGCGATATCCCGAACTGTTTGCACAGTTTCGAGAGGGTCACGCGGTCTATGCAAAGGATTCGACAGAATAGAAAACGGATCAATATACAGGGAGATACGCAAGCGGGAAGGTGAGTACCTTACTGTGGTTTGCTGTTGAGAAAGGAGGCGGCATGGCGGGGCACGGCGAACACGGGGGTGGCGTTTGCTGAGACTGTTACGGTTGCTGCGCTGCTCGGGGATGGTGTCAGTGGCGAGGCTCATTGGCGGGGGCTCGGGGTCAGCCGGAGGGGAGTTCGGGTGGCGGTGGAAGTGGGGAGGTGGCGGTGGCTGTGGGGTTGACGGGGGCATCGTCGGTGGGGTTTAAATAGGGAGGCGGTAGCCGACGGTTACTGGAAGGGGACATGAACGGCTGCGAGGAGGTAACAGCCGGCGGTTACGGGGAGTAGACGCGGCGGGGGTTTCGGCAAAAACGAACGGCCGAAAGTGAAATAGCCGCGAGGAATGGTCGGTTACTGTAGCAGTTATAGTATTGGATCGGGTAGTGGGTCGGGTCGGGTTCTGGGTTAGGATCCGACCCGATCCAATAGGGTACGGGTTAGGTGCGGGTTAGAGAGTACGGGTCGGGTTCAAATCTGACCCATTAGGGTTAGTTTGGGTTGGGTTGGTTTAATAATAAACCAATTTGGTTCGGTTCGGTTCAGGTTGGTTTATTTTGGTTTATTTAAAAACTTTATTTTTAGGTCTTTAAAAATAGTTCCGGGGTTCAATAAATTCTAGAAAAGTTACAGTATGTCTAATTCTTCATTTTACACTCAAAAATATTATTTTCATAATATTTTAATATTTAATTTTAATACCTAAAAATATTTAATTCAGAAGAACATTTATTTTAGTTAGATAAAAATTCCAAAAAATTCCAAAAATTTATTTTTAATTTCTGAAAAATTCGGGTGTTTACAATCTACCCTCCTTAAGAGGATTGCGTCCTCGCAATCAAAGAATTAACTATTAAAGTAAATTTAAACATGGTCACCTATAAGAATGCTTAGATCATACATGTATCTTCGAATATGTGAGGATAACGCTAGCGTATGATATCCTCTCGTTCCGAGGTAGATTCGTCGGGGAGTGATGTTTCCAAGCTACTCGGACCAGTCTAATCGTCTGACCTCGTAATATCTTCTCACTGATGTCGAGTATCCCAACTGGCTGCTCTTCATATCTCAAGCTAGGGCCTACTGCAATCTCAGAATAATCGACTATGTGGCTTGGGTCAGTCACGTACCTCCTCAGCTGTGAGACATGGAATACATCGTGCACTCCCTCTAAAGATGGGGGTAATGCAAGACGATACGCCAACTCACCAATACGCTCCAAAATAACAAATGGCCTAATGTACCTTGGGCTCAGCTTGCCTCTGCTCCCAAATTGAATAATACCACGAGTAGGTAAGATTTTCAAGAATACATGTTCTCCTTCCTTGAACTCCAAAGATCGTTTGTGTGTATCAGCCCAATGCTTTTGTCTATCCTGAGCTGCACGAAGATGATTCTGAATTTGTTTCACCTTTTCAACTTTCTGTATCACTAACTCTGGATCCAGTATCTGACGCTCGCCAACGTCACTCCAACATATCGGTGATTTGCACTTTCTGTCGTATAAATTCTCGAATGGTGCCATCTGGATGCTCGCCTGGTAGCTGTTATTGTTAGAGAACTCCACTAAGTGCAAATGGTCATCCCAAGACCCTCCGAAGTCTAACATATACGATCGTAGCATATCCTCCAGGATCTGGATCGTGCGCTCCGACTGACCATCTGTCTGTGGATGGTAAGCAGTGGTAAACTTAAGTCGGTTGCCAAGACTCTCTTGCATGCTTCACCAAAAATGGGATTTAAATCTTGAGTCACGATCTGACACAATACTAACCGGTACTCCATGTAATCTTACGATCTTTCGTATGTACATGTCGGCTAGAAATTTTGTGGACTGTCCAACTCTGAACGGCAAAAAATATGCCGATTTAGTGAGTCGATCTAAAATAACCCATACTGCATCTTTTCCACGGGGGCTTCTTAGAAATCCTGTAACGAAATTCATAGTTATATGTTCCCATTTCCATTCGAGTATGGGAAGCGGCTGTAACATACCAGCAGTTCTCTGGTGTTCGGCCTTAACTTGCTGGCAGACCAAACATTTTGCCACAAATCGTGCAATCTCTCTCTTCATCCCATGCCACCAATAATACTGCCTCAAATCTTGGTACATCTTTGTACATCCCGGGTGAATAGAGTACATAGAGCTATGTGCTTCAGATATCAGCTCATGTCTCAATTCTCCATTTGAAACATATAGACGATTTCCGTACCTTAATGTCCCATCCTCATGGATTCAAAGTCCCGTCAGCATGCCCACTTCCGTCTTCTCTTTAAGTCTTCGAAATCTAGCATTTGTGGGTAATGCCGCCTTAATCCTCTCCACTAGTGATGACTTAATTTCAAGATTCACCAATAAGCCACTTTGTCTAGGCAAAATAATCTCTATCTTAAGGTCATGTAGATCCTCTAATAGCTGGGGCTGCATCGTCAAGAAATAAGCTATAGGCTTCCTGCTGAGTGCGTTTGCTACGACATTCGCCTTGCCCGGATGGTACTGCAGATCTATATCAAAGTTGACCATCAACTCAAGCCAATGTCTTTGTCTTATATTGAGTTCTTTTTGAGTATATACATACTTCAGACTCTTGTGATCAGTAAAAATTTCTACCTTCTCTCCATAAAGATAGTACCTCCATATCTTTAGTGCAAATATTACTGTAGCTAGCTTAAGATCGTGCGTCGGGTAGTTCTTCTCATGGACCTTCAGCTGTCTCAATGCATAAGCGATAACTTTGCCATATTGCATCAAAACACATCCTAGTCCACTGTCTGACGCATTACTATATATAACAAAGCCTCCCGATCCTGAAGGAAGAGTCAAGACCGGTGCTGCTGTTAATCGCCTCTTCAACTCTTCAAAGGCCTTCTGACAATCTTCCGTCCATGCAAACTCCTAGTCCTTACATGTCAACTGCGTCATTGGCTCCACAATCCTTGAGAAATTCTCTATGAACCTCCGGTAGTATCCAGCAAGTCCAAAAAACTTCTCACTTCTGCAACTGATGTAGGTGTAGGCCAAGTTTCTATTATAGCAACCTTCTCTGGATCAACTGAAAGTCCTTCACCTGAGATAATATGTCCCAAGAAAGGCACCTTATCCATACAAAACTCACATTTACTGAGCTTAGCATAAAGCTTCTCCTGCCTCAGCGTCTCTAGCAAGATTCTGAGATGCTCCTCGTCCTCTTCGTGGCTCTTGGAATATATTAAGATGTCATCAATAAACACAACCATGAACTTGTCCAAGTACTGATGAAAAACTTTGTTCATCAAACTCATGAACACAGCTGGTGCGTTAGTTAAACCAAACGGCATAACTAAGAACTCATAGTATCCATACTTGGTCCTGAAGGCTGTCTTCGGTATATTCTCCTTCCTCACTCTAATCTGGTGATAATCGGACCTAAGATCAATCTTTGAGAATACCCTGGCACCACTCAATTGATCGAATAGGTCATCAATGCGTGGCAAAGGATACCAGTTCTTAATGGTTACAGCGTTCAGTGCCCTATAGTCAATACACAGGCGTACTGTCCCATCCTTCTTCGGCACAAATAGTATGGGGGCTCCCCATGGTGAAACACTGGGTCGAATAAAACCCTTCTCCAGAAGATCATCAACTTTCTCCTTCAATTCCACCAAATCCTTAGGTGCTAGCCGGTACACTGATGAAGTGATAGTCTCCGCTCCTAGAGTCAAGTCTATTGTGAATTCTATTTCCCGATCAGGTGGTAAACCTAGATGATTATCGGAAAATACATCCATAAATTCTGTTATAACTCTTGGGTAACCTGACTCCCCTTCTACAGATAGTACCCTAAGAGTAGGCTGAACACCTTGCTCTAAGGCTCCGAAAAGAAACTCAAACTCTGGATGTCCAGGCGGTCTAAATATAACCCTTCCAAGCCGGCAATCTAGGGTCGCATGATACTGTCTTGACCAGTCCATACCAAGTACAACATCATAATCTGGCATAGAAAAGATCAAAAATTGAGCTCATATCTCTCTTCCACAGATTACTACCGAACAAGATCTACAGATGTCACTAATTGGGATAATTTCACCTCCCGTAAGAATTCTCTTAGTCTTCGAAAGGGGTGCGGTAGCTACTCTATGTGTGGCTACGAAGCTAGAAGATATGAATGAATACGATGCTCCAAAATCAAATAAAGCTGCAGCAGGTAATAAAGCTACTAATATAGTGCCTGTTATAACCTCTCATGTAGTAGCTTCCTCCTCAATAGTCAATATAAATGCCTGTCCTCATCCCTGAGCTGGACCTATCTGCTGCCGAGCCTGCTGGAATAGTGCTGCCTATGGTGCAAAAGGTGGTCTCTGCTGATACCCTCCTGGAGCTGGTGTTCTAACTCCTCCAACTCCCGTCTGTGGTACTCCTAATGCTGGATAAGCTGGCCTTGGTGCTGGTAAAGCTGGTCGATCTACCATTGGTGCTCCCTCTCAACGCTCAGAGCAGTCCTTGGCTGGATATTGGTTAGATCCGTAAATCAGGCATAGTTCCAACTTGCATCTGTACTCCCTCTCGATATGGCCTACCTTGCCACAGTAGTGACAAGTAGGAAGGGATAGGGCTCTTGGTGCTGCTCTCTGAGGTAGATTCCTCTGGGGTCGCTTTGTAGACTCCCTGTCTGGTGTTCGGGCTGGTGCTGATGTGAAGGGTCTCTTCAGGCTGGACTCCCTCCTCGTGAGCGCTCCATGCATCGTGCTGCAGCAAGGACGTCTGTATATGATGTAGGTGCAACAGATCTGATCAATCTCTGGAGCTCAAATTTGAGTCCGTCGAAGAACTTCTCCGCCTTCTCTTCTTCTGTTGGAATTAGAGTAGGCGCGAAGAGACCCAGTCGAATAAACTCCGTATTGTACTCTTCCACCTTCATATTGCCATGAATGAGGCGGTTGAACTTGTCTTGAAGTTTCGACCAAGAAATAGCTGAAATATACATCTCCTGGAAGAGTCTAGAGAACTCTTCCCAAGTGACTCAGTCCTGTCCGACCCGCCTCTCTTCAGATAGCCACCAATGGTGCACATTGTCCGTCAACTGCATCTTAACGGCAGTCATCCATCGCTCCCACGGAAGTTTAGCTGCTTCCAACTGGTGTTGTGTGTTTGTGAGCCACTCGTGAACTTCAGTGGGCTTCTCCTTGCCAGAAAAGGTATGGGGCTTTAGCTGGCGGAAATCAGTGATAGATCCCGCGGATGGTCGAGTAGTTGGTGGGTTCGCCTGTTTTAGTACGGTTACTAGGCTATTCCTCAAATTCTCCGTCTCGTGATATTAAGCCTCTTGTTGAACCTGCTGTTGGGCTTGCATCATTGCATAAAATATTTGAAACATCTGCTGTCCGTCCATAGCTTGCCCTGGTGGAAAAATAGGCATTGATGGAGTGAACTGCGGTGGTGGTGGGATGTCATCACGCCAAAACGTGAGATATGCTGGCCCGCTTGATTGCTTTGAGCTGATTGTCCTTTATTTTCTGGTGTCAATCCATCATCGTAGGTGACCACAGCATCTTGTGGTGCACCTAAGGGATTCTCGTCAACGGTTCTTGGATCCATTATTCTTCATAAAAATAAACTATGAGAATTCACAGAGGAATCAAAACATGATGCAAGTCAAAAAATTAATTTGAATCTGATATACAGATCAAGAACGATTCAAATCAAATGGATGAGATCCTAAAACTTATCCTATCCTTATTGCAGGCTTGCTCGGTCCCTCAGTTGAAACCGAAAGTTTTTAGCCGTAGACCTGTATAGGCTACCCCAAAAACTATGTCATGCCCCAGTCCCAAAATACCGAGGGACTAGATACGTGGCAATAGCCAGCAGCACACTCTAATAGACAAACCCAATTTAATGGACCCATCAAAGTGTACTTAAGCTATAAAACATCAATAAAGGTCTACTAAATATGTCACATTCTAATCTCATCCATGAAATATAAATACGAACAATATCAGCATAATAAAATATAAACCAACATCAAGTCTCAATAAAGTATATCGGGGAACAACCCGATAATATGTCTGCTACAGCAGTTCAATAGACAAAAAATGAAAGAGTCTAACAACAGCAAAGACTGAGTATAGATAAAGCAGATACTCAGAATAAATCCTTGGCCATCACCTCATCCTCAGGTATTAGTTTAGCTCCAGTGTCTGCTCCTGCTCCTATCCCGTATACCTCGGGATAGATCTCCTCTACTATACCTGGGGACATAATCCTGATCCAAGTCCTCAGGGGACATAGCAAGGTACAAGAATAACTTAAGCCAAAATAAATGCAAAACAATAATAAATGAATCAATAATGTAAACTATGTAACCATCTATGTAAAATACAAGTGAGAGCATCACTAGTACTCAGGCTGAGACCACTATAAGCTCTGTGTCGGGGAGCCGGGTAGCAGTAATATTACATAATGTGCCTAGCTCTGATGTAGAGTCTATAGCCTCACAATAATAAATATATATATAAAATTAGCCTGTAGCCTGTGTGTCTCTCCCCATCCAATGTAATCACACGTCTCATGTCCACGACGTCTCATGTCCATAACACGCAAGATCATATCTAATGCAGCAAGTCAGTTATGCATATATATTAAGTCTATGTCACGAATCCTGTAGCCTATACAGAATCACCATGAATGACTCAAGAAGATTCTGTCTCATGAATAGTGTCAGGTGTCCAATGGTATGACGTACTTGATAATGCAAGCACAAAAATGTATAGGGTTGCGATATCTATCTCTATGTGACGTTACACAACTTCGCATACGGCATTGACATCCGAATATTATTCGGACGCTAAGCAATGTCACACGATCCTAGGTTGAACATATATATCACATAAATAGATCAAGAGAATAATATGAAACAAATTACTGCAAGTATGGCAAGGTACACTTGCCTGGGATTTGAATACCACTAGTGTCTCCGGTATCCGATGGATCTTCAAGTACTCTTCCGGTGGCTAAAATAAACATTATCATCATATTCAGAAGATATGAAATAGCTAGAATTGCCTGTACATAAGTCCAATTTAGACACAGGGGCAAAATTAATAATTTTTGGTCAAAGTAAGGTCCACATGTGCCCACTTTGTACCAAAAAATATGCCAAAGATAAAGTTCTCCAAATTTGTTAAACTTAGTGTCTACAAGTCCAGAACGATGATATGAACCCAACGGAATATCCAGAACTGGATTCTGATGAGCCGATCACAAAATAGTTCGTCAAGTGGAGCCGGGGGCCCACGATACGGAATTTTGTCATCGTTCTCAGAATCGAACCAAACTTGGGTCATAGGAACAGCGTATCGCTACGAGTCCGATGGTGCAAGTTTCATTTAGAAATGACGAGCACACACGAAGTTATAATAAGTTTCTGAATAGGGCCGATATGGGGCGTTGTCAACGGATACACGTTGATTCCGGTGTGCACGCACATCCAAATAAACTTCTGCAAAATCCCACACATCTGTATTGACAGTGCGCACCTTTCAGTAAAGTTCGCACATGATAAGTTGCCTCATTTAGTGGGGCGTACCCAGTTCCAGGAAAAATTAGGTTTTTAAAGACCAAGTTTTTGGTCATTTTCACCCGCTAAATAATTATAATCTACAGCTCAATAAAATAAACTAAAATTAGTGTTTAAAACTTGGTTATATGGTCTAAATTACTGTCTAAGTAAAATTTGAAAACATTAACCAGGTTGGTCGAAAACTGCCGTGAACTGGGGAGTTCGGGACAAATTCTAAATTTTCAGAAATTGTGAATATTTTCCTGATTTTGCGTCGCAATTTGCGACCGACACAGGATGCGATATCCCGAACTGTTTGCACGGGTTTCGAGAGGATCACGCGGTCTATGCACAGAATTCGACATAATGGAAAACATATCAATATACAGGGAGATACACAAGCGGGAAGGCGAGTACCTTGCTATGGTTTGCTGTTGAGAAAGGAGGCGGCGCGGCGGGGCACAGCAGTGGCGGCGACGTTTGCTGAGACTGATGCGGCTGCTGCGCTGCTCAGGTAGGGTGTCAGCGGCGGGGTTCGACGGTGGGGCTCAGGGTCAGCCGGAGGAGAGCTCGGTTGGCGGTGGCAGCGGGGAGATGGCTGAGGAGAGCTCGGGTGGCGGTGGCAGCAGGGAGGTGGCTGTGGGGTTGATGGGGGCGTCGTCGGTGGGATTTAAATAGGGAGGCGGTGGCCGACGGTTACTGGAAGGGGAGATGAGCGGTTGCGGGGAGGTAACGGCTGACGGTTATGGGGAGTCGACGAGGCGGGGGTTACAGCGGAGACTAACGGCCGAAAGTGAAACAGCCGCAGGGAATGGTCGATTACTGTAGCAGTTATAGTATTGGATCAGGTAGTGGGTCGAGTCGGGTTCTGGGTTCGGATCTGACCCGATCCAATATAGTTAGGGTCGGGTGCGGGTTAGCGGGTCCGGGTCGGGATGAAATTTGACCCATTAGGGTTGGTTTGGGTTGGATTGGTTTAATAATAAACTGGTTTGGTTCAGTTCGATTCAGGTTGGTTTATTTTGGTTTATTTAAAAACTTTAATTTTAGGTCTTTAAAAATAGTTCTGGGGTCTAATAAATTCTAGAAAAAATACAGTATGTCTAATTCTTCATTTTACACTCAAAAATATTATTTTTATAATATTTTAATATTAAATTTTAATACTTAAAATTATTTAATTCAGAAGAACATTTATTTTAATTAGATAAAACTCCAGAAAAATTTCAAAATTTATTTTTAGTTTTTAAAAAATTCGGGTGTATTCAGACGCCATAGGATCCCATACCATAGTACGTACCCCTCTGGAGACCACCAGCTGTGATTACCTACAGCTCGTCCACCAACGGAGCTGGAGAGGGCTGCGAGAAAGTACCAGCCTCTTCCGCTGTAGGTGCACTAGCAGTCGCCCGCTCACGCAGCCTAAGATACTCGGCCTAGAAAATTTTGGATACTCAATAATTGCCTACGTTATATTAAAATTAACACAAAGTAAAGTAATACTTATGTAGGTCTGTGAGGCCCTCTGATCAATGAGATTCCCGCTCTTTCGATGGGTGGCCAGGAAGACGGTCACCATGTTTGCATCCTCACCCCTCTATACCTGTTAAAAATATATTATTTAGTACTAAAATTAAATATTTTATCCTACTACCATTTTATCGTACTTGCATTAAAATAATATATCTGAAATAAAAAATATACCAAACGACAGAAATATTCTGTTATTGGAATCGAGCCACCATACCACTTTGCTGCCTTCTGTCTAGCCGCCTTGGCCTTCTCAGACCTTTCCTTGTACCTCGGATCGTCGAATCTAGCCCTCTTCACAGTCCACTGCTCAGGTGTGATCCAACCTTGGATCAGTTTTCATTCACGATCATGAGCTTTCTGGTCATCCAGAGCATCACGGATTAGCTTGGCGACAACGGCAAAAAATATCTGCTCGATCAACTCGGCCTGGTACGGTGGATAGAAATACGTTATTTACAATAAGTAATTTAGTAAGTTGTATAACATGCATAAATTAGATGATTGATATAATATACTTTTACCTTGAAGTGCGCAAACCAGAATACCTTCCTCTCATCCGGAGCATCATAATAGTTGATCCAAGGGCCACCATAGTTGTACCTCAAAAAGTGGCCCAGGCGTCTTTGTACTGACGAGGGACGATATCTATACAGAGATAATTATTTTTATCAAAAAAGTCAATATATGATTGTTTGATAATAAACGAAAGAAATAAAACTAGGCTTATACAAAACCCTTTCTTTGGTTTATAAACAAGAAATACAATTAATCCTATACGAGGATGTTAAGTACAAAAATTTAATCTGGGTAAATATTGCTATAGGAGCCTGATCTGCGATCGATCACTTTGTCCCTTGGACCACACGATGATGAAGAAGTACTGTAGAAGAAGGAATAGCTTCAAATATTGCAAGAGAGAGTGGATGCTCGATGCCAAGATCGTCGATCACTACTCTCTGTCTGTGCTCTGGATTCTTCTCTCTTCGATTTTTTGACTTCTGTCTCTCAAATATCAAAATCTAATCCCAATAAAATATGACCTCCCCCCCTTGACCTCCATGGACGAAGGTCTCTATTTATAGGCGTAGAAGCTGAACAGCAGAGAGAAACGCACCTTTTATGCGACGGTTATCATAACTGCTACCCACGTATAAATGATCTTCTGAATAAGCTTGTGATGCATGTCCCATTAAGAGATAATGCGTATAACTGCTGCGAAGATCACGACATGCAAGCCACGTAGGTAACTGTCCCTCGCGTAGAGATGATTGGCGTAGAAGCCAAATAACTGTCTCGTTGGCGTAAAAACCAAATAGCTGTTCTGATGGCATAAAAGCCAAGTAGGCGTAAAAGCCCAGTAGGCATAGAAGCCCAATAGCTGACATATAGACGTAGAAGCCAAGTAGGCGTAGAGGCCTGATGCTGCATAGATAGGTTGCCGGCGTAAAGGTAACCAGTCATTCCTCCTTGACTGAGGTCTTGAGCGTATTCTGGATTAGATAGCCTGTTCACATACCTTTGCAAATATAGCCTGGGTTGGCATATTTCAAGGAGATAGCATACGGCGTACTCCTATAGTTGAAAATAGCCAGGTTGGTGTATTTCGAGGAGATAGCATACGGCGTACTCCTATAGTTGAAAATAGCCTGATGGTGTAATGTGCAGAGATGGTGATGTGGACGTATTAGCCCTAATTATAGCTCTCCCAGTTATTGGAAATACAACAAAATCTTTTTTATTAAATGCAGAGATCTGCCCCCATCTCCCGCATTAATTGCAGAGACGTGCCTCGGGCTCTGTACGAAGAGCAGCTTTTGACGTGGCGGTCAGTTTTGTCTCATCTTGAGCGTAAAAGCTCATGGCTGCCTGTGTAAAACTAGGCAGTGTATTCCTTGAATGCGTAGACGATGACTTAAATCAAGGCTTTGTTACTAAATGACAGTCTGGAGCTCTGTGCCAAATCATCATTATAGCCGTCGTCTTGATAGCCGTACAGTACTCTTTGTCAGGAGTCAGGTTCATTGTACTGTCTGACAGGTTCATTCAAGGAATATGAAGCGTTCCTCGTATACTTCTATGCTGCATTAAAAGCAGATGAGTTTTACGCCATAAAGGCGAGGTAGCAACCTTTTTACGCTGAAGCAGTCTAAAATACTACATTACGCGGGTTGTTCTGGAGCTATATTTTACGCTGAACAGCGTTGAAGCTATGTTGTACGCCAATGGCTCTGAAGTCATATTTTACGCTGCATAATATTGAAACTCTGCTTTACGCGGGTTTTATGCATGTTGCGTATAATCCTGTAGCATATTTTTCATGCTTCTACAAGACCCCCTTCAAAGTTTTTAAATTCCTCGAAATTTGAAACACTTTGAATGAAGCATGAAACGGTCAAGTCTGACTCGTTCCTCGAGGATGATTTCTCGACGAATTTTTTGGTATTTGCTGGGATTTGGTGTGTTCTCCTCTGCCTATATAAAGGCGACTGAGTTAACCTGTTTTTCCCATACTTCCTTCACCACACAGGGATGATTGCCGAACTTCGTCGGGTCGACTTGAGGAAGAAGAAGATCATGTTCTTCCAGCATGTAAGGAACCAAAAAAGAAGGCATCTTCGAGCAAATATCCTCTGCAACGATGGATCATGGAAGGATATCATAGCTTCCTTTGTTTGTGATGATCAGCAATTTCATATGGCGATTCGTCCAGGAGAGAGGAATGGTCTCATTTGGCCACACAGCTTGCAAGCTGTATTTTCTCCCATCATGACGGTGGACGAGGGTAGACAGTCTGGCCCAGTCTTCCAATATTAAGTTGGGTCTGAATCCCAACTCAATCTGTTATGGCGTATGGAGGGTGGGCTTGAATAATTTATACAGGCCCAGTTATATATCCTTCCGCCATTAATCATTTTCTTGTTCATTGACTGTGGAAGTCGATGAACTGCTATAGAAGACAGAAAAGATCTCCACTAATACGAGAACCTGGCAGAACAGATTCTTGGTGTGATCCTAAATAAAAATGAGAAACCCTTTGTAGAGAAATGATTTCCATCATATGTAATCATGATTAATAAAATTGTCTTCTTTTACGCATCTGATGATTTGTCATATTTGCTGTGATAAAGTCTGAATAGTGTACAGCTTCGATACGTCTGAATAACTTTACGCCGACTGTGATAAAAAGAGTATCTGGTCTCGCTTCGTCTTTTACGCGTAACTGAAGACGCGTAGAAAGCTGCTTAGCATTTAAGTCGAATATCCGAACTGTCATACTGTTTTGAACGATGAGTCGCATAGAATTCTGAACTGTCACTTCTTTCATAAGAAGAATTCTTTTTTTAGACCATCATCTTCAAGAATGATTTTCCCAAAATCTCTTGAAGTAGGGCGAGAAATGGCTGTCAAAACTGGCCATGCTTGAACTGTAGAGAAAATATTTTGACTGGATTTTGGATGAACTTCCAATCGACCCAAGAAGAAGAGTTATTTTCATTGCTGAACTATGTATGTTTTGGGTACTTGGGATTTTTGAGGCCAAGAAGGAGCATCTTCTGCGTGAACCCTTGTAATTGGCCGTCTTGAGAATTGTTCAGATATACGCATACTCTGGCCTGCGTATTTTAAGATATGCGGAAAGTCATAGATCCGTAATGTAGATGAGCATAAAATTATAGGTTTGTAGCCTCTCGAGCGTAAAAGCTGCTGAGCATAAGAGCATCCGGGCGTAAAACCATAGATTTATAGCCTCTAAAAAAACTTCCGAGCGTGAAGTCGTAGGTTTGTAGCCTCTGAGCATAAAAAGCTTCTGAGCGTAAAATCATAGATTTGTAGCCTCTGAGCGTGAAGTCGTAGGTTTGTAGCCTCTCGAGCGTAAAAGCTACCGAGCGTAAAAACATCTAGGCGTAAAATCATAGACTTGTGGCCTCTGAGCGTAAAACCATAGTTTTTTAGCCTCTTGAGCGTAAAAGCTCCTTAGCGTAAAAATCGTAGATCTGCTCTGCACGAAAAACTTTTTGAATCCGCTGACTGTCCGTCTTCCCTAAATGATAGGCTGACGTGGTCCCCAATCATAACCGAATATTAATATCGGATTTGGTTAGGGATTCGAAGAGTTTATCTGAACTCTATAAATATCCCAAGGCCTTCAGAGAAGAAGCTCTTCATCTGTCTTTTGCAAAAAATCCTTTGTTCCTTTGAGAGCTCTTCTTCGTCTCTTCTTTTGAGAACTCTAAGTTTTAGCCATGGCACCGAAACAAACTTCCACCACTACGGGAAAGAAAGCTGCCTCTTCTTCTCGCTCCTCTGTTCAAGCACGAGCGACTCCCATTGGGCAGAGCGAACCTCGCTCTGAACGAAGTGTCCCACCGTCAAGCTGTGCACCAGGCGTCATAGGTAAAGTTTTTGGGGCGACAAAAATAAAGAAAACCCTTCGCACACGTTGTTCGTGAACAAGCTAGGTCATCTTCTGTGCTGAGAGCCTCTTCGAGAAAAATGATGCACATAGATGTTTTATCATTTACGCCCACATTCCTAATGTGTCAGCATAAAAACTCTATATTTTCGCAGTCTGGTGTAAAAGCTTTGACTGTCGAAATTTGACGTATACTACAAACTTTGAATGTTACGCTCTGGATGAAAATTCTGGCGTAACAACTCAAATTTTGGCAGTCTGGCATAAAAATATAGACTGTCAGATTTTTGTGTATACTGCCAATCTTAATTTTACGCCTCGAAAATAGATTCCAGCGTAAAACTGTAGATTTTTACAGTCTTGGCATAAAAGCACATACTGTTGATCTTTGGCGTAAGCTGCAAGACTGTAATGTCTAGTATAGAAACTGACTTGTTCTTCTTGCATTTTGTAGTGGACTTGCAGATACCTCTGTTGGCTGAGATGATGGGTTCTGCTACTGGGATGCTGAACTCCAATTACCTGGAGGATTTGTCCCATGTGACATTCCCTATTTCTGGAACCCAGTATCCTGAAGGAAGGGGAATTCTGATATCGTCTCAAGGAGAATGAATGCTATTGAGTATGATCAACGGGGAGCCCCTGACGTATCTAGATGGGACAATATATATAAAATCAGCTTTCCTATTCGGGGATATGATTGATAAACAATCCCAGACGAAGCCAAAGAAGAAAAACTGGGTTTTTACTGCTGGGGGCATGGTCATGTACCTGCCCAGGATGCCGAGAGATTAACCTATCTCGGCATTCTTCCATGCCATGCAGCCCAGGAAGATGTCGTGGACCCAGACCCCTAATCTTTACGGCCAACCGGGGATGATATTTTATTAGAAAGGATCAGGCCAAGGATTATTTGTGAGCCGCCCTTCAGGCCCTGTCGTGCCTTTCAGGGGATTACTGTCGGGCAGCGTCCCGAGTGAGGATACTTCACTACTCCAGCCAGTCCAATTATCGACTTTTTGTAACGACTTCATGGGACATGGTGGAGTATACCCCAAGGTTAGTCCTCGGACCAACGGGTGGCTTACACCTGGAAATCTTCGATGGTCTCGTTTAGCTGCTTGGGCCATGAAGCATTTTCAGACAGAGCTAGAGAGCATTGGTCTGTTCACGGCTGTGAATGCTACCAGTGTTGGGCTTTCTCCCAACCCCAACCTATTTTTGGCCTTGATGGAGCGATATATATCGCTCACTGGGACTTTCACCACTCCGCTAGGGGAGTTGGGATTGGCCCTTCACGAGATGGCAGAGATTTCAAGACTGCCAATGGGGGATACTCCTTATGAAGAGTATGTTCCCACAAACAGGGAGCTGAGGGATACAAACCCTCGAGTAGTGGCAGTGTACCAGGAGCTAATGAGCCATTATCTAGCGTGCACCACCTTCTATAATGAGCCCTCTGATTTGGCTCATACCAACAAATGGGCGTCCTATCTCTTTTTTCATCAGGCCAGAGATGCTAAGCCAAACAAAGTTATGGATAGCAGGGATAAGCCTTTGAGCCTTCTGAGCGTGCTTAATGCTCAAATAGTCGATGATCTTATTGAAGACGCTGGGGCTTCAGATCAAGTTCTCGATGAAGGGATAGGGAGTTATCCTGCAGGCACTAAAGCCTACAGTTATATGAGGCATTGCCGCAGGCCTCTGTCAAGGGAAGCTCAACTGGCTGGTTTCCTCTCTGTATGGCTACGCCGATTGGTAGTACCTGGCATAACATCTGCAGATCGTATTCATCGCAACACCTTATGGCCTGCAGTACATTTGGTATTTGGGACAAGACAGGGCCTGCTCCCTGCCATGGTCTGCCGGATACAAGCTGGCCTGAGGGCCATTACTGATGGGCTGCTTGCAGATGAAACATGGCATGAAAGCTTTCCCAGGGTAGAATTACCGTTCCTATATCTGATGGGATGGTTAATTCTTCATAACCCCAGATGAAACATGACGGGAAATAATTTCTTGTTGAATTACAAGAATTCTACATGGAACGTGACCACCGTCGTAGACTGTCGGCGAGCATTAAATTTTGCTCATAGTTGGAAGCTCTTCTGTATCGTCCCCACTGTACATCTCATTCAACAGGGGATGAGACTTCAGGATTCAGGTGACAGGAAGACCGTTCTTTCTTTCGAAGCTTTTTATTGGTTGGTCTGTATTAGACCTTCCTATCTGTTGTACAGAAGTGAAGACCATTGCTTCTTGGAGCCTTATCTGCCTAGTCGGTTTGCCAGGCAGTTTGGGTATGACCAATTGCATGTGGAAAATACCATCACCAGCTTCAAGTCCAGAGGTGGACTTATTGATGGAGCGAGAGGATGCCGGTATTTCATAATGGGTTGTACTGGAGTAACCTTTACTGTGCCCGCGACTTCACTCTCCATGGAATTGCGCATCCTCCATTCGTACGCCCAATTTTATGTGGCCATCAATACCTTCCATCGCGATTTTGATATGCATGGAAGTTTTAGGATGCCCTCTCATAAGTCCGATGGAAGAGAGGAAGTCCCATCAGTTTCCTCTAACGAAGGTGAAGACTCTGTCGATCCAGATGAGTTTTTGTTGACAGTACCGAGAGGCATAATACCTCCGCCTGCGGAGCATCTTGTTATCCCCAGTAAGCGAAGGGCTCATATTCTGAAAGAGACTTCCCCTCGCAAGAAAAAGAAGACTGTTAGTGGTCCTGTCAGGACTTCCAGCAATGAGGCTCCTAGGAGTGAACCTGCTGATTCCCCTATTGGGAATAATTTTTTTACTAGAGGTCCTTCGCCTATTAGAGAGGGAACCTCCATATTTTTGGCTGGCAGTGCCGGAGATTCTTTGCTCGAGACTGCTATCGCTGCTACCGCTTCAGGTAGTGCTACGAGATCGCCTTCGAGGCCGAGCAAAATAAGATTGCGTATACCTTTATCCAGGCCAGTAACGGGAGTAACCCCTGCCGCGTCTGTAAGTATATCCAGTAAGATTCCACCCGATGAGCCTCAAGTGGATCTTAGTGAAGACCTGGAAGAATAGCTGCCAGTGTCATTTGGCGTACCCCCTTCTCCAGGTATGACAGCTCGCTTAACATCATTAAGAAATGGTTTAGCTGTACTGGCTGCAGACGCGACATATATACCATCGGCTATAGGTAAATATCGTCTTTACGCCTCTTTTAGAAAAATTAACATCATCTTGATATTAACTTTCTCTTGTCTTCTTTTCAGGGGAAGACATCTACAGGGAGGGCAGCGTCGATGCAACCTTTGGCTTTGTTGCGGCTCCCGCCGATGAAACGGCGGTGATCGACCTTGAAGAGGCAACATTTTTGGATGCTGGCTCGCCCAATACAGTCCCGATATCTACAGAAGAGGATGAGCCTGTCATCACGACTACGCCTCATTTGTTGAGTATGCCAGCCACTTCGACCGTTGTTGGTGCCTCTACTTTTGTCGCACCATCTGCTGAAACGACGACTGTGACGACACCCTCTACAGTCGTTCCTGGAAGGGGATTTACCGATATTGCAGTCACTCCCAGCGTCCATTCGGATTTCGCCATGATAGTTGAGCAGTATACTAGCATTTTCTATACCACTTTAAAAATACTGATATCAATGGTGCTGGAGAAGAATCTAGGCTTCGAGGTTCTGAGGATGTCCTCCCAGGTTGCGATAGCGCCAATCAAAAATTTCAACGATGCTGGGAGAGATGATGCACTGGAGCAAATAGTTAATGGTTTAGAACAACCCATTAACGAATATTTACAATTATCTCGAGGCAACGTCGATGATATAATTTAGGCTAAGTATGACTCCTTAACTGTAGAGCTTGTTGGGCACATGGAAACTCTGAACAAATCCATCCAGGAACAGCAGTAGGAGATGGATAAAGAGCTGGCCGTCTTGGTGGATTTTGTTCCTCAGCTAACCCAGTACCAGGCCGAATATGAGGGGGATGATGCGAGGGTTCATAATTTGGAAGCTGAACTCACTCAGGCCAGGGAGAAGCTTCTCAAGACATCGGCAGCTCGTGATGTATTTAAGGGCCAAGTGGAGATAGCTCAGCAGAAATTGGTACGTGCAGGAGTCATCCATGCCAGTTTTGTTGATGCTCGTTCTGAGCTATCTCGCTTGAGTGATGACGATGCAAGGCTGGAACAGGCTCGCAACCATGTTTTGAACTCTAGGAATGATAGAATGGCTGCTTTTGCGCGACAGATTAGGGATTTAACTGCCCCTCCCCAATGATGTACTTTTTATTTCTCCTGTAATTTCTCGGAGATAATAAAGACATATTTTATGACTTTGTGGACCCATCACTTTAGAATATGATAGGCTAATATGAAAGTAAAATCAGAGGTATCATTAACATGACATACTTTCGTTAAGGTTTTGCTGAATGTAAATCTATTCAGATTTAACATGAACCTGAAAGAATATAATCCAACTAAATTTGTATACTAAACACTATCAGAAGTAATATAAACATGATAGGTTTACAAATTAGTTAAGGATATCTATTCGGAGGTCACATGAACCTGATAGAATATGATCCAGCTAACCTTTGTGCATGATATCGTCAGAATAAGATCTTCGTCATACTCCGTTAAACGAAGGAGATCAAGTATAGTACTTATTCGAGAATTTGCAGTTGATAGTAGCCAAAAAATTTTATTAGACTTGGCTAATCTGTAAGTGCCATTTGCAATCATATAAGGGCCCTCCCATTTCTTTGTGATTGTCTGTACGAACTTCGGATATTGTATTAGAGGTAATATGGACATAGTACGATACCGTATTTGTTGAGGACATCTTACTGGGGGATTTTTTGTGGACCTATCATTTGTTGCGCACGTTAAGTGCAAATAATAAGTTTAAAAAAAGCCCTATCAAAGGTAGTATAGACATGATAGGTTTCGTGGACCTAACAACATTGGCGTACTTAGAGTTAATGCAAACCCCCTGATTTTTCAGAAATTTTTAAAATTAAATTCTCACATTATTCTGGAATTTTCTAGAATTTTCTGTAATTAAAAACCTAGGTATTTTGTATTTAAATGATTTTTAAATAATGTTAATTAATATTAAAATATTATAAAAATAATATTTTATGGTATAAAATGAAAAACTAGACATAGGGTAATTTTTCGGGAATTTATTGGACCCCGGAAGCATTTTTAAAGCCCTAAAAACCAAGTTATAATTAAACCAAAATAAACCTAGAAATAAATCCGGTTTATTTAAAATAAACCAAACCAAACCAAACCAGTTTAACTAAACCCAAATCCTTAGCGAGTCAGATCCGGGTCTAACCCGCGACCCGAAACTCGCTAACCCGAACCCGCAATTCTGTTTAGCGGATCAGACCCGACTCGACCCGGCCGAAGCCCCTCTCCCTTCCCCGAAACCCCTCGCCTCCCTTCCGCCGGCCGACCCGTCGCAGCTCTGCCTTCCCGCTCCCGTAACCGCCGCCTCTGACCCTTCCCCTCCCCGCACCGGCCGCCCCTCCAGCTCCTCTCCTCCCTATAAAAACCCCCTCACGACCTCTCCACCGCCACCTTCCCCGATCCTCCGCCACCACCGACCAAGACCCGCTCCGTCGACCACTTCCCGCAGAGCCGCCCTCGGCCAGCCTCCTCCTCGACCAGCCTCCTTCATCCCCCTGCACCCTGCCTTATCCTCGACTACCTCCGCCATCTCCAGCACCGACCTCCGCCGTGCCCGCCGCCTTCCTCCACGAGCAGCCCCGGCTGAGCCGACCACGAGCGCCGCCCGCCTCAGCCAGCGCAGCCCAACCATCCCTGAGCAGCCTCCTCCTCCCCAGAGCGCGGTACCGGAGCCTTAGCCGCAGCGCTGCCGTGCCTCGCCGGAACCCTAGCCCTAAACCCGGACACAGGATACCGTGTCCCCTCGCGTCGTGTCGACTCACGGACACGAAAACCTGGTTTTGCGAAGCCCTGTTCAGGTAACCCGTTCTCTCTCCTCGTTGCTCTGTTTTTTGTTCTGTCAGTTGTGACGCGAACCCTGCGTGACCCTCTCGATGCTCGTGTAACCAGCTCGGTGCGTCGCGTCCTGTGGCGATCGCGAACCGCGATCCAAAAATAAGAAAATTAATTCCTTGTTTTACTCCAGAACTGAGTACGCCCCACCAAACGGGACGACTTGGTCGCATGCGGTCTTCACCGAAATGTGCGCGCCGTTGATACTGACGTGCGGAATTTCACAGAAGTTAATTTGGATGTGCGTGCACACCGGAATCAACGCGTATCCGCTGACAACGCCCCATATCCGCCTGTTCTGGATCTAGCTATAACTTGGTGTACACACGTCGGATTAAAAGTAACTTGCGCCATTGGACTCGTAGCAATACGCTGGTCCTGTGACCCAAGTTTGGTTCGATTCTGAGAACGTTGACAAAATCGTGTATCGTGGGCCCCACGGCTCCACTTGACGGGCGATTTTGTGATCGGCTCATCGAAATCCAATTCTGGAAGTTCTGATGGGTTCGTATCATTGTTCTGGACCTGTTGACACTAAGTTTGATAGATTTGGAGATCTTTGATTCTGACACATTTTCGGTGCAAAGCGGCCCACATGTGGACCCCGCTTTGACCAGAAACTGTCATTTTTGCCCTTGTGTCCAAATTGGACTCAAGGACAGGCATTTTTAGCTATTTGATATTTTTTGAATCTGATGGTGATGTCTATTTCAGCAACCGGAGAAGTCCCTGCAGAACCCGCTGAAGTCAGAGCTACTGTTGGAACCAGAACCCTAAGTAAATGTACCTTGCCAACCTCTGCTGTTTTGCTACTTATTTCCTTGACTTATTTATACATTATTGTGCATGCTTAACCTAGGACCGTGTGACTTACTTAACATCCAATTAATAGTCGGGTGCCAACACCGTACGCGGAGTTGTGTAACGTCACCTAGAGATGGCATTCGTGACCTTTACACTCTCGTACTTGTCTTATCAAGTACATTATAACCCAGGACACTTGACACTATACATGAGACAGAATCTTCCTGAGATATTCATGGTGATTCTGTGTAGGATGCAGGATTAACATAGACATTATATTCATAGATATTATATGACTTGTTGCATTAGCTATGATCTCGCGTGACATGGACATGAGACGTTATGGACATGAGACGTGTGGTTACATTGGGTGGGAAGAGACACACAGGATACAGGCTGATTATATATATATAAAACCCTTATTAATGTGGTGCTCAAGACTCTAAACCCGAGCTTGGCCCACTACGTGATATCACTGCTACCGGCTCCCAGACACAGAGCTTGTAGTGGTTTCAGCCTGAGTTTTGGTGATGCTCTCAACTTGCATATCACTTAGCTGGTTATATAGTTTACCCTATTATTTTATTTATTTATGCACTGCATTTATTTTGGCATGAGTTATTTTGTACCTTGCTATGTCCCCTGAGGACCTGGATCCGGATTATGTCCCCAGGATTAGCAGAGGAGATCCACCCAGAGGTATACAGTACAGGAGCATTAGCAGGAGCAAAAGCAGGATCAGGTGCATACAGAGGAGCAGAACCAGGAACCGAGGATTAGGTGATTGTCATGGATTTTTCTGAGTATATGTTTCTTTCCTACTCAGTCTGTGATGCTATTTACATTCTTGTTTAAAAGAACAATTGTATCAGACTTGATTATCGGGTTGTTCCCCGATTTAATTACTTGTGACTTGATATAGATATTTATGTTTCCTTTTGTTGATGTTTGATATATTCATTCTGTGGATGAGATTAGTAGACCCTGATTATTATTATTTTACAGATTAAGTACGCCCCGATGGATCCATTAAATTGGGTTTGTCCATCGGTGTGTACTGCTGGCCATTGCCACGTGTCCAGTCCCTCGATATTTTGGGACTGGGGAGTAACATAGTTTTTGTGGTGGCCTATACAGGTCAACGACTAAATTGTTCGGTTTCAACTTAGGGACCGAACAGGCCTGTAATAAAGATAGGATAAGTTTTTAAGATCTCATCTACTTGCTTAAAACGTTCTTGATATCTATATCAGATTTAAATTTATTTCTTGACTTACATCCTGCTTTGATTCCTGTGCGCTTCTTATAGTTTATTTTGGTTGCAGAATTATGGATCTACAAGCCGGCGACGAGACTCATCCAGCAGTACCACAAGATGTTGTGGTTACCCACGAAGATGAAGTGACACCAGTAGAAGAAGGTCAATCCGCTCAACAATGCAGTCAAGCAAGTCAGCATGCCTCGAGAATCCAGGAAGATGACGTTCCACCATCGACGTAGTTTGCTCCACCGATGCCTACCGTTCCACAAGGGCAGGCTATGGAAGAACAACAAATATTTCAAATGTTCTACGCGATGATGCAAGCCCATCAGAAGGTTCATCAAGAATCTCAGCAAAACCAAGCGGAGAAGTTCATCGACAGATTTAGCTCGGAGTTACGGAAGTTAATCAGCTCAAATGCAACTACCTTAGACGAGGATATTCTTACTGCAGCACGACCCATGGAGTACAACACAAGGATAGAGTCTAGCCAGAAGCGGCTGTATGCATCAGCACCAGACCAAGCACAACAAGAAAGAGTTACAAAGCGGCAACAGATGAATCCTCCGCAGAGAGCATCTACACCACTTGTACTAGTCCTTCCTACTTGTCACTACTGTGGCAAGGTAGGCCATTCCGCTAAAGAATGCCGACACAGACTGGGACGATGTTTATCTTACGGATCCAAAAAGCATTCGGTAAGGGATTGCCCTGAACGTCGAGAGAAAGCAGTGATGATTCATCAACCAGCCACATCAGCACCAACCGGAGCACCACAGGAAGAAATTGCAAAGAAGTCTCACATGCACCAGCCACCAGAAGCATCTCCGCAAGTACTGCCTAACTGTCAATATTGTCGCAAGCGAGGCCACATTGAGAACGAGTACAGACCCAAAAGGAAATTATGTTTAGCTTGCGGGTCCAGTCAGCATTTAGTGAAGGAATGCCCCGAGAGTCGAGAAGGAGCACCGATATTAAAATGACAAGCATTACCAGCACCAAGGCCAGCCTCTCCAATATTGGAATTACTGCAAATAGAAGTTGAAGGAGTTCTACCATCTGCCCCAGGAGAATATCTGCCGAGGCCACCCTTGGCACCACAAGCAGCACTCTTCCAGTAAGCTCAACAACAGCCGAGGAATCATCTGAAAGGACGCGGACAAGCTCCAGTGATGACTTTGGAGGATGCACAGATTCATGGAGTAGCTAATGCGCATAAGTTTTTCTTAGTTACATGCTTCTAGATTTGCTTTAGTTCGTGTCTGCTGGTTCGTGACCTTAGACTTAACCTGACAGTTTTAACTTGCTAATAAAAGATAACCTAGTGATAACCTAGAATGTTTTATAATTGTTAGTCTAATATATTTTTATAAAGGATAACCTGGTTTTCTAAAACTGTAATTTTTCTAGATTTCCTTCATCCGGGAAATTTTATAACTTCCATCGCTTAGGGAAATGATTTTCCCTATGTGTTATTCTTACACCCTCAACTTTGATTCTTCTTGATAGTAATATGCTTCGAAAAATGTTTGCAGCTGTGTCATCTCTGTTGACCGGTTATTCTTTGATTGTGAGGACGCAATCCTCTTAAGGAGGATAGATTGTAAACCCCCTGATTTTTCAGAAATTTTTAAAATTAAATTCTCACATTTTTCTGGAATTTTCTGGAATTTTCTGTAATTAAAAACCTAGGTATTTTGTATTTAAATGATTTTTAAATAATATTAAATAATATTAAAATATTATAAAAATAATATTTTATGGTGTAAAATAAAAAACTAGACATAGGATAATTTTTCGGGAATTTATTGGACCCCGAAAGCATTTTTAAAGCCCTAAAAACTAAGTTATAATTAAACCAAAATAAACCTAGAAATAAATTATTTAAAATAAACCAAACCAAACCAAACCGGACCGGTTTAACTAAACCCAAATCCTTAGCGGGTCGGATCCGGGTCTAACCCGCGACCCGAAACCCGCTAACCCGTACCCGCAATTCTGTTTAGCGGATCGGACCCGACCCGACCCGGCCGAAGCCCCTCTCTCTTCCCCGAAACCCCTCGCCTCCCCTCCGCCGGCCTCCCCGCCGCCGCTCGGCCTCCCCGCTCCCGTAACCGCCGCCTCTGACCCTTCCCCTCCCCGCACCGGCCGCCCCTCCAGCTCCTCTCCGCCCTATAAAAATCCCCTCACGACCTCTCCTCCGCCACCTTCCCCGATCCTCCGCCACCACCGACCGAGACCCGCTCCGTCGACCACTTCCCGCAGAGCCGCCCTCGGCCAGCCTCCTCCACGACCAGCCTCCTTCATCCCCCTGCATCCTGTCTCGTCCCCGACTACCTCCGCCATCTCCAGCGCCGACCTCCGCCGTGCCTGCCGCCTTCCTCCACGAGCAGCCCCGGCTGAGCCAACCACGAGCGCTGCCCGCCTCCGCCAGTGCAGCCCGGCCATCCCTGAGCAGCCTCCTCCTTCCCAGAGCGTCGTGCCGGAGCCCTAGCCGCAGCGCCGCCGTGCCTCGCCGGAACCCTAGCCCTAAACCCGGACACAGGACACCGTGTCCCCTCGCGTCGTGTCGACTCACGGACACGAAAATCCGATTTCGCGAAGCCCTGTTCAGGTAACCCGTTCTCTCTCCTCGTTGCTCTATTTTTTGTTCTGTCAGTTGTGACGCGAACCTTGTGTGACCCTCTCGATGCCCGTGCAACCCGCTCGGTGCGTCGCGTCCTGTAGCGATGGCGAACCGCGATCCAAAAATAGGAAAATCAACGCCCTGTTTCACCCCGGAACTGAGTATGCCCCGCCAAACGGGATAACTTGGTCGCATTCGGTCTTTATCGAAACGTGCGTGCCGTTGATACGGACGTGCGAGATTTCGCAGAAGTTGATTTGGATGTGTGTGCACACCGGAATCAACGCGTATCCGTCGACAATGTCCCGTATCTGCCTGTTCTGGATCTCGCTGTAACTTAGTGTACACACGTCAGATTGAAACGAAACTTACGCCATTGGACTCGTAGCAATACGCTGGTCCTGTGACCCATGTTTGGTTCGATTCGGAGAACATTAACAAAATCGCGTATCGTGGGCCCCACGGCTCCACTTGACGGGCGATTTTGTGATCGGCTCATCGGAATCCAATTCTGGAAGTTCCGTTGGGTTCGTATCATCGTTCTGGACCTGTTGACACTAAGTTTGACAGATTTAAAGACCTTTGATCCTGACACATTTTTGGTGCAAAGCAGCCCACATGTGGACCCCACTTTGACCAAAAACTGTTATTTTTGCCCTTGTGTCCAAATTGGACTCAAGGTCAGGCGTTTCTAGCTATTTGATATTTTCTAAATCTGATGGTGATGTCTATTTCAGCAATTGGAGGAGTCCCTGCAGAACCCGCTGAAGTCAGAGCTACTGTTGGAACCAGAACCCCAAGCAAGTGTACCTTGCCAACCTCTGCTATTTCGCTACTTATTTCCTTGACTTATTTATACATTATTGTGCATGCTTAACCTAGGACCGTGTGACTTACTTAGCGTTCGATTAATAGTCGGGTGCCAACACCGTACGCGGAGTTGTGTAACGTCACCTAGAGATGGCATTCGTGACCTTTACACTCTCGTACTTGTCTTATCAAGTACATTATAACCCAGGACACTTGACACTATACATGAGACAGAATCTTCCTGAGATATTTATGGTAATTCTGTATAGGATACAGGATTGACATAGATATTATATTCATAGATATTATATGACTTGTTACATTAGCTATGATCTCGCGTGACATGGACATGAGACGTTATGGACATGAGACGTGTGGTTACATTGGGTGGGGAGAGACACACAGGATACAGGCTGATTATATATATATAAAACCCTTATTAATGTGGTGCTCAAGACTCTAAACCCGAGCTTGGCCCACTACGTGATATCACTGCTACCGGCTCCCAGACACAGAGCTTGTAGTGGTTTCAGCCTGAGTTTTGGTGATGCTCTCAACTTGCATATCACTTAGCTGGTTATATAGTTTACCCTATTATTTTATTTATTTATGCACTGCATTTATTTTGGCATGAGTTATTTTGTACCTTGCTATGTCCCCTGAGGACCTGGATCCGGATTATGTCCCCAGGATTAGCAGAGGAGATCCACCCAGAGGTATACAGTACAGGAGCATTAGCAGGAGCAGAAGCAGGATCAGGTGCATACAGAGGAGCAGAACCAGGAACCGAGGATTAGGTGATTGTCATAGATTTTTCTGAGTATATGTTTCTTTCCTACTCAGTCTATGATGCTATTTACATTCTTGTTTAAAAGAACAATTATATCAGACTTGATTATCGGGTTGTTCCCCGATTTAATTACTTGTGACTTGATATAGATATTTATGTTTCCTTTTGTTGATGTTTGATATATTCATTCTGTGGATGAGATTAGTAGACCCTGATTATTATTATTTTACAGATTAAGTACGCCCCGATGGATCCATTAAATTGGGTTTGTCCATCGGTGTGCTGCTGGCCATTGCCACGTGTCCAGTCCCGCGATATTTTGGGACTGGGGCGTGATAGTTAAATACGGATGTTAAGTTGAGATAATAACCAATATCAGAGGTAATATGTACATGATAATCGATAGCCAAAAATTCGGAAAGTTTATTCAGAGGTAATATGAAAATGATAAACTTTTGAGTTGATACTCCATTAGGGATGGAGGTATATATCTGCTAAGAGATAATATGGACATGGCTATTTTTTGTGGACCTAACACCACTGGCATACTTAGAGTTAAGTACGGGTGCTAAGTTGAGATGACAACCGATATCAGAGGTAATATGGACATGATAATCGATAGCCAAAAACTCGAAAAGTTTATTCAGAGGTAATATAAACATGACAAACTTTTGTGGTAAGAAAGTAGAAAGACGTAGTTCAGAGGTAACATGGACGTGAATTGATCTATAGCCACAAACTGTGAGGTTTAGCTGAAGAAACAAAGAAATATTTGGACAATAGTTCAGAGGTAATATGAACGTGAACTCATGTCCCAAGAATTTATTGTAGAGTAATTTTCCTTAGTGGGGATAGACCTGAAGAATCTGCTGGGGAAACTTTAGGGACTCATCATCCGATATTTTCTTGAGGGAGCAAATTGTTACGTTAGATTGAAATCAATTTGCAGTGATCGTTCCCTCGTTTATAAATGTAAAGTAATGACTTTGGTGTCGATCAACTCCTGGATTCTTCTTTTCAGTATATAGCACGCCCTTGTAGGGTGATGAATGTACCGATGGAAGAGACAATAATCTGGGTCATCGACTTTGCCAGCCCTCTCAGGGTATCTGATGTTGGGGAGCTGAAGTTTGTTTTCCTTCATCAATATATTGAAGATTTCAATGATGTCATCTTCATTGAAGGAGAAAGTGTTCTTCGGCCTTCGGGCTCTCGTTGCCTGAGTTTTACGGTCTTCCGGGAAGATGGTCATCATTGCATCATCTTCGGACTCAGAGGGAATTCTACCCCCAGTTTCGGATGCTGCCCTATTTTGTCGAAGTAGACTACCCCCAGACATATCGTGGCGTTTGTCCACAGAAGTTGATTTAGAAGGACCTGCCTCTGGTATTACAGGATCAGACTATGGAGGTTTGGGGTTTGCAAGAGATACAATATACCCTAATCCAAAACGAGTTTGTTGACAGTAAGGATTACCATACAACGGTATTCGTCTGCCTTTTCCATAGTTGAGGACTGGTTCTGACTTCATATCATAATCCATTCTTTGCATAATCTTCAAAGCTTGGGGACTGTATCTGTGAACCTGCATTTTACCAGCATCTGATTCATGAGAATCTTCTTGCACCACCGGTCTGTTGCGCATGCGACCGAAGAATATTGGATGCTGATCGTCGCGAGTAGGTGGAACAATAAAAATAGATCCTTCATGTGGCCCATATGTCATGACGATATTAGATCTTGACGCATCTTCCCACATAATTTCTCTACGCTTGGAAGTTAGGGGCGCCAAATCTTGATTTTGACCCCTGTCTTTGTGTTTTTGGATCAAGAGTTTACATAAGTCAACAAAAGAAGAAGAAGGCTTGTTCTGCCTCTTTACATTAGTCAGAACGCGGATATTGGGAACCCCAACCCTCTCTTTGCCATAGGAATACAACAGTTCAGCCATGTGAGTAGCACATGATCCATGAGGAGCATATCTATCTACAAACTGGGTCTTCTTTACGTCGAGAGACTTGTCCTGGTGTAATCTGGCACTCTGCTCATGTTGGCGTATAGCTGAGGAAGTCCTCAAACGGCCGTCAGCGTTCCGCGTAATCTGAAGAGCGGGCAGACTACTCTCTTGATGGCGTAAAATCTGAGAGGTCGAGAAATCCGCCACTTGTTTTCCCTTGCGAAGATTACTGGGACTCTCTGCCTCCTTTTGAGCGGGAGAGTATTTTTACGCACGGAACGCATTTGAATTTTCTGACTTGGCGCTGAGGCCTTGTCAGAAACTACATCTGTCCCGTTAGCGATGGGAGACGAGTTTTACGCATAGAGCGCGTTGTATACTTCTGGATTGGCGCTGAGGCATTGCCAGAAGTTTTGTCTGACCCGCCAGCGACGGAAGACTGAGTTTTATGCGCAAAGCGCGAAGTGGACTTCTGGATTGGTGCTAAGGCATTGCCAGAAGCTTTGTCTGCCATGTCACAAATGGGAGACAGGTTTTTACGCACAGAGCGTATAGGTTGGGATGCCACAACCTTGTTGATCGGAGAGAGAGAGCGTGCAGGAAGAGTAAAGGATGTCCGGGGCATCCATACTTTACACAACTTCCTGCTATCCTGAACAGATGGAGAATGAGAGCTACCCCCTGCGCGAAGCATGTCTTCATAAGCAGATTGGTCGAATTGGACGACCAGAGTCTTCTTCGATGCTCCAACGGATACAGTATCGTGTTGAGCAATAGCCTTCTCGTCAGATGAGAAAGTAGTCCCCAGCAGAGTCGCCATCTTGTGTTTGATAATAAACGAAAGAAATAAAACTAGGCTTATACAAAACCCTTTCTTTAGTTTACAAACAAGAAGTACAATTAATCCTATACAAGGATGTTAAGTACAAAAATTTAATCTGGGTAAATATTGCTATAGGAGTCTGATCTGCGGTCGATCACTTTGTCCCTTGGACCACACGATGATGAAGAAGTGCTGTAGAAGAAGGAATAGCTTCAAAGATTGCAAGAGGGAGTGGATGCTCGATGCCAAGATCGTCGATCACTACTCTCTGTCTGTGCTCTGGATTCTTCTCTCTTTGATTTTTCGATTTCTGTCTCTCAAAGATCAAAATCTGATCCTAATAAAATCCGACCTCTCCCCCCTTGACCTCCATGGACGAAGGTCTCTATTTATAGGCGTAGAAGCTGAACAGCAGAGAAAACCGCACCTTTTACGCGGCGGTTATCATAACTGCTACCCACGTATAAATGATCTTCTGAATAAGCGTGTGATGCGTGTCCCATTAAGAGATAATGCGTATAACTGCTGCGAAGATCATGGCATGCAAGCCACGTAGGTAACTACCCCTCGCGTAGAGATAATTGGCGTAGAAGCCAAATAACTGTCTCGTTGGCGTAAAAACCAAATAGCTGTTCTGATGGCATAAAAGCCAAGTAGGCGTAGAAGCCCAGTAGGCATAGAAGCCCAATAGCTGACATATAGGCGTAGAAGTCAAGTAGGCGTAGAAGCCTGATGCTGCATAGATAGGTTGTCGGCGTAAAGGTAACCAGTCATTCCTCCTTGACTGAGGTCTTGAGCGTATTCTAGATCAGATAGCTTGTTCACATACCTTTGCAAATATAGTCTGGGTTGCCGTATTTCAAGAAGATAGCATACGGCGTACTCCTATAGTTGAAAATAGCCAGGTCGGCGTATTTCGAGGAGATAGCATACGGCGTACTCCTATAGTTGAAAATAGCCTGATGGCGTAATGTGCAGGGATGGTGATGTGGACATATTATCCCTAATTATAGCTCTCCCAGTCATTGGAAATAGAACAAAATCTCGTGTATTAAATGCAGAGATCTGCCCCCATCTCGCGCATTAATTGCAGAGACATGCCTCGGGCCCTGTACGAAGAGCAGCTTTTGACGTGGCAGTCAGTTTTGTCTCATCTTGAGCGTAAAAGCTCATGGCTGCCTGTGTAAAACTAGGCAGCGTATTCCTTGAATGCGTAGACGATGACTTAAATCAAGGCTTTGTTACTAAATGACAGTCTGGAGCTCTGTGCCGAATCATCATTACAACCGTCGTCTTGATAGTCGTGCAGTACTCTTTGTCACGAGTCAGGTTCATTGTACTATCTGACAAGTTCATTCAAGGAATACGAAGCGTTCCTCGTACACTTCCATGCTGCATTAAACGCAGATGAGTTTTACGCCATAAAGGCGAGGTAGCAACATTTTTGCGCTGAAGCAGTCTGAAATACTACATTACGCGGGTTGTTCTGGAGCTATATTTTACGCTGAACAACGTTGAAGCTCTGCTGTACGCCAATGGCTCTGAAGTCATGTTTTACGCCGCACAATACTGAAACTCAGCTTTACGCGGGTTTTATGCATATTGCGTATAATCCTGTAGCGTATTTTTTATGCTTCTACAATGATGAATAAAGAAATATACGATATATATGATGCTAAACCATCTAATTGACTTACTTTGTACCGTCGGCCCAAATCTCTATCCTCGTCTCGTCTGGAGGTGCGCATGGAGGATCTAACTGATGTTGGGATGACGTCGGCTCAACCTCTTCCACATGCTCATCTGTCTCCATGGTTTTGTCAGCAGAAGGAACGCTGGACGAGGGAGTAGTATCAGTCCGGGAACTACTCGTCCCAGGAGTGCTCCCATGTAACATTGTCGCAGTCGGAGATGTAATTGGCCGATATACTGGAGTACTAGGCGTCAAGGATATCCAGAACCAACAATAGACAGTACCGAAGGAGCACTACGTCTACCTCAGGACCTGCCGAACGCTCTGCGTCGTCCTGTCATACCTGATAACAATATATGATGATAGACCAAATAAATAAATATATAATACATTCTACAGTCAAAATAGTATGCATATCTCACAGCATTAATAGAATTGCATAGTAAATAACTACTAATATCACAAGTCTAAATGGATAGTACATTCTACAGTCAAAATATAATATATATCTCCGTCTAATATATTCTACAGTCAAAATATAGTACATTCTACGGGCAAAATATTTTATTTTCAATCATCTTCAGAAAATTTATCTCGTTCGCCTTCCTCGTCCTTCTCTTCCTCGTCCTCCTCTTCCTCTTCCTCTTCCTCCTCATCTTCACTTTCATCTACTTCATCTTCATTTTTGTCTTCGAATAATTCTACCTCTTCTACATTATTAGTCGTGTAATAAGTAACTTTTGTTGAGTCCATATCTACAATATTTGTTATAAGAGGTAGCTCGTCCTCCTGATAAGCTATTTCGTCAACGTCAAAGGTATTTCTAACTTTAGTCTTGTATACTGTCCACCAATCTGACCTCATTGTCCCTCGTCTAGGATAAGTGGTGAAGTACACGAGCTGATCCTGACTTGATAGGACAAATAGTTCGTAGCCTTAATATCTACGCTTGTAGTTATATCCACAAGACCATTCTTGTCAATTTTCTAACCTTGATCTTGAATCAGATCAAACTATTTACACTTGAATAGCACGATCTTAGCAGGTTCTGTGTCACAATTATATGTCAACTCCCAAATCTCTCGTAATATGCCAAAAAAATTATTGCCTAGATCGACGTCTTTGTAGTTCGAAGATTTGATACACAAACGACTATTTTTCGTGGAATCAAGATCCAGAAAGATATCTCTGATCGGAGCATTTGTTAACTTGAACCTAAACCCATTCACACAGTAACTTGGCCATATTTTGATGACAGTAATTGGTCCCTTGGCTAGAGTTCTAATAAATTCAGTCTCGGGTGTTATTAGACGATCGACCTAAATACCAAAGTAGCGATAGTAAGTTATTTATTATGCAAGTGCATACAGAAAAAGTAATTACCGAGCTCCTTACATATATGATCAACAAAGTAGGAAAATAACGTCTCATTTCTTGTTCTACTTCTTTGTCACTTATGTAGGGTCTAACTGACCTCAGCACATCATTATATGTGCTGAAAAACAATGAAACAGCCGCTGATTAGTAGCATAATAGTAGCATATACTATTACATTGAGATGACGTAAACGTGGACGTATTAATTACTTACCCCTCTAGCTTCTCCACTTCATCCTCATCGTAATTGAGTAATATATACAACTGATCAGCCATTAGCTCGTCGTCATCCAAATATCTTTTCTTTATTTTCCCCGAAGGCTTTTCGGACGCATTGAATACTTTCAGTATTGCATCATTAGATTTTTGATATCCATCATCGGAGCCCTCGTTCTATTAATAGTAATATGAGGTTTGAAATACGTCAAGCAAAAGTTTGTAATCTCCTCGAGAACATAAGCTTCACAAATAGAGCCCTCAACCCGTGCCTTATTTTTTACCTTTCTCTTTAGGTGATTCAGATGCCGTTCGAACGGGTACATCTACCGATAATCGATAAGACCACCAACACGTGCCTTATAGGAAAGATGAATTGGCAAATGCTCCATAGAGTCGAAGAATCCAGGAGGAAACACCTTCTCGAGCTTTCACAGTGTTACCGCAATGTCCTTCTCTTGCTTTTCTACACGATATGAGCAACTTAGTAGAACAAAGATCTCTAAAGAATATGCTGAGCTCTATCAATGGATCCCAAATGGCCTGCGGTAAGAATTCTCGAAATGCAATCAAAATTAATCTCTCCATGAATATGTGACAATCGTGGCTCTTCATACCCGCCAGTTTATTCTCCTTGAGGTCAACGCATCTTCTCAAGTTCGACACGTACCCGTCTAAAAATTTTAGACCCTGAATCCACCTACAAAGTCTCCATTTATCCTCCTTCTCCAGTGAAAAAATTATCTTAGGCTGCTTTAACTTTCCATTCCCCTCCTCTATCCAATCCAACGCAGGATGTCTACATATTTCTTCTAAGTCCAACCTGGTCTTCGGATTGTCTTTCGTCTTCCCTTTTACCTTCATTACAGTATTAATTATGTTATCAAACATATTCTTCTCGATATGCATGACATCAAGATTATGTCTAATAAGATTGGTGCTCCAATATGGCAGATTCTAGAATATACTCCTCTTCGTCCAGTTATGGGTGCGACCAAATCCGTCACACTTGTACCCCTTAGTAGGCTCTTCGATAATACTTAGTAAATCTTTTACCTCTTTCTATATCGTGTATTCGGGCTACCTTGGCAATGGATTGGCCTTCTCCACAATGCCCGCATGAAAAGCATTCATGTTCCTCCGGTACGGATGATCCTTCGACAAAAATTATTGATGACAATAGATAAAGCACGATTTATCTCAGTGTTTCAAACAAAAAGCCTTAGTATGGTCCATGCAATACAGTCATAAGAGACGACCATGAGTGCTCCATCCCGATAATATTTTATAGGCCAGAAAGTTGTTGATGGTCCACATAAGTGCTGGCCTCATCTGAAAATTCTGCTTTCTAGAAACATTGTACGTGTTGGCACCTACTTTCCACAGCTGATTCAACCCATCTATCAAAGGCTGTAAATATACATCGATATTCCTCTTCGGATTGTTCGGACTCGGGATAATAACGGTTAGGAACATATACGGAGTCTTTATGCACATCCAAGGCGGTAAATTGTACAGAGTGACGATCACAGGCCAACACAAATACTGGGAGCCCGAAAGTCCGAATGGGGTAAAACCGTCGAAGGAGAGCCCCAATCTGATATTACGCAGATCCGAAGCAAAATTTATATACTCTCGATCAAAATGCTTCCAGGATTCTCCATCGGATGGATGATCCAATACTCCTTCGATCTGTTTTTGCCTATGCCAACTCATATTTTTTGCAGTCTCCTTCACCATAAATAACCTCTGCAACCGCATGTCAAAGGCAAGTAATACATCAAATCGGTCGGCTTCTTTGCACCAATAAACTTTTCTCTTCCAGTGCCCTTGTAGCGATCAGTACCACAGAATCTGCACGCATCTTTATCTTTGTCATCTTTGTAGTACAACATACACCCATTGCGACATGCATCAATTTTCTCGTATCCCATCCAGAGCAATCTTACCATCCTCTTAGATCGGTGGAAGTCTTTAGGCAACTTTGCACCCTCTGGTAAGATCTATATATTCAAATCCATCAGTCGGTTATAGCACTCTTGTGACATATTAAAATCAGACTTGATGCTCAACAATCTTGTAACCACCTCCAACAGTGAATGATCCTCACAACCAGGATATAATGGAGTCCTTGCATTCTCCAGCAACTCCATGAACTTTGTAGCATCGACATTCGATGCCTCCTCAACTATATCATGATTGTCCGGATCGAAACTAGGCCCTGCCGCATCAAAAAACATGTTTACCCACCCTCGTCGTAAGCAGCGTGGTCATGGACATCCATATACGGCTCCACATAAGGCTCCGACTCCGATGCTAAAGACACAAGTTCTCCGTGCACGGTCCACTGATAGTAATTCGGCGTAAAACCCTTCGAGTACAAATTATATGTGACTTCTACTTCTGGATGATATTTCAAGTTGCGACATCTCACACATAGATACTTAATTTTGGAATCATCCATATACTGAGGGAATGCCTTGGCGAACTGCAGGAACTGATGTACACCCTCAATGAATTCATCTTGCACACCATACATGTCATTAGGATGATGGTTGTACATCCATGAACGATGATGCAGATAGTAATTCATATATATTTTTAGATACTTCTGTAAAGATGAATAGACATCATTCAAGTATATACTCATTGTTAAATATAGTACATGCACTGATACTCCTAGTCCTAGCATATATACTCAGGAATACCCAATTATGTTATACACCTACTCGTCTATACACATATAAGAATACTCAGGAATATAGTACATGCACTGATACACCTAGTCCTAGCACCGATACTTCTTCGTTTAACATATTATAGTGTATCAGTGAGTGTCAACTGAGTAGATTTGGATTAGGGTTAGGGTTAGGGTTTGTGCACTGCTTTAAGTATTAGTCATCTGGTTATAGGGCAGTGCATGTCCATAGGAGTATATGTTATGTTGACAGCAAATTTGGGGAGCAACACAGTGAGTAGTGAGATGGTGAGAGTTGTTGCACACACCATCTGCACAGACCCGACAGTGCATATTTGATGTGCACATGAGTATTGCGGCAGACTTCACAGGGTCTGTGCACACCATCGTACAAAGCAGGGTGCGACATTAGACAGCAATAATTTGAAGTTGTATTTTAAACTTGAGTATCATAACAGGTATTAGAAGATTGGGAGTAATGGATATAGGTATCAGTTGCATTTATGTGTATCTTATGTGTATTAACTGTGGTTGTGTGTAGGTGAGGAATGGATATAGGTATCAGTTGTGAGTAAGATTTATATCAGTTAGTATCAGATTTGGATAGGGGTTATATCAGGTGTGGCAATTAAGGATGGTCTTAGTATACTAAGCTCGAGTTGATTACACTACAACTAAGGGCTTGATGTCAGTATAGTTTGGTATTAGTAGTACACTGATGGGGCTTTGGTTAGTGCCTTCAGTAGGAAGGTATTGATGCATATATTATAGGGAATATTAGTAGTGGCGGCATTAGTTTTTAGTCCACTGTGTTTATGTACTACTATGTGTGTATCACTGACTGATGAATGTATCAGTTAGATGCATTGTTAGTGAATGCTAGTTAGTAATTATCAGCTAGGGTAAAGTTTAGATTTTAGTTATTTGAGTTAGAAATCAAGTTAGAATATCAGACATCAGTTAGAGTAAGCTAAGTTTGTATAGTTAGTCTAGTGTCATCTAGCATTAGTATTGATATTAAGTTGGTATCAGTTATATTAAGTTAGTAGCAATTATTATAAGTTAGTAACTCATGATAGTATAAGTTATGTACTAATTGTATAGTATTAAATGTCAGAGGGAGAGAGAGAGAGAGATAGGGCTAGGGTTAGGGTTAGGGTTTATACCCTCTGTGACAGTATTTGTGTCGTATCTGCGTCAGTGTGTGTGTATCGTGTCTGTGTTAGTATTATGTCGTGTCTGCATCTGTGAGAGAGAGAGAGAGAGAGAGAGATTGGGTTAGGGTTAGGGTTTATACCCTCTGTGACAGTCTGTGTCATGTCATGTCAGGGTGTGTGTGTCGTGTCTGTTGTCAGTGTCATGTCGTGTGCATCTGTGAGAGAGAGAGAGAGATCGGGTTAGGGTTTACCTAGAGGAGGAGGAGGAGAAGTCCGAGGTGGTCAGAGGGGAGGAGCCACGTCGGAAGGGAGGAGCTGTGCAGGAGGGGGGCACTCGGGGGGTCCGCCGGAGTAGGGGGCTGTGGAGGACGCCGGAGGGGGCACTTCGCCGGGGAGGGGGGAGAGGGGGGAGTTTTTTTAAATTTAGGAAAAGATTTCGACAGAATGGGGGGAATCAAAACCTATATTAAAATTTTTAGCAACGTTTAGCGACGTCAACTTATGACATCGCTAATAAAAATAGCGACGTCATAACTAGACATCGCTAAACGTCGCTAATTCAAATGTTTACGACGTTATAGATGTCGCTAAAAACGTCGTTAAAAATCGAAAAAACTAACGTCGCTAAATCAAAAAACTCGATGATGTTTAGCAACCTTAAAGAAGCTTATAGTGACTATTCTTTTAAAAAACTGAATTACAGTCGCTAAACGTCGCTATATGTCGCCAATAGCGACGTAGAGCGAAGTTTATTATTGGAGTCGCTCAAATCTTTAATATTAACGATATTTTAATATGGCGTCGCTAAAAATATTGCTATTTTATCATATTTTGGTAGTGACGGCTATCGCTTCCTCGAATGATCCAACACATGCGAACAAGCAAACTGTTGGTGGGTCAGTACTTTGGAGAAAATACTGGTGAGTCTAAAATCAACGAACAGAAGCAACACCCCCTGAAACTCACACTAAGTAAGCATATGGCAAAATATTATATTACTAGTGATCATTCTAGTTTTACCTATGTTCGTTTCATGCAGTTCAATAGCAGAGTCATATTACTTCTTTTTGAAACAACTTTAAAAATAGAGTTCATGTTCGATATACAAGCAAGCAGGCAAGACAAGTAGTTCATATCCGATAAGCAGATTCATTTACTATCTCTGGTGCGTAACGTGTCTCGTGAGTCATATTCATTTCTATAAAGACTCAAGCATATACAACTTGTGGACTATCTTCTTAGCATCTCTCTCTTAGCATCTCTATCTTTCTCTTATTAGCTAACATCTTATCGTGTGGACAAGATAGAAGAATATGCAAAAATAAGACTTCTCTATGAAAGCATTCAATATAAGAGAGCTTGTTCGATAGTATGCATATCACTTATTCAGTGATTCTTACCCTTTCGTCGAGCGGTTATCCCTACAGCAGACATACAAGTTAGCAATAATTTGCATATATATATATATATATATATATATATATATATATATATATATATATATAAGGTTCTCTTTTCTCTGTCCGTCTCTATATCAAACAATTAGGTATGCAAGAAGGATGAATCTTAGCATGCGACCTAACTATATGATGGTCCATGAGTCTACTTCCTCAAGAGTAGAAGCGGTGATATCATGGCCCAGCACTACACTAATTTATACTCGCTCATATACTTAGCTGCTTTGACTAATGAACCAGCTATCTAATAGACATGAATACCCCTTAATCGCGAGGACTTATTTGCCTCAGGATATTCCCCTGATCCCCCTAGGGCGAACGATACCCAGTGCCCCAGAAAATCATTCGTAGGATGATCCTTGTATACAAGTTGTCTAAGACCAATGCATGAATATAGTTCTATCAGATAAACTCTATATGTATGCAGTAGTTCAATAACAAGCATCTAGTCAATCTCTTCTTTCTATCTCTATCTCTGTCTCTGTCTCCGTTTCAGTACAGACAAGCCTCCATTTCTATCTCTTATGCAGGCTGGCTGCCATTTCTCTGATATCGTTCAAGCATTTCAATAACTTTTATGGAAACATATAAAAATCTTAATTTAAGCAAGCAAGCATGGAAACAGTTCTCTATCTCTTTTAATTAAGCATGCACTTCTATTCTTTCTTTCTTTAGCATGGCAATGGTTTGATTGATAGCGGTGTTCGTGTATCTAAGCATGCAATATTTCTATCTTTAACTAGCATGACAATGGTTCTATCTCTTTTAGACAAGCATTCAAGTTCTCTAGTTAGGCAAGCAGATTCGTTTCAATGACAAGCTATACGAGTTCTCTTATTAAGCATGCAGAGTCAGGTTCTATCATTCTTCTTATGAAACTATCTTCTTAGAACAAGCATTCAAAAACTCAGATTCATTATTAAGGCGTGCAAGAATCAGAGAATAAATTTATGCCCACTCACCTAGATCAATCGTCTTTTGTTTCAATCGGGAACTCTCCGAGAAGGCTTCCGCTCGAGCCAGCAAAGTGATATCCCTTGTACATAGTGCCTACGCGGAGCGGGACACTATACCTCCAGCCCCATCAGAGCCCGTTACTCCTGGTGCTATGAGTTTGGAGCAGATCACGATGACTCTATTAGAGGTACAGAGGCAGGTTAGACAACTGACAGAGTCTCGTGATCCTGCAGCTCCTGCTCCTCCTGCTACTCCAACTCCTCCGATGGCTCCTCTGGCTGCTCATGCTGCTCTACCTATCGTTTCTGAGGATCTACAGTAGATCATCGCTGGGATTATGGCGCAGTACATGGCTACTCGACAGCCGCCGCCGCCTTCACCTCCACCGTCGACTTGATGTGTATTTTTGTTTTCTTGATAATTTGATAGTTTATTGGATGTATTTGTGTATAAGTATATATGTTTGGATTATGATAGTGTATGATAACTTATGGCTATGCACTTATATTTAAGTTCTACTGTATTTGATGTATTTTATTGTATTTAATGTGTTTGGATGTATTTGTGTACAAGTGATTTGATTTTGTATAATGTTACAGGAGCAGAAAGTAAGTGATTCTATTCTGTAAAAAAAAAATTATGTTTAGCGGCGGAATAACGACGGATTAGCGACTGAAAACTAAAAAATTACAGGTCAGTGACGGATCTGCGATGCTTTAGCAACGGATTAGCGACAAAAAATTCGTCACTAAATATGTCTGGTACCAAAAAATATAGAATTTTTGGTATCAGACATAGTCGCTATATCCGTCGCTATGTCCGTCTTCTTTAGCGACAAAAATTTCGTCGGTGAGATTCTGTAAAATTTGGTAAAAATGAGCTCACAATTTTCGTCGCCAATCTGTCGCTAATCCGTCACCAAATAAAGCGACGTAAATATTCTGTCACTAATACGTCGCTGTATTTCCGTCGCTAAGTTCATCGTGAATTTGTCACCATGTCGACAGATTAGTGACGGAAATATGGCAGGTACACTTTAATTAGTGACGTCATATTTTCGTCACTAATCCGTTGCTATATTAAAATAACGACGAAAAAAGGCATTTTAGCGACAAAAAAATCTGTCGCTAAAATTCTGTATTTTTGTTGTGTACTACCATATACTTAGTTTAAAATAATTTGAATATTGTGTGTGAGGTGTGTGTGTGGGGAGGGGGTTGGGGGGGGGGGGGGGGAGGGATATTTGGGAGTGCATGAGGTTAAGCAAATCACATAATAGGCTTGTAATAGACTATCCTTGTAGAAGTAGACACGATTGAAAAAAAAAAACCACATAAGCCTTGTCATTTGCTAGGGTTTGCTTTCATCCTATAGTAACGGTTGATCTTTGGTGTAGTGGCTCCATTTCTAAGTGCCATATCAGAGCAAGCAGGCCTGCCCAGAGGGTGACTGAGGTGGACGACCGTCCTAGGACCCTCTCAATAGACAAGGCCTCCAAACGGAGATCAATGCTACTTACTAGTCCGATCAGCTCTTGTAATTTGAAAGTCCAAACAAGCTCTACATCCATTTAAGTAGTACGTCGTAGTAATAACTTTAGTACGAATACGACTAAAAGGGGACCTACACCCACTTATACATAGTAAGCTTTAGTAATCAAAATGACAATAACAGAGTTTGAACCATATAGATCAAGAAATATGTTGAAAAAGGTATTACCACGAAACCAACTAATTTATTTGTTTTTTCTAACAACTTTTTTCATTCTAATAGTGACTTTTTCTGTTGTCTCAAATGATCTTGTTTTTATTTGTCTTGTTTAACTGTTACAAAAAAAAATGACAGTAAGCTTTACTCATTAAATTTTTTTTTTTATTAACTTTTCTTGTTAATGTTTTTTAAAAAATTCTAATTGATAAAATTGGTATCCATCAATAAAATTTATTTAGAAAAACCAAATATTTTCTTTTTATCCGTTCAAAAGACCTCTTATTCAAATTATATCCTAGACCTCGAGAGTTCTCGGACCGGCCTGAAAGCAACACACAGAAAAAGGAAAAAAAAAAAAAAAACCATCGTTTGGGTGACAGAGAAAGCACGAGTCGCCAATGGTCTCGAGAGAGAAAAAATTGACGACAAGGGGAACTGCCCATAGAAAAGATTGTCAGCTGGCTTGAGAAAAAGAAATTTGACGTCAAGGAAATTGATTATAGAAAAAGAAAGGTTAACCTCCTTTGCGAGCCTCAGCAAATCCGAGGAGCGTTGAAGAAGGATGACGCACAGAACTTGAATATGCAACGCACTAGGCTATTTCTTTCTTATCACAGGAATTAGCTAATTCCTGTCCCCAAAGAGAGAAGGATGATGCACAGAACTTGAATATGCAACGCACTAGGCTAATTCATTCTTATTACAGGAACTAGTATAGATGCACGTAGTTGAATTTAAGAATATCAAAACGTACCATAAAAATAAACTATTTTTTTTTTATATGTAATTATCTAGTTGTCCTTATTGAATTTGATAAACAATTTTAATTAGTAAAGTTAGATAATGATATATTTTGGAGAAAAAGTTTACGGTAAAGCCAATTTTTTTCATTATATAGTAGTATAGATGAACAATTTTAATGATATATTTGAAATAAAATTTTAGGGTCTAAACATTCTAATTGTACAAGTCAGAACTCAAATTCTAAGCTGATATAAAATCGATGGTCTAAACTCAAATTAGCCCTATTTAAATAAAATGCATACAAAAAAAAAATAAAAAATAAAGAAAACTTTCGTTTAACATTTTGAGCTTTCATCCTGAAAGACATGGGATATGAGTCGCATAAATGATCTTTCCACATATTTGGTGCTATGACCACTACAAAAAATACACTGTTTAGCGACAGAATTATCCGTCGCTAAAATACAATTTTTCGTCGTTATTTTTAAATAGCGACAGATTAGCGACGGAATTCTTCCATCAGAAATATTAACGTTGCTACTAATTATCCTTCGCTAATCCGTCACTCAAGCGACGGCTTAGCGACGGAATGAGCGAGATAATTTTAGCTACGTATTAGTGACGTATAATTTTCGTCGCTAGACTTTCTGATTATTACCGACATAATTGCGACGGATTATGTGAGTCCAAAAATTGTCAAAATTTTCAGAAGGTTTTGCACAATCTGGGCTCACATAGTTCGTCGCTAATCCGTCGCTAAGACGTTACTCCCAGTGACGGATTAGAGACGGATTTTAATGACGGATCCTGATACATGTTTGGTATATTTGTGTGTCTCAGACGTTTTAGCGACGGAATTATCCATCGCTAGTTAATCGCTGACCTGAGATTGTCCGTCGAAAATTCGTCGCTGACCTGAGATTTTTCAGATTTTTCGTCGCTAGTATGTTGCTAGTCCGTCGCTAAAGAAAATATTTTTTTTCCAGAAATCAATTTTTGCTGAGCACATACCTGTTATACATTCATCAATTTTTACATAAATAAATTTCACACAAATAAATTCTACACAAACTATGAAAACCTACACAAACATGTCCAAATGTTATATATACAATGAACTAATAAAGTAGAGTAATCAAAACATACCACAAACTCAAAAAATACAATGGTGAAGGCGAAGGCTGTGTTATACAATTCAAGTCCAAAAATACGACGGTGTTATTCAATTCCACAAAGTCAAATAAATACAATCAAGTCAAAAAAATACAACCAACTCAAAAAAATACCACAAACTCAAAAATCTATCAAGTCGACGGCGGAGGCGGCAGCGGCTGTCAGCTAGCTATGTATTGCGCCACAACCATAGTGATGATATTCTGTAGATTATCGGGAGCAACGGTAGATGGAGCAGTGGTAGGAGCCGTCGAAGGAACTGGAGGACCCATCGATGCCGTCGGAGGAGCTGGAGCCGTCGGAGGAGCTGGAGGAGCCATCGTAGTAGCCGTCGGAGGAGCAAGTGCTGGAGCATCACGCGTGTCTATCAACTGTCATACCAGCCCATCTAGCTCATACTGGAGCTGGAGTAGCCGTCAGAGGAGCTTGAAAAGAACCGACGGCTGGGATGCCAACGATCTGGTACCGTACACGCTGCCGCATTTTTTTCTCCAGATAGCTTGTACCCACCGATCGTTTCTCCCATTCGGCGTACTGCTCTCAGCGCCCCCCTCTAACGTCTCATACGTCTCCTATATTTATTTATATAAATAGGTTTAGACTTAAGCATTTTAAAGTTATATGTGCTATATTTGATTTTGGTTAGAGTATCATATTAGATACTAGATATCATATTATATAATTTAGCCATGGTTCAAAGTATCATAACCGAAATCAATATCGGACAATTCCTTGAGTCTAAACCTATTTGATTCTTAGTATTTTTGAAATTGAATGAAATAGTAATCACCCTTGTCGATTAATTTATATGCGATAGATAAGTTTTTCTCTTTTATATGCTTTTAAAATCTTAATATAATCTAATATAACTTCATAAACCATTAGAATGGATAAAAAATCAACCTAGAAACTAGAAAATGTCATAGTTTGACTGTTTGACCTAGAGTTGACCTAGTTTGACTATTTTATCCTAGAAACCTAGAATCCCTAGAAACCTAGAATCTAATTAAATTATAAAAAATAATCTAATTAAATTGAAAAAATTTTATAAAGACAACTTACATAAGCTTTGGCGGCCCTCTCATCTACGTGCTTCTCATCCTTCTTTCTTTTGTGGGTCCATTGAAAAATTGCTGGAAAGTCGACGGTCTTGGGGTCTTCCTCGGCTCTGACGGTCTCATCACACTGTAAAAATTAAGCAATTAATAAATAAAAAATAGAATTATAAAAAACTGATCTAGCAAAAATTTTTAATACTAACCATCCGTCGAAAATGCTCGACGGTCGAAATAGATCCACTAGTATGGAGGCCACCCTTAGCACGGGCAACCCTCGCCTTCTCGCACTTGGCCTTGTAGTCCGGGGTATCCATCTTCTTCTTCATCTTCTCCCAGTACTCCGCCTTCAGCCACTTCTTGCGATGATCCGGTCCAAGTAACGCCAGCGCATTCTGGTCATTGATCATTAGTCTGACATTTTGAACTGTGTTTACCTTCTGTGGATCAGATTAGAATTAGACTCTGACATATTTCGTAGACCATTGTATTTGTTTTATAACTTAAGTATACTCTAATGGGCCCACTAAATTGGGTTTGCCCATTGGAGTTGTGCTGCTGGCCATTGCCACGTGACTAGTTCCTCGATATTTTGGGACTAGGGCGTGACATGGTTTTTGTGGTGGCTCATGCAGGTCAACGACTATATTATTTCGGTTTCAACTAAGGAATCGTGCAAGCCTATGATTAGGATAAATTATAGGATCTCATCCACATATTGACACGTTCTTGACCTCTATATCGACTTTAAAATAATTTTTTGTCTTGCATCCTGCCTTGATTCTTCTGTATGCCTCTCATAGTTTACTTTGGATACACAGTAATGGATCCACGAGAAAGCGACGAGACTCCCGCATGTACACCATAAGGTGTTATGGTCAACTACGACGATGGAGTGACACCAGTGGGTGGAGGTACATCTGCTCAACAAAGCAATCAAGCAGGTCAGCATGCCTCAAGATTCCGACGAGACGACATTCTAGCACCGCCACAGTTTACTCCTCCAATGCCCATTTTTCTAACAAGACAGACTATGGATGGACAGCAGATGTTTCAAATGTTCTATGCAATGAAGCAAGCCCAAAAGCAGGTTCATCAAGAGGCTCAGCGTCATGAGGCAGAGAACTTGAGGAACAACCTAGTAATCGCACTGGAGCAAGTGAACCCACCATCTAGGCAACCATTGACGAGATCTATCATTGATTTCTGCCAGCTGAAGCCTCGTATATTTTCGGGCAAGGAGGAGCCCACTGAAGTTCATGAGTGGCTCACAAATACTCAACACCAGTTGGAAGCAGCTGAGCTTCCGAGGGAGCGATGGATGACTGCCGCATGGATGCAGTTGACAGGCAATGCACATCATTGGTGGCTATCTGAGGAGAGATGGCTAAGACCAGACTGAGTCACTTGGGAGGAGTTCTCTAGACTCTTTCAGGAGATGTACATTCCATCTATTGCTCGATCGGAACTTCGGGACAAGTTCAATCGTCTCACTCAAGGCAACATGACGGTAGAAGAGTACAACGCGGAGTTCATCCGTTTGAGTCGCTTCCCACCTACACGAATTCCGACAGAAGAAGAGAAGGCTGAGAAATTTTTTGACGGACTAAACTTTGAACTACAGAGACAGATTGGCTCTATCGCACCTACTTCTTATATAAACGTCCTTGCTGCAGCCCGACGCATGGAGCGCGTCACCAGGAGAGAGTCAAGACAAAAATGATCGTTCATATCAGCACCAACCAGAGCACCACAGGGAGAAGCTATAAAGAGACCTCACATGCACCAACCACCCAGAGCAGCTCCGCAGGCACTGCCTACATGTCAATATTGTGGCAAGAGAGGTCATTACGAGAGGGAGTACAGACGCAAGTTGGGGTTATGCTTGATTTGTGGATCCAACCAACATTCAGCCAAGGATTGCCCAGAGCGTCGAGAGGGAGCACCAATGGTAAACCGACAAGATTTACCAGCACCGGAAGGATATCAGTCGAGGCCACCCTTGGCACCACAGGCAGCACTCTTCCAGCAAGCCCAGCAACAATAGAGGGCACCACCATAGGGATATGGACAGGCTTTTGTGATGACAGTGGAGGAGGCACAGACTCAAGGAGTAGTGAATATGAGTAAGATTTAGTTTTATCATACTAGCTATAGTAGCAAATAATCCTAGTAATACTTTAGCATGTGCCTATTATTTCCATTCCCTAGCCTAAACCTAGTATTATGTTAGCATGAACCTGTTAGTCTAGATTAGTAAGAAGTCAGAGGTACCCAAGATTTCATAAGCTGTAATTGATCATTGCTCTAACCAGACTCCTTTACTCTTGAGTTACTTATCTTTTATTGCCTAGGGAAAAGTTTTTATCCCTTCCCTACGTGTTCTGCTTGAACAAATCCCTCACCATTCCTCTCAATTTCTCATTGTTCATAGTTTTTTATCCTTTGTGTCATGCTTCAAACATGTCTTGCAACCGCGTCATCTCTTCTGACTGGTTACATTTTATTTTCTTAATTGTGAGGGTATAATTCTTTTAAGGTGGATAGATTGTAAACACCCAAATTTTTAGAATTTTAGTTATGAATTTTTGAGAGTTTTTCTGTAATTTTTAATTAATTATAATAAATATTCTTCAGGGATTTATATTTTTGTGAATTAAATTAAATATTTAAATATTATAAAATTATATTTTTGAGTGTATAATTAAAATAAGATGTTGTGTAATTTTTTTAGAATTTATTGGTCTCAAAACCTGTTTTTAAATAGCTAAAATGTATTATTTTTAAATAAACCAACCCGAACCAAACCAAACCAAACTTAAACTGAACCAAACAGAACCAACCGAACCCAATTGGATCGGATCCTACCCGACCCGTACCCGACCCGCTAACCTTTTCTACAGTAACTGAAGAAACTTTTCTTCTTCCCCCGACTATTACAGCAACCCGTCGCCGCGACACCGACGGCCGACGACCCCTCCAATTCGCCTCCCCTCAACCGCGATGACCCCTCCTTTCACCTCTTCGAAACCGCCGAAACTGGCCTCTATAAGAACCCCAGTGAGCTGAACCCCCACCACCGCCATCACCATTCGACAACTCCGGCCACTCAACGACGACGGCTTCGACAGGAACCTCCCCGAGCGGCCGAGACTGAACGTACGTGGGCAGCAGGTGAATGACAATAGCCGCCGACGATTGTGCACGGCCGCCGACGATCGAGCACCGCTGTCGGCCACCGTCCATGCGCAGCACACCGCGGTCGACCCCCTCTGTTTACAGTGAGTTATCCTCCTCCATAATGTATCGATTCTCAAACGGCCTGTTGTATTGTGTACATCGTATAACCCTCTCAAATCCTGTATAATTAGTTCGGGGTATCGTGTTCTGTGTCGGTTGCGAATTGCGACGCAAACCAGAAAAAAATAACCCAAGTTATGCTTCAGAAAACTGTCCCAACCCCTATGTTCATGGTCATTTTACGTCCAACCTAGTTTATATTTTTAAAATTCACTTGAACAGTAAATTAGACAACAAAACCAAGATTAAATCCCTTTAGTTAGTTTATTTTATTTTGTTGTAACTTGTATTTTATTCGCGGTTAAAGTTGACCAAAAATTTGGTTTTTAAAACCCAAAATTTTCCGAAACTGGGTGCGTCCTGCTAAACAAGGCAACTTCGTCGTGTACGAATTATATTGAAAGGCGCGTATCGTCAATACGGATGTATAGAATTTTGTGAAAGTTGATTTGGATGTGCATGTACACCGGAATCAACGTATATCCGTCAAAAAAATCCCGTATCGGCCTATTCTGACATTCGTCATAATTTCGTGTATGCTTGTCGTTTCATAATGAAACTTGAGCCATCGAATTCGTGTGACCTAAGTTTGGTTCGATTCTGAGAACGTTGACGAAACTCCGTTTTTGTGGGCCCTAAGGCTCCACTTGACGGGCGATTTTGTGATCGGCTCATCGGAATTCAGTTCTGGATATTCTGTTGGGTTCATATCATCGTTCTTGACTTGTAAATACTAAGTTTAAAAATTTTGGAGAACTTTGTCTCTGGCACATTTTTCGGTGCGAAGTAGGCCACATGTGGACCCCGCTTTGACCAAAAATTATCAATTCTGCCCCTGTATCCAAATTGGACTTATGGGTAGTCAATTCTAGCTATTTCATGTATTCTGAGAGTGATGATAATATTTATTTTAGCATCCGGAGGCAAACCTGGAGATTTCACTATTACCTGAGCAACTGAAGGAGTTCAAACCCCAAGCAAGTGTACCTTGCCAAACTTGCAGTAATTACTTTAATATTATTTGCTGGATTTATTTCTGTGATGTATCTGCTCAACCTATGACCGTGATACATTGCTTAGCGTCCGAACAAGATTCGGGTGTTGACGCCATACGCGAAGTTGTGTAACGTCACTTAGAGAGTTGATATCACGATCATATGTATTTTCGTGCTTGCTTTACCAAGTACGTCATACCATATGACACTTGACACTATTCATGAGACAGAATCTTTTCTGAGTTATTCATGGTGATTCTGTATAGGCTTACAGGATTCGTGACATAAGACTTGCATATACATAGATATCATTATGACTCGATGTACTAGCTAGAGTTCATGATCTTGCATGTTATGGACATGAGATATCGTGGACATGAGACGTATGATTACATTGGGTGGGGAGAGACACACAGGCTATAGGATGATTACATACATATATATTTATTATTACGGTACTTTAGTCTTTGTTCCAGAACTTGGCCCATTACGTGATATTACTACTACAGGCTCCCCAATACAGAGCTTGTAGTGGTCTCAGCCTGAGTACTAGTGATGCTCTCATTTGCATATCACATAGTTGGTTACATAGCTTTCCCTGAGGATCTATTTTTATATACTGTATTTTATTTGGCTTGAGTTATTCGTGTACCTTGCTATGTCCCCTGAGGACCTGGACCCGGATTATGTCCCCAGGTATAGCAGAGGAGATTTACCCCGAGGTATACGGGATAGGAGCTGATGCTGGAGAAGTACTAGCACCATAGGACGAGGTGGTGCCATAGGATTTCTCCTGAGTATTTTGTTTTATATACTCAGTTATTTCGGTTTTAGATACTCTATATCCTGACTCTTGGATTACTACATTAAACTTATTATCGGGTTGTTCCCCGAGACTCTTTTTATTGAGACTTGTTGATGGATTATATTTCTCTTTGATTAGTCTGACATTTTGAATTGTGTTTACCTTCTGTGGATCATATTAGAATTAGACTCTGACATATTTTGTAGACCATTGTATTTGTTTTATAGCTTAAGTATACTCTAATGGGCCCACTGAATTGGATTTGCCCATTGGAGTTGTGCTGCTGGCCATTGCCACATGGCTAGTCCCTCTATACTTTGGGACTGGGGCGTGACATAGTTTTTGTGGTGGCTCATACAGGTCAACGACTATATTGCTTCTGTTTTAACTAAGGAATCGTGCAAGCCTGCGATTAGGATAAATTATAGGATCTCATCCACATATTGACACGTTCTTGACCTCTATATCGACTTCAAAATAATTTCTTGACTTGCATGCAGCCTTAATTCTTCTGTACGCCTCTCATAGTTTACTTTGGATACAGAGTAATGGATCCACGAGCAAGCGACAAGACTCCTGCAGGTACACCACAAGGTGCTGTGGTCACCTACGATGATGGAGTGACACCAGTGGATGGAGGTACATCTGCTCAACAAAGCAATCAAGCAGGTCAGTATGCCTCAAGATTTCGATGAGACGACATTCCAGTACCGCCACAATTTACTCCACCAATGCCCATTTTTTCACCAGGACCGGCTATGGACGGACAACAGATGTTTCAAATATTCTAGGCAATGATGCAAGCCCAACAACAGGTTCATCAAGAGGCTCAGCGTCATGAGATGGAGAACTTGAGGAACAACCTAGTAATCGTATTGGAGGAGGTGAACCCACCAGCTAGGCGACCATCGATGGGATCTATCACTGATTTTCGTCAGCTGAAGTCCCGTATATTTTTTGGCAAGGAGCACTACTAGAATAAGCGATATTAGCGACGTATTTTAGCGACTCCAAGTGAAAACGTCGCTAATTTAGCGACTCCATGTAAAACGTCGGTAGACATCGCTAATTGGCGACATTTAACGATGTTTAGCGACTTATATTCAGTTTTTATAAGATTAGTCGCTATAAGTTCAATTTTGGTCGCTAAACGTCGCTAATATATCTAAGTTAGCGACGTTTAGCGACCCAAATAGCGACGTTTATATTAGAAATATTTAGCAACGTGTTTAGCGACGACCATAACATCGCTATAATTTAATTTAGCGACGTCCTTCTTTGACGTCGCTAAACGTCGCTAAAATTTGGTTAACTAGGGATCGATTTTCATTTTTCCCCAACTGTCGAAATTTCGAAACGAAAAAAATTTCCCCCCGCCCCCCCCGCTCCGTTGACCGCCTGCTCCGTCGACCTCCCCCGCGGCTACTCCGGCATCCCCCTCCTCTTCCTCGAGCTCTAGGTAAAGCCTAACTCTCTCTCTCTCTCTCTCTCTCTCTCTCTCTCTCTGTCTGTCTCTCTCTCCATATGTGATACTGACACAGACACGACACACACACACAGATGGTGACACAGACACAGACACGACACACACACACACTGACACAGACACTGATAAGGACCTTAGGGTTAGGATTAGGTTTTTTGACATGGACACAGACACAAATATCACATGGACACAGACAGTGACACAGACACTGAGCTCGAGATGTGAGGGATTGTGACAGTTGTAGTAGGGTTATTACCTGCAAGTGATACACTTTAGAAGTGTTAGTATGTGGAGTCATCAGTTAGTATATTATCTGTTGTTAGTATTGGTACATGGAGGAGACCAAATGAAGTTTGGTTACAGACTTGGGGCTCTGGCATGGGGCACTGCAGCTGTGCACCCAAATGGTGCATGTCAGTTAGGCTTGGGGGCAGTCCCTAGGCACAGCAGAGGCATGCCTTAGTGCATCTCAGTTTCAGTTTGGTATCAGTCATCAGTACTTATACACTGATACGTATCAGGGACTGTGTGAGGTATCAGTACAGGCAATTGTAGGAGTTGATGCAGGCAAGGTATAAAGTCAAGTGTTAATAGGGTATATATAGATATGTAGGTTAGTGATGTTTATAGATGTTAGATAGGAGTGTACTAAGATGGTATCTAGAATAAGTGGGATGGCATGCTCGAGCCTTGTAGTGGGCAGTGAGAAGGAGGTCTGCAATAGTGAGCAGGCAACCGAAGAGGAAAACCATCAGCACTGTGTCATTTCAGCAACCATGTATCAGTAAGTATCAACAAGTTCCACTGTATCAGTATTCGTTTTTAGTTGCATTTAGTGAGCTATGTATACTAGTTTTAGTTAGCTTAGTGTCCAGGTATTGGTTAGTTGGTTTAAGATGGGTTAGCATGAGTTATTAGGTAGAAGTTAAGGGTATCAGTTTTGTATTAAATTAGTACATAGTTAGTGTAGTTAAATAGTTACTTACTGATATACTTGATTTTGTTAATAGTTAGCTAAGTAACTATATGTCCTAGTAAGCATTGTATACAGTAAAGAACCCAAGCTTTTACCAATAGTATAAAATATTAAAAAACTAAGAGACTTGGCCTCTTTTTAGTTGTTTTGAATATTGCTTATTTTAGACTTTGATAAATGAAAGTATGTATTATATCAGATATAATTTTTATAGTACGGTTAAGTTATGAAGTTAGGTGATAAACCACTGTATGTAATAATTTATATGATACATACTGTCATTTTTGCAGAAGTATCTAGAAATGGATATGAATTACTATCTGCGTCATCGTTCGTGGATGTACAACCGTCATCCTGATGACATGTACGGTGTGCAGGATGAATTCATTGAGGGTGTACAGCAGTTCCTGCAGTTCACCAAGGCGTTCCTTCAGAACATGGACGGTACCAAAATTAAGTGTCCGTGTGTGAGATGTCGCAACAGGAAATATCATCCAGAAGTGGAAGTTACATATCATTTATACTCGAAGGGTGCAACATGTCGCAACGGGTGCATGTTGTACTACAAAGACGACAAGGATGAAGATGCGTGCAGATTCTGTGGTGTTGATCGCTACAAGGCCACTGTTAGAGGAAAGTCTGTCGGTGCAAGGAAGCCTACCGATTCGATGTACTACTTGCCTTTGACGCCGCGGTTGCAGCGGTTGTTTATGGTTAAGGAGACTGCAGAAAATATGAGTTGGCACAGGTAAAAACAGATCGAAGGAGTATTGGATCATCCATCCGATGGAGAAGCATGGAAGCACTTTGATCGAGAGTATCCATATTTTACCGAGGAAGCGCGTAATGTCAGATTGGGGCTCTGCTCTGACGGTTTTACCCCATTCGGACTTTCGGGCTCCCAGTATTTGTGTTGGCCTGTGATCGTCACTCCTATGGCGCCCTGGTTGCGATGCAGTCATCTAGGGCCTCCCCTACAGCTGCGCATTCCACACACCCCTCGCAGTCGCAGCCCTCGCAGTCGTCGGCCAGAGTCCAGGAGGCCGTCCAGGAGGCCGTTGACCGTCAGATTGCGTCTCTTCGTGACGACTTGCTGCGAAGTATGGAGGACCAGTCCCGGTCCCAGCCGCAGGCAGACGATCCGATGCTCATCGCACGATTGGATATGCTCGACCGCAGCATGACGGAGCTACAGGAATTGACAAATGATATTAGAGCCTCCAATGATCGTAACATCATGGAGCTGCAGGCGTCACAGCTATCGATGGGCGAGAAGCTGACGAGGATGCAGGATTCAATGGGTGATAGCAGTACGAGGCTGTTATCTACCCTGGATTCTTACAACTAGCGACTCGCAGACTTAGAGCGGGCACGGCCTCCACAGACGTCACTGCCTTCTCCATCGACATCGGTGTCGATTTTACGGGACGAGTATGAGGAGTTCTTATCCTTCAAGCGCGCCGGTGGTCAGCCTCCTGCAGATCCGTAGTAGTATAGTTATTTTTATTATTATTTAGGATGCAATTGTATATTATGAATTATTGATACTTCAACAATAGGCATGATGTATGATGCTTCTTGTGGTCTTTAATATTTTAGTTAATTTAATTGGATTATATAGTTATCTTGCATATCCATATTTAATTGGATTGATACTTCAACAATGCTTCTTGTGGTCTTTAATTTAATTAGATTATATAGTTAACTAGATTGAATCATGTTGGTGTGTGTGATAAAGATGGTTACGATGCTAGATTGGGGAAGAGCCGATACGAGTGTGCCTCTTGCAAGAAGAGCTTCCACTCCTACCAGGCTCTAGGCGGGCACCGGGCGAGCCACAAGAGGCTCAAAGGGGGATGCTGCAGCAGAGGAGGCGAGAGTACTACTAGCCCATTGGATGTCGTTGATCCGACAGTTGTCCACAGTGGAAAGGCTAAAACTGCAAGAAATTACCAATGTGGTGTTTGTGGTAAGGTGTTTGCTTCTGGACACTATTTTTTATTTTTTATTTAAAATTAGTGACGTGTTTAGCGACGTTTAGCAACGTTAAGTTACGTCGCTAAATACGTCGCTAATTAGCGATGCTGTAAAAAGTCGCTAATGATGTCGCTAATGACGTCGCTAAAGACGTCGCTATACCTCGCCAATTGCTGACATGGCAGTATAGCCAGGTCATTTAAGACGTCGGTATAACGTCGCTATTGACGTCGCTAATCAGCGACCTTTAGCGACTTTAATAAACGTCGCTATTTAGCGACTTGGCGTCGCTAAACGTCGCAAAAATTTGTGACACAGTAAAGTCGCTAAAAACGTCGGTATAGCGACGTTTAGCGACTTTTTTTTTGCGACTTGGGTTTTTCCGACAACTTTATAACGTCGCTAATTACGTCGCTAAACCAAATTAGCGACGACATTTTATTATTTAGCGACGTTTTTAGACGTCGCTAATTTGACTTTTTCTGGTAGTGGAGGAGCCCACTGAAGTTCATGAGTGGCTCACAAGCACTCAACACCAATTGAAAGCAGCTGAGCTTTCGAGGGAGCAATGGATGACTGCCGTCAGGATGCAGTTGATGGGCAATACAAATCATTGGTGGCTATCTGAGGAGAGATGGCTCAGACCAGACTAAGTCACTTAGGAGGAGTTCTCTAGATTCTTTCAGGAGATGTAAATTCCATCTATTACTCGATCGGAACTTCGGAACAAGTTCAATCGCCTCACTCAAAGCAACATGACGGTATAAGAGTACAACACGAAGTTCATCCGTTTGAGCCGCTTCGCACCTACACTAATTCCGACAGAAGAAGAGAAGGCTGAGAAATTCTTTGACGGACTAAACTTTGAGCTATAGAGACAGATTGGCTCTACCGTACCTACTTCTTATACAGACGTCATTGATGTAGCCCGACGCATGTAGCGCGTCACCAGGAGAGAGTCAAGCCAAAAATGATCATTCACATTAGCACCAGCCAGAGCACCACAGGGAGAAGCTGCAAAGAGACCTCATATGCACCAGCCACCCAGAGCAGCTCCACAGGCACTGCCTACATGTCAATATTGTGGCAAGAGAGGTCATTACGAGAGCGAGTGCAGATGCAAGTTAGGATTATACTTGATTTGCGGATCCAACCAACATTCGGGCAAGGATTGCCCAGAGCGTCGAGAGGGAGCACCAATGGTAAACCGACAAGCTTTACCAGCACCGGGAGGATATTAGCCGAGGCTATCCTTGGCACCACAGGTAGCAATCTTCCAGCAAGCCCAGCAACAGCAGAGGGCACCACCACAGGAACGTGGACAGGCTTTTGTGATGACAGTGGAGGAGGCACAGACTCAAGGAGTAGCGAATATGAGTAAGATTTAGTTTTATCATAGCTAGCTATAGTAGAAAATAATCCTAGTAATACTTTAGCATATGCCTGTTATTTCCATTCCCTAGCCTAAACTTAGTATTATGTTAGCATGAACTTGTTAGTCTAGATTAGTAAGATGTCAGTGGTACCCAAATTTTCATAAGCTGTAATTGATCCTTGCTCTAACCAGACTTATTTACTCTTGAGTTACTTATCTTTTATTACGTAGGAATTTTTTTTGTATTCCTTTCCTACGTGTTCTATTTGAACAAATCCCTCACCCTTTCTCTCGATTTCTCCTTGTTCATAGTTCTTTATCCTTTATGTCGTGTTTCAAACATGTCTTGCAACTGCATCATCTTTTCTGGCCGATTACATTTTGTTTTCTTAATTGCGAGGACGCAATTCTTTTAAGGTGGGTAGATTGTAAACACCCAGATTTTTAGAATTTCAATTATGAATTTTTGAGAGTTTTTTTGTAATTTTAATTCATTATAATAAATATTCTTCAGGAATTTATATTTTTGTGAATTAAATTAAATATTAAAATATTGTACAAATTATATTTATGAGTGTATAATTAATAATAAGATGTGTAACTTTTCTAGAATTTATTGGACTCAAAAACTATTTTTAAATAGCTAAAATGTATTATTTTTAAATAAACCAACCCGAACCAAACCAAACCAAACTTAAACTGAACCAAACCAAACCCAACCGAACTAACCCAACCCAACCCAACCCTATTGGATCGGATCCTACCCAATCCGTACCCGACCTGACCCGCTAACCTTTTCTACAGTAACTGAAGAAACTTTTCTTCTTCCCCTGACTGTTACAGCAACCTGCCGTCGCGACTCTGACGGCCGACGGCCCCTCCGATTCGCCTCCCCTTAACTGCGGTGACCCCTCCTTTCACCTTCTCGAAACTGTCGGAACTTGCCCCTATAAGAACCCCGGTGAGCTGAACCCCCACCACCGTCATCACCACTCGACAACTCCAGCCACTCGACGACGATGGCTCGGACAGGAACCTCCGCGAGCGGCCGCGAATTAACACACGTGAGCAGCGGGTGACTAAAAGCAGCCGCCGATAATCGTGCACCGCCTCCAAAGATCGAGCACCGTCGCCCGCCACCGTCTATGCGCAGCACACCGCTGCCGACCCCTCTGTTTACAGTGAGTTATCTTCCTCCACGATGTATCAATTTTTGAATGACCTGTTGCATTGTGTTAACCGTATGACCCTCTCGAACCCTGTATAATTAGTCCGTGGTATCGTGTCCTGTGTCGGTCACAAATCGCGATGCAAAACAGGAAAAAATAATCCAAGTTATGGTCCAAGAAACTGTCCCAAAGCCCCTTGTTCATGGCCATTTACTGCCAACCTAGTTAATATTTTTAAAATTCACTTGAACAGTAAATTAGACAACATAACCAAGATTAAATTCATTTAGTTAGTTTATTTTATTTTGTTGTAAGTTGTATTTTATTCGCGGTTAAAGTTGACCAAAAACTTGGTTTTCAAAACCTGAAATTTCTCGAAACTGGGTGCGTCCCGCTAAATGAGGTAACTTCGTCGTGTGCGAATTGTATCAAAAGGCGCGTATCGTCAATGCGAATGTATATAATTTTGCGAAAGTGTATTTGGATGTGCGTGTACACCGGAATCAAAGCGTATCTGTAAAAAAAAATCCCGTATCGGCTTGTTCTGACACTCGTCATAATTTCGTGTTTGCTTATGCCTTAGGATTCGTAGTGTTACACCAGTCCTATGACCCAAGTTTGGTTCGATTCTGAGAACGTTGATGAAACCCCATTTTCGTGGGCCCCACGGCTCTACTTGATGGACGATTTTGTGATCGGCTCATCGAAATCCAGTTTTGGACATTCCGTTGGGTTCGTATCATCGTTCTGGACTTGTAGACACTAAGTTTGACAAATTTTGAGAACTTTGTCTCTAGCATATTTTTTCTTGTGAAGTGGGCTACATGTGGACCCCACTTTGACCAGAAACTGTCAATTCTGCTCCTGTGTCCAAATTGAACTTATGGGTAGTCAATCCTAGCTATTTTATATATTCTGAGAGTGATGGTAATATTTATTTCTGCATCCGGAGACGTACCTAGAGATTTTACTATTACCGGAACAAATGAAGGAGTTCAAACCCCAAGTAAGTGTACTTTGCCAAACTTGCTGTAATTATTTTAATATTATTTGCTGGATTTATTTCTGTGATGTATCTACTCAACCTAGGACCATGAGACGTTGCTTAGTTTTCGAACAAGATTCGGGTGTCGACGCCGTACGCGGAGTCGTGTAACGTCACTTACAGAGTTGATATCACGATCCTAAATATTTTCGTACTTGCTTTACCAAGTACGTCATACCATAGGACACCTCAGTTATTCATGGTAATTTTGTATAGGCTTACAGGATTCGTGACATAAGACTAGTATATACATAGATATCATTATGACTCGTTGTACTAGCTAGAGGTCATGATCTTGCGTGTTATAGGCATGAGACATCGTGGACATGAGACGTATGATTACATTGGGTGGGGAGAGACACATAGGCTACAGGCTGATTATATACACATATATTTATTATTGCGGTGCTTTAGTCTCTATTCCAGAGCTTGGACCATTACGTGATATTACTGCTACAGGCTCCCCGACACAGAGCCTGTAGTGGTCTCAGCCTGAGTACTAGTGATGCTATCATTTGCATATCACATAGCTGGTTATATAGCTTTCCCTGAGAATCTATTTTTATATACTGCATTTTATTTGGCTTGATTTATTCGTGTACCTTGCTATGTCCCCTGAGGACCTGGATCCAAATTATGTCCCCAGGTATAGCAGAGGAGATTTACCCCGAGGTATTCGGGACAGGAGCTGACGCTGGAGAAGTACTAGCACCAGAGGACGAGGTGGTGCCAGATGATTTCTCTTAAGTATTTTTTTATATACTCAGTTATTTCTGTTTTTATATACTCTATATCCTGACTCTTGGATAACTATATTAAACTTTTTATCGGGTTGTTCCCCGAGACTCTTTTTTTTTAGACTAGTTGATGGATTATATTTCTCTTTGATTAGTCTGATATTTTGAATTGTGTTTACCTTCTGTGGATGAGATTAGAATTAGACTCTAACATGTTTCGTAGACTATTGTATTTATTTTATAGCTTAAGTACACTCTAACGGGTCTATTAAATTGGGTTTGCCTATTGGAGTTGTGCTGCTGGCCATTGCCACATGACTAGTCTCTCGGTAATTTGGGATTGGGGCGTGACATCAATACAATCTTCGCCTCAAGTTCTATTATATGTTGCACCGTCAACTTGCTTGAACACAAATCTCTAAAGAATATAGATAATTCGGCCAACGAAGACAAAACTTGGTGAAGCAACATCTCTCTTAGAGCAATAGGTAGTAACCTCTCTATAAACACATGGAAATCATGACTCTTCATCCCTGTCGGCTTGCGTTTGTTGAGATCAACACATCTTGCCAGATTTGACATGTAATCGTCAGAAAATCTCAACTTTGAAATCCAGTTGCATATTATTAATTTATCCTCCCTACTCAATGTAAACGGCGCTGGAGGCTTGACCCAATTGTCGTTGCCACTTTGTTTTAGTTGCAAATCTGAACGCCTGCAAATAATTTTTAAGTCTTTTCCTGTTTGATATTTTCTTTCATTTTCTCCTTGATATCCATCACCGTATTGAAGATGTTGTAGAATACATTCTTTTTGATATACATGATATCAAGATTGTGCCTTATGAGATTGTCCTTCCAATAAGGTAAGTCCTAAAAGATACTCTGTTTCGTACAATTATGACTACGTCCAAACCCTTCAAAGTGATCACCCGATATTGGATCTTCCATCGCAATCGACAATTATCACGACCCACACCCGGTGTAGGGATGCAAGTCGAGAATAACGCCCATCCTACGTCGCAGAATCGATGGTAGAACGTTGTTTGGATAATCTATCTAACAATATAATAAGCCACCAACAATGTCAATATACTCAATCACATATCTAAGATAAAAATGAGTATGAATATGATAACATAATAGAATAGTCACAATACAACTCATGAGTCAAATAATAACATCAATAAGTCTGAGAAAATTACTAAACAGTAAGATAGAGACAAATCCAGTACAAGAGAATAACTAAGATACTATAAGTCCCGGATCATCTATCTCAGTCGGGATGAGTCCCTCCTGAGCCAGGGTCTCTAGATCTAAGCCCACAACATCTTGAGGCCCGTAATGGGTAGGGTACACTCCTCAGTGTCATCTGGAAAAATATATCCAGTCAGGAAAGGAGCATAGTACATCTCTAACAGCAGTTCTAATCAATGATATAAACTATGTAAAAGTAAATAGATGTGAATATACAAGCTGCAGCAATATATACAAGAATATATAATAAGGAAATACTAGAATAAATATAAGAATGAACAATATGGCAATGCACAAGAATACTAATGACTAAGTGAGTGAGTACTAGTTTCAACATATGATCGGCTTGGGAACTTGCACAAGGAACTTGCACAAGGATAAGGGCCTGGCTAGTCATATGTGTGGTGTATGACCAATACTCACAAGGAACAAGACATGCACAAGGAGGGTATAATCATATATCTACACTAAAATACTCCCCATCCGCGACTGGTATAATGGATCCAACCACGGTACGCTGCATGGGATTCTCTAGGAAGGTAGCTAGTCTGCCCGAGAATCAGTGTTTGTACATGTACAAAAAAATAAGGAAATAAGGCTTGCATAAGATACGCCATATATACCAAGGAATAACATCTCATGACGAGATTCAAATATACCAATCCGTGTAACCATCATGTCAAAAAATCAATGATATCTACACTAGATATAATGAACATAAAGGATATCATAAATGAGAAACTATCAAAGAATATACTCGCCTATAGTCCAGTAAATAGTATCACAGATGTCTGGTACGGTGCCTCGAAGTCCTAGATATAGAATATAATATTAATACAAGATTTTGGAATAAAAATAAGTTAAACTAGTCAACTTCTAGGTCATAAAACCATTTCTAAGTCAAACAGTCAAACTAGGTCAACTCTACGTCAAATTGGTCAAACTTGGTCAAACTACCTATTTCTAGGTTGTATGAGTCTATCTTTAGGATATTGGGTCCATACACTATAAAACTAGGTCACACTAGTTAAATCTAAGATACTAACAACACACTAAGATACCGTATCTCAGGATACGCAAACAAGAGATATGAGAATATCACAATATGCATATATAATTATCAACAATATAATATTCTAACTAATCTATTACTAAGTGGATACATTGGCTTTAAACCAACGCGGTATCGCACCACTAAACCCCCATCTTGATACTCGAACCCAAATACCTTGAATATCCTCAATACCTTGACACTTACCATGGTTTCTCAAGATAATGTCACTCTAGCATATAGTTAACTACCCCACTAACTATATATACTAATACATGTATATATTAATCCAATATAACTTCTAGTATATACTAACATGAGTATTAAATACCAACTACCAAACTAATCACTAACTACTATTACATATACACATGTACACATATCTACATATATAGATAACTTAAAGATATATAAGTATATATGTATAGATAACTAACTAAATATATACTAATAACTAGATAGTTAATTAACTAGTTAACTAACCATAATAAACTAGCTAACTACTACTAATTAATTAGCTAACTAGCTCGAACCAACTCACCTAGCTAGCTGCCCAGATACACGTTGCGGCTGCTGTCGCTGGTTGTTTTTGTTGTTGATGTCACTGTTGCTGTTTGCAGCTGTTGTCGCTGTTTGCTGTCACGGTTGCTATCGCTGTTGCTATCCGCTGTTGTTGTTTGCTGCTGTTATCGTTGTTTGCTGTCGCGGTTGCTGTCATTGTTGCTGTTTGCTGCTGATGTCGTTGTTTGATGTCGCGGTTGCTGTTCGCTGCTGCAGTTTGCTGCTGCTGTCGCAGTTTGTTGTCATGGTTGCTGTCGCGATTGTTGTTCGCTGCTGCTGTCGCTGTTTATTGTCGCTAATTTTTTGAGCCCCCTCCTCTCTCTCAACACCACAACACACACACACATACAAGCACACTACTTATATATATATAATACTCCTCTCATCTATACATATATATATATATATATATATATATATATATATATATATATATATATATATATATATATATATATATATATATATATATATATATATATAAACATATGTAGATATATTACCCCTTCTCATATATACATATATATATATCCAACATATACACTTACATACATATAAACTTAACACTAATGTATATAGTAGATACATATAGCTATTACTATACATACACCTTCATAGCGACATACATACATATATATATATATATATATATATATATATATATATATATATATATATATATATATATATATATATATATATATATATATATATATATATATATATGTGTGTGTGTGTGTGTGTGTGTGTGTGTGTGTGTGTGTGTGTGTGTGTGTGTCTCAACATATCTAGATACATAAACATATCAATGCACCTATATGCACCCACTCACTCTCACACACAACATACACATATACATATAGGTATCTATCTATATCTATATAGATATACTCATACATATGTATACATATACAAAGACCAACATATATATATATATATATATATATATATATATATATATATATATATATATATATATATATATATATATATATATATATATATATACACATAACACTCTCTATGAATATATATATATATATATATAGGCATCAACCACATACATAGCTATATATATAGTATGTATCTATAACTCATATATATATAACATATGAACAACACAAGGATACATACAACTACATATATATATATATATATATAAATATATATATATATATATATATATATATATATATATATATATATATATATAATGGAGATTGGATTCAGGAATGTAACACAACAAACACGTGGAGTACATCGCACACGTATAATACTAGATCTATGATACGCTTACGATACGAGTCCACCACAAAACTAAACGTACCCCGAAGGACACGGACAAGTCTAAATTACTATTTATAAATAATACAAAGAGTAAAATATATATCCACGAGTCCGTGTCAAAATATGACATGCACAAAGCCCCGTGTCGGAGGAAAAACTCTCAAATCAACATGTATCACCAAATTATTGGGATACGACTTACACGTATCCAATTGTGGATACGATACTAGCCACAAACAAATAAACAAACATATGTCAATTTGGTTTATATGACCAATTGACAAACACAACAAGTGTCAATCTCGAAATTCTCCCAAAATTGACACAAAAAGCACCATAACTTTCTCAATAGGCCTCATAATTCTAATTCCTATGGGTAGCCTATGCATATGGGTGATTTATCATAGTTAAATCTCATATTTATAACCTAATTAAAGGAAAAAAATTAATTTTACTTATTGGGAGATGGATTCCCAATGTAACCTCCAAATTTGATGAAATTGGCCTCCAACTTGTAGATCCTTGCTCCTCTTTATAGATCCTTGCTTCCTCCTTCTAGATTCTTACTCTACTAGTCTCCAATGGTGATTTGGGAAGAAATTGGGATGAGATTTGGTAGAAAATTGATGTGGGAATGAAAGAATTTGGTTGAGAGAAATTCTAGATCGAGATTTGAAATAAAAAGAGGAGAGAGAAACTTTTCCCCTCTTTTAATATAGGCCAGCCACTTTACCCCTTCCCCAAGTTACTATGTAATGTCCATTATATCCCTTGGGGCCTCTCATGAAGAAATAATTAAGGAGGGAAGGTTCTAGTCTAATGGTTTAATTAAATTAATCATTCTCCTAATGAATGGGCTTTTAATTGGGCTCAATTCTAACTAATTATAATTGTTGGTCCTTGGATCTAATCTAAACTAGTTAAGTCCACTAACACAAGTCCAAAATAATAAACTAACATCTAACAATAAAAAATAACATAATAAATAATTATACAACATGCACAATGATTAATTAATTATAAAATTATCAAAATATCCTTTCCTAGAAAATATGGTAGTGACAAGTCTACCACCCTTAAAATAATTTCTTCCTCGAAATTCAAAGACGAAACTAACCCCAGAACATAAATAGAACAAAACAGAAAAGAACAAAACATAACTAGGAAAGAATATACCTCAAGGCACAAACAAATATGGATAACGCTATCGCATTTTATCATCTCTCTCCCAAGTAGACTCCCACGGAGAGTGATGCCTCTATGCGATGCATACCAAAGGAATTGTCTGGTTCCTCAGTACCTTCTCTCTCCGATCCAAAAGCTCAACTGGATAGCTAAGAGTAAGGCCCACCTCTATCTCTGAGTGATCCAACACGTGACTAGGATCCGCCACGTACCGTCCCAACTGTGACACGTAAAACACATTGTGCACTCCCTCCAATGCAGGTGGTAAGTCTAGTCTATAAGTAACTGCACCAACCCTCTCTAGAATAGTGAAAGGTCCGATGAATCACGGACAAAGCTTTCCGCCTCCACCGAAATGAATCATGCCTCGTGTCGGAGAAATCCTTAGAAATACCAAACCACCAACCTAGAACAAAACACAACCTTAAGAACTTAATCTATAACAAACAACCAATATCAAGCATAAATAAAACCTAAAGCTATACCTCAAACTCCAAAGGTCTCCGGTGGCTATCGGCCCAATACCGTTGTCTATCCTGCGCCACTCGAAGTCTCTCTCTGATCAGCTTAACCTTCTCTGCTGCATCCACAACCTTCTCTGGCCTTAGAAAAACTCTCTCTCTCCAACATCATCCCATGACAAGGGAGTACGATATCTCCGACCGTACTGAGCATCAAATGGTGACATCTCTAAACTAGCATGGTAGCTGTTGTTATAAGCAAACTCTACTAAATAAAGATGGTCCTCCCAAGATCCCCCAAAATCTAGTACACAAGTGCGCAGCATATCCTCGAGAGTCTGAATAGTCCTGTTTGACTGCCCATCTGTCTGGGGATAATATGCAGTACTGAACTTGAGCTGGGTACCCAAACTCGCCTGCAAACTCCTCCAAAAATGAGAAGTGAAATGACTACCCCGATCTTAGACTATGCTGACGGGAACTCCATGTATCCTGACGATCTGCCTCACATACATCTCTGCCAGCTTCTCCGTAGAGAAACCCACCTTGAAAGGCAAAAAGTGGGCCGACTTGGTCAACCTGTCAATAATGACCCAAATTGGGTCTTTTTCTCCTAGAGATTGTGGAATTCCGGACACAAAATCTATAGTAATGTGCTTCCACTTCCACTCTAGAATGGGTAATAGGTGAAGTAAACTGCCTGGCCTCTGCCTCTCGACTTTCACTGCTGGCACACTAACTATCTGGATACAAACTGTGCCACTTTTTTCTTCATGCCATACCACCACACACTCTCTCGCATATTCCGATACATCTTGTTGGCACCTGGATGTATGAAATTCTATGAGCGATGCGTTTCCTGTAACACCTCGTCACGCAGCTTCCCACTAGACACATACAATCTAATACCATGCCGCAAAGAACAATTCTCAGCAATGGTGAAATCATCCTCTAATCCTGCTCTCACCTTACCTCTAATGCTCTTCAGAGATACATCCTCATACTGGGCTTCCTTGATCATGTCCATCAACTCTCAGTGTATCTGCAATCTCCATATCTATATAGCAAAAGCAGAAACTATCACCTCAAAGCCCAAGCTCTCCAAGTCCTCCAACAAATATCGATCATGCATCAACAACATAGCTACTGGATACCTGCTCAAGGCATCGGCAACTACATTAGCTTTCCCAGGATGATACTGCAGAGATATGTCAAAATCTTTCATCAGTTCCAACCACCGACGCTGCCTCATATTCAACTCCTTCTGCGTGAAGACGTACTTCAAGCTCTTGTGGTCTGTGAAGATCTCCACACGCTCTTTGTACAAATATTATTTTTAAAACTTCAGGTCAAAGATAACTGCTGCCAACTCCAAATCATGGGTAGGATAGTTCTTCTCATGATGACGCAATTGCCTGGATGCATAGGCAATCACTTTTCCATTCTTCTGAAGAACACAACCCAGACATTTTCCCGATGCATCATAATAAATAGTGAAACCTCCAGACCCTGATAGAAACATCAAAATAAGAGCATACGTCAACCTCTTCTTCAATTCCTCAAAAGCAACTTGGCAATCCTCCGTCCAAACAAACTCTACATTCTTCTGGTGAATCTGGTCATCGGCTCGGCAATTCTCAAAAAATCCTGCACAAACTTTCTGTAGTAGCCTGCCAATCCCAAGAAACTCATGATCTCTGCTACTGAATTCGGGGTCTTCCAAGACTCCATTGCTGTGATCTTCTTCGGATCCACTGAAATTCCATCACCAGTTACAACATTTCCCAAGAACTCCACCTTGTACAGGAAGAATTTACACTTGGACAGCTTTCCATACAGCTTCTCCTTCCTCAGCACATCCAACACAATCTGCAAATGCTCCTCGTGCTCCTCCGGTGTTCAAATATATGAGTATGTCATCGATGAACACCACCACGAACTTGTCAAGGTACTGGTGGAATACCTTGTTCATCAAATTCATAAATACCGCTGGGGCATTAGTTAACCCAAACGACATCCCCATAAACTAATACTGACCATACCAAGTTCTAAAAGCAGTCTTCGGTATGTCCTCCGGCTTCACTTTCACCTGGTGGTAGCCTGATCTCAAGTCTGTCTTAGAAAATATCTTGGCACCACTCAACTAATCGAACAAGTCATTAATCCATGGCAAAGGATATTTATTCTTGATAGTGAGATTATTCAATACCCTATAATCAATGCACATGCGCACTGATCCATCCTTCTTCGGAACAAATAATACTGGGGCTCCCTACGGTGAAGAACTCAATTTGATAAACCCCTTATCCTACAACTCGTCAACCTGCTTATTCAGCTCGACCAGCTTGCTGTTGTTTACTCTATAGACATGCTATAAAATTGGTTCTGCACCTGGCACCAAGTCTATAAAGAATTCAATATCTTATTCTGGCGATAATCCAGGCAATTCCTCAGGAAACACATCCAAAAACTCTGCTATCAATGGATGCGGCAATTTCTTGTCTTCCATCATTTCTCCATAGATAATGCCTTCTCCCTGCTCTGCAGCTCCTCCAGCAAACTCGAACTCGGGCTCTCCTGGCGGACCAAACAAAACTCTACCTCCACTACAATATATACTAGCACGGTGCCTACTCAACCAATCCATCCTGAGTATAATATCATAACTCGGAAGTGGCATTACAAGTAGACACACACTCAGCTCCCGGCCTCCCAGAGTAACTCTCTGATCCTAGCAAATATCATTAACCAGGATAATGCCTCCGTCGGTCATGATCTTGCAAGTCCTCAGCAAAGACTCCGCTACCAAACCATGCTTCAAAGCAAAAAAAATAGATACAAAACTATGAAAAGCACCACTATCAAACAAAGCTAAAGCTGGAATGGAATCAAGAAGAATATAACCAGCGATGAAATCTCCGGTGGGCTCGTCCTCCTCGACGGTCATAGCAAACGCTCGTCCCTGACGTGCACCTCCATGATGCTGGACATAACGCTGCTGCTGGGTCGGAAGCGGTGGTCCCCTCGGTTGTACTGCAGGTGGTCTCGCCTGTGTTCTCGGAGCTGGAGATGCTCCCTGAACTGCACGATGAGGGTTGGAAGGACACTCCCTCAGCTGATGTCCTTCGGTACCATAATACAAATAAACTCCCAACCTCTTCCTGTAAACTTTCCAGATGTGGTCGGACTTCTTGCAGAAGTGACAGAAAGCTTGTTGTAACTGTCTCTACTGTTGTGGTGCCTGGTAAAATGGTGCCCTAGCTGGAGTCTGGTGCTGCTGCGGCTGCTGAAAAGGCCTGGACTAAAAATAAGAATGTTTGGCAGATATTGTACTTTTGTTTGCCTCCAGAAAAGAATTGCGATCACTCTTGGGCTTTAAACCCAACTCTCGCTCAACCTTGCGTGCCTCCGCAAGTATCTCCGAGTAGGTCTCATAAAAAGATGGAATGCGGATCTTCACTTCCCAGTTTAGACCCTCGTAAAAACGAATAGCTCGAACCTCCGGCTCTCTCACCAAATACTCTGCAAATCGGCTCAGCCTGTCGAACTCTGCAGCGTATTCCTCCACAGACATACTCCCCTGAATGAGGCTCTCAAACTGCCTTCCCAAGTCTAACCTGTCTGCCCGAGCGAAGAACTTCTTCTTGAAGAGGTCCTTGAACACCTCCCAAGACTGTCCTGCATTAGCAAAAATTAGCTCATTCCTGAACCAAGTGCGGACGACGTCGAACAGCTGAAGTCCTACCGCCTCAACCTTCAGATCCTCAGAAAGACGGGACACCCTCATAAGATGCTTAATGTCCTCAAGCCAATCATCAGCATAGACGATGTCCTCCGTCTCCTTGAAGACCCTAGGCTCCAGCTTCTTGAAGTACTGAATGTTTCCTGGCCGAAGCTGAGCAACCTGAGGAGCAACCTGCTGCTGGACCAGAACTCCTGTTTCTACTATGGCGCGAACAAGCTGATGCGAACTCTCGATGCCCTGCCGTAGACGTCGGTCTATCTCTGGTGTGCCTCAGACTGAGCCCTCTGTGCCTCCAACATCTCGTGAAACAGTATGAACATCTGTGTCGCATCTACTGGCACGGAAGGTGGAGGTGGAAGTCCCTCAAATACAGCTGACACAGTCCTCTGAGTAGGAGGTGGACCACCGAAAGCAGCTGACACTCCGATCACCGAAAAAGTGACTTGTGTAGGCCCTTGGGACATCGCAGACCTCTCAGAAGCTCCTCTCCCCTGTTGTGATCTAGTCTTAGGCATCATCCTGAAACAAAAAGAAAGAAAAGAATCAATATGGCACATGATATAAAACACTCAAAGGAATGACAGTTTAAAGATCAAACACTAATATCAAGAAAGAATAGTTGAATGAATCAAAAGAGTTTTTCCTTGATGTGATCGAGTATTCTCAGCTTATAGCCTATATCCTATATCCTAAAACAGGCTCGTAATAGCACTCAATTCAGAGCACCACTACGAATCGCACTAATTGCTACCTCGAAGAGACCTGCATGGGCCACTACTAAAAATGTGTCACGACCCACACCCAGTATAGGGATGCAAGTAGTGAACAACGCCCAGCCTACGCCGCAGAATCGATGGTAGAATGTTGTTTGGATAATCTATCTAACAATATAATAAGCCACCAACAATGTTAATATACTCAATCACAAATCTAAGATATAAATAAGCACGAATATGATAACAGAATAGAATAGTCATAATACAACTCATAAGTCAAATAATAACATCAATGAGTCTGAGAAAAATACTAAACAGAAAGCTGGAGACAAATCCAGTACAAGAGAATAACTAAGATACTATAAGTCTCGGGTCATCTATCTCAGTCGGGATGAGTCCCTCCTGAGCCAGGGTCTATGTCTCTAAGCCCACAAAATCCTGAGGCCCATAATGGGTAAGGTACCACTCCTCAGTGTCATCTGGAAAAATATATCCAATCAGGAAAGGAGCAGAGTACATCTCTAACAGCAGTTCTAATCAATGATATAAACTATGTAACAATAAATAGATGTAAATATACAAGATGCAGCAATAGATACAAGAATATACAATAAAAAAATACTGAAATAAATACAAGAATGAACAATATGGCAATGAAGAGGAATAATAATAACTAAATGAGTGAGTATTAGCTTTAACATGTGATCAGCTTGGGAACTTGCACAAGGATAAGGGCCTGGCTAGTCATGCGTGCGATGTATGACCAACACTCATAAGGAATAAGACATGCACAAGAAGGGTATGATCACATATCTACACTAAAATACTCTCCACCCCCGACTGGTATAATGGATCCAACCACGGTACGCTATGGCACGGGATTCTCTAGGAAGGTAGCTAGTCTCCCGAAAATCAGTGTCTGTACATGTACAAGAAACAAGAAACAAGAAACAAGAAACAAGAAAACAAGGCTTGCACAAGATACATCATATATACCAAGGAATAACATCTCATGACGAGATCCGGATATACCAATCCGTGTAGCCATCGTGTCAAGAAATTAAGGATATCTACACTAGATACAATGAACATAGAGGATATCATAAATGAGAAACTATCAGAGAATGTACTCGCCTGTAGTCTGGTGAATAGTATCACAGATGTCTGGTACGGTACCTCGAAGACCTAGATATGGAATATAATTTCAATACAAGGTTTCAGAACAAAAATAAGTTAAACTAGTCAACTTCTAGGTCATAAAGCCATTTCTAAGTCAAATAGTTAAACTAAGTCAACTCTATGTCAAACCGGTCAAACTTGATCAAACTACCTATTTCTAGGTTGCATGAGTCTATCTTTAGGATATTGGGTCCATACACTATAAAACTAGGTCCACTAGATAAATCTAAGATACTAAGAACACACTAAGATACCGTATCTCAGGATACGCAAACAAGAGATATGAGAATATCACAATATGCATATATAATTATCAATAATATAATATTCTAACTAATCTAGTGCTAAGTGGATACATTGGCTTTGAACCAATGCGATATCGCACTACTAAACCCCCATCTTGATACTCGAACCCAAATACCTTGAATATCCTTAATACCTTGACACTTACCTTGGTATCTCAAGGTAATGTCACTCTAGCATATAGTTAACTACCCCACTAAAGTATATATACTAATAAATATATATATATATATATATATATATATATATATATATATATATATATATATATATATATATATATATATATCAATCTAATATAACTTCTAGTATATACTAACATGAATATTAAATAACAACTACCAAACTAATCACTAAGTACTAGTACGTATACACATGTACACATATCTACATATATAGATAACTTAGAGATACATAAGTATATATATAGATATAGATATCTTACTAAATATATACTAATAACTAGATAGTTAATTAACTAGTTAACTTACCATAATAAACTAGCTAACTACTACTAATTAACTAGCTAACTAGCTCGAACCAACTCACCTAGCTAGTTGTCCAGATACACGTTGCTGCTGCTGTTGTCACTGTTTGTTGTCACTGTTGCTGTCGCTGTTGCTGTCAGTTGTTGTTGTTTGTTGCTGTTGTTTCTGTTTTTTGTCGCGGTTGCTGTCGATGTTGCTGTCCGTTGTTGCTGTTTGTTGCTGCTGTCGCTGTTTGCTGTCGCGGTTGCTGTCGTTGTTGCTATTGTTTGCTGCTGTTGTCATTGTTTGCTGTCGCGATTGCTGTTCGCTGCTGCTGTTTTGTCATGCCCCAGTCCCAAAATAAGTAGGACTAGGAATACGTAAGCATGTCAGCCATATGTATATGGAGAATCCAATATATGGAAACCATAACACATACGTACACTGTATTATTAACAATAATTCACAAATGGTATATATATTTGTTACAAGTCACGGGGCATAATTAAATCTCATCTACAAAAATCATAAAGAAATAAATGATCATATATGTCAATAAACCAAATATGAACTGGTCGAGAAGTACTAATAGTTGGATGGAGACAAATCCACTACCAACTAGAATATAAAAGTAAACAAAATAACTACATCTAATGAGCAATGAGGCTCGAAGAGAAGACCTCCTCGAAAGAGAATGGAGTAGCAAGTCCTGATCCGTGATCCTGCGAATAGTCATAATCGTCTACACCTGGAAAGAGACTAGGTCCTCAGAGAGACGTAACAAGATACATAGAAGCATGCCAATAAAGTACTGAAAATAAACATCCAAAGGTCGCCTAACCATCTATGTGAATGCACTTTGAGAACAACTTTCCAACACGTGGGCTATCTGGCTAAAATGGGATTGGCAGGATTCTCTCAGAGAATTAGGGGCCTAAAAAGCATGACGTCTTTTGAACTTCAGAGACCGCCTGTAGATAATATAGGGGTCATCATACCACGCATCTCCGACGGAGCGTGCAGGTTACATAAGGAAAGTGCAAAGGAGCCCAAACGCCTCACTTGTTGTTCTCCCTACCCCATGCTCTATTCATGCCATATCCATGACACGATGGTATCTTTAATAACTGCTAAGTCTTCTAGCATGCAAATTCTATCAGCAGTTATTCCCTATCGTACGTCCCATACGTATAGGTGGCCAGCCCGTCACGCAAGTCCGTGTTCTACATGAGACTCACACTCGTGTAACAGATGTGTCAGGGCCAATAAAACCTAATGATGCTTCTAAACTATGTGGTGGTCCCATAAAACTAGGTCGACATGCATAATATATAATAAAGATAAAATACGACGCCACCGTCGTTGCACCCAAGTTATTCTTGGACGTGCATTTTATATAGCAATTTAAAACATATGAACTAAATAACAGAAATAAAATGCATGCACCATTTGGAATATAAATCACAGTACAATGGCAAGGTATACTTGCCTGGCAAGAAAGCTGCGTAATGTAAACGTACAGGTGTTAAGTACAGAGGATCAGAAACTATGGCCTCCGAATGAACATCTTTGGATGCTGAAATAAATATCACCAACATTCCCAGAATAAGCGATATAGCTAGAAAACACTACCATTTCGTACAATTTGGACACAGAGGCAAAACGGTAATTTCGGGTCAAAGTGGGTCCACATGTGGGCCACTTTGTACCGAAAATTATGCCAGAGGTAGAGGTCTCTAAATAGGACAAACTATAGGTCAAACAAATTATAAATGATGATACGAACTCAACGGTATATCCTATTTTGGATTCCGGTGAGCCGATCACAAATTCGTCCTTCAAGTCAAACCGTAGGACACACAAATATGCGGCTTGGTCAACTGTCTCAGAATAGCGTGAAACTTGGGTCACGGGACCAGTGTGATACCATGAATTCAATGGCGTAACTTTCGTCGCATTCTGACGAGCGTACACAAAATGGGGTAGTGTTTTGCAAAAGTTGCGATAAGGAAACTTTTTACGGATACGGGTTAATTCCGACGCGCACACACGTCTGCATCAACTTCCACAAAAGACCACACGTCAGGATATATCATACGTGCCTTTTGGTGTAATTGGTACGCGGCGAGGCAGTCCCATTTGGCGGGACGCACTCCGTATCACAAAATTTTAGTTTTGAAATATCAAGTTTTTGGTCATTTTGGAGGCCAAATAATTTAAAAAATAAAATAAATTAATAAAAACTAAAAGAACAGTTAAATTATTGGTTATATTGAGAAGAAAACTTTTCAATTAGATTTTGAAAATATTAAACAGGTTGGTGGTAAATTGGGCATGAACATGAGAATTTGGGTTAAAATTCTCGACTGTTTTTGGTCTGTTTTTTGGCCATTTTTCGGTCGATGTTTCGACTAATCAGGGATACAAAAACTTGTCCCGCTTGAAAGAAAATTTTAGAGGGTTAGGTTATGAACGTACACGGACAAACCGCTCGCAAAAAGGACGAGAGATGAGAGAGATATCATACCTTGAAGTATGGGCGTTGAGGCTGCGCTGTACACACGCGCGGGCGCGCGCACGGGCGAACGGCGGCGGTCGGTGAAAGCGGCTTTGGTCGATCGGCGGGCTGTGGCGGTCGTCGGCGGTCAGTCGGCGCGGGGCTAGGGTTAGGGTTTGAGTTTGGTTTATGATATATATATATATATATATATATATATATATATATATATATATATATATATATATAGAGAGAGAGAGAGAGAGAGAGAGAGAGGGGGGGGGGAGAGAGTCGCTTTCGGGGGGGGAGGTTAGGCTGAAGGGGGGGCTGGGGAAGGAATTAGGTTTAGGATTAGTTAGTATTAATTAGTTTAGGGTTTAGGTTTTTAGGTTTTTATATTTTTTTTCTTTTTCTTTTTCTTTTATTTTATTTTGTTTTGTTTTCCTTTTTATTTCTTTTCTTTTTCTTTTCTTTTTGTTTCTATTATTATTATTATTACTATTATTATTATTATTATTATTATTATTATTATTATTATTATTATTATTAATTATATATTTATTAACATATATATATTTATTAACATATATATTTACATAAATAGATGAGGATATATAAAAAATCTAAAAATAATATTTGCACACAAAATAAATTTTAGAAATTTTACTTTGTAAAGCTCTAATAAAATACTACACCCAAAATATTTTATGAAATATTTGTAATTAATAATTAGTTATTTATCTAGTTATATAAATCAAATAACTATATTATCTAATTAACTAAGTAAATAATTAAATGGATATCCAACAAAATAGGTAATAGTAAATAATATGTAATTTTACAAAAAGAAAATTTATCTAATTTGGCACAGAAAATTATGGGATGCTAATTGTAGGAAATTGGGATAGAAAAATAACCACAAATAAATTATATATATTAATTATCTAAATATTTAACACTTAATCTAGGGTTGTTACGATAATGTCATACTAATGTCAAAAGATCAAATTTTTGTGCCACGAAAAGATCCTACAGGTAGTATCTCATGTGTAGGCTACTTTCTATGAAGGAAGATACAAATTTTGGGACCATCCTATATCATTAATGTCCAAACCACGGTGAAGTGTCCTAATAAAATTATTGGATTTTATTTTATTTGAAAAATAATCTAAAACAAATACAAGAAATTCAAAATACACACAAGATACCTATTTTTGGGTGAGGGAGTTTACATGTTTGCTGCTGCTATCGCTGTTTGCTGTCGCGGTTCCTGTTCGCTGCTGCTGTTTGCTGTTGTTGTCGTTATTTATTGTCGCTGATTATCTGATCCCCCTCCTCTCCCTCAACACGAAAACACACATACACACAAGCACACTACTTATATATATATATATATATATATATATATATATATATATATATATATATATATATATATATATATATATATATATATATATATATATAACACTCCTCTCATCTATACATATATGTATATATATATAAACATATGTAGATATATTACCCCTTCTCATATATACATATATATATATCCAACATACACACTTACATATATATAAACTTAACACTAATGTATATAGTAGATACATATAGCTATAACTATGCATACACCTTCATAGCAACATATATATATATATATATATATATATGCCTCTCAACCAATCTAGATACATAAATATATCAATGCACCTATATGCACCCACTCACTCTCACACACAACATACACATATATATATAGGTATCTGTCTATATCTATATAAATATACTTATACATATGTATACATATACAAAGACCAACATATATATATATATATATATATATATATATATATATATATATATATATATATATATATATATATATATATATATATATATATATACATAACACTCTCTATGAATATATATATATATATATATAGGCATCAACCACATAGCTATGTATATAGTATGTATCTATAACTCATATATATATATAACATATGAACAACACAAGGATACATGCAACTCAATATATATATATATATATATATATATATATATATATATATATATATATATATATATATATATATATATATAGCTATGAATAATGGAGATTGGATTTAGGAATGCAACACGACAAACACGTGGAGTGCATCGCACCCGTATCACACTAGATCTATGGTACGTTTGCGATACGAGTCCATCACACAACCAAACGTACCCCGAAGGACACGAGCAAGTCTAAATTACTATTTATAAACAATACGAAGAGTAAAATATATATCTACACGTTCGTGTAAAAATATGACATGCACAAAGTCCCTTGTCGGAGAAAAAACTCCCAAATCAACACGTATCACCAAATTGTTGGGATACGACATACACGTATCCAATTGTGGACACGATACTAGTCACAAACAAATAAACACATGTTAATTTGGTTTATATGACCAATTGACAAACACAACAAGTGTCAATATCGGAATTCTCCGAAAATTGACATAAAAAGTACCATAACTTTCTCAATAGGCTTCCTATGAACCTAATTCCAATTCCTATGGGTAGCCTATGCATATGGAATAGTTTCTCATGGTTAAATCTTATATTTAGAACCTAATTAAAGGAAGAAAAAAACTGAATTGTACCTATTGGGAGATGGATTTCTAATGCAACCTCCAAATTTGATAAAATTTGCCTCCAACTTGTAGATCCTTGCTCCTCTTTGTAGATCCTTGCTTCCTCCTTCTAGATCCTTGCTTTAATAGTCTCTAATGGTGATTTTGGAAGAAATTGGGATGAAATTCGGTAGGGAATTGATGTGAGAATGAAGAAATTTGGTTGAAAGAAATTCTAGCTCGAGATTTGAAATAAAAAGAGGAGAGAGAAACTTTCTACCTCTTTTAATATAGGCCGGCCACTCTACCCCTTCCTCAAGTCACTATGTAATATCCATTATACCCCTTGGGACCTCTCATGAAGAAATAATTAACGAGGAAAGGTTCTAGTCTAATAGTTTAATTAAATTAATCATCCTCCTAATGAATGGGCTTTTAATTGGGCTTAATTCTAACTAATTATAATTGTTGGTTCATGGATCTAATCTAAACTAGTTAGGTCCACTAATACAAGTCCAAAATAATAAAATAATATCTAACAATAAATAAATAACATAATAAATAATTATACAACATGCACAATGATTAATTAATTTTAAAATTACCAAAATATTATTTCCTAGAAAATATGGTAGTAACAACAATCCATCTACCTCTTTCCAAATTTTGTCTCATGTCAGTCTCAACGGGGGAGGAGATAGTTCTTGTTTACCAGCTCTAAAAGCATCTCTGTTCCTTCTCCACGGATGTGACGCAGGAAGGAACTAACGGTGACAATCATAAAAATATGTTTTTCCTCCGTTCTGGAGACGGAATGCCTTACTCTTTTCCATATATATCAGACAAGACAAAGTACCATGAGTACTCCACCCTGATAATATCCCATATGCTGGAAAATCTTTGATGGTCCACATGAGAGACGCTCTCATCTGAAAGTTCTGCTCCTTCGATATATCATATGTCCGAACACCAATTGCCATAATTGTTTCAACTCATCCACCAACGGCTGCAAGTTGATATCGATATTCTTCTTTAGATTTTTTGGACCGTGTATGATAAGTGTCAAGAATATTTAAGGAGTCTTCATGCACATCTACGGTGGTATATTGTAAGGAGACAAAATTAGCGGCCAACAAGAGTACTGAGATCCCGACTGTCCGTAATAAGTGAATCCATCAGAACATAAACCCAACCGGACATTCCTGGGCTTCGTAGCAAATTCAGGATGACACAAATCAAAATTCTTCCATGCCTCTCCAACAGAAGGATGAGATAATTCGCTTTCATCCATCTTTCGTTCCTTGCTATGTCATGTCATGTGTTGTGTTGTGTTTGCGGACATATATATCATCTACAGCCTCTTTGTGATCGACAAAAACTGTATGTACTTGTAGGGACACAACCTTGCTCGGACAGTTGACTTTCCATTGTCCCAAATTGGCTTGTACAGGTCTGCATTACAAAAAATGTATTTATCTTTATCATTGTTCTCCTTGTAGTACAACATGCAACCATCTATCTTTTCATAGCATAATCCGAGTTTTTGTGTCATCATATTCGACTTGTAGAAGTTATCAGGCAACTCATTCGATCATTTTGGCAACAACTCTCTAAAAAACTGAATTATCCAGTCTTAACATTCCTGTGGCAAGTTAAAATCAGACTTTAGGTTCAACTGTCGCATCACCACCGACAGGACAGAATGAGAATCATAACCCGGGTATAATGGAGTATCGACATTCTTGAACATATTATAGAATTCTTTCACATCAGGATTAGGATCCTCCGAATCAAAACTTGGACCGACCGCATCAAATACCAAATCACAGGTTTCGCGGTCGATATTCAAAGTTATCTCCGAGAATGGACTCTTCTACCTCCGTATTGAAGGAGGAATGATGATATTGCGAAAATAAAGGTTCTCCTTAAGCTGTCCACTCCTTGTAGTTCGGTATAAAACCCTTCTTGTAGAGTTGCTCCCTCACGAGATACACCTCTTTGAATGGTATATTATGATATTTGACACAAGAACACTTGATGAGCCTCTCATCCATGAAATAAGGTTGACTACTGGCGTATTTTAGAAATTCCTCAACACCCGCCATGAAATCATATGTCAAACCAATCCTACTCTCATGTCGCCGATTGTACATCCATGATCGGTCAACTAAGTATCGATTCATTTATTCTACATGTACTATATATTCAAACAATATGGATTAGATACAAGATGAGTTAGGATATTTTCTAAAGGATTAGTTAGTTAGGATACTAGATGAAGAAGTCTCATAAAGAACTAAAAGGGCTATTGGAAAGACAATATTTGAGCATTTCTCCATGTTTACAAGTATCCAAAACTATAATTCCTCGACCCTCATCCGAATATGGCCGATACATGCCATAGCATAGTAAGGTTGGAACTACTAATTACTATTCATATTAGTACTCTAAAGTGATAATGGATACTCATAGTAATGGTTCGATACAAAGACCAATACTCTAAAATGTTAATAATTTATTTAGGTTAAATTAGTGATAACCGTATCGATTTTAGGGCCGATAAATAAATTGATATCGATACGGATTTTGAACGTCACATATTCTATTTTCGATATTCTAGGATACGCTCAAGCCTATGTATTAAGAATTATATACGTCTAAGGATACACATATAAATTAAAATAATTATATATGTAATATTTAATTTTTTAATCTTCTTCTAAGTTAATTATAGACACATGCAATACATATTACCATTTTTGTGTCCTAATACTCGTGTCAATTTGTCTCCATTTTTTTGATACATGTGTCCGTGCTATAAATCGGTACGAAACCCTTCTTGTAGAGATGCTCCCTCACGAGATCGACCTCTTTGAATGGTATATTATGACATTTGACACAAGACCACTTGATGAGCCTCCCATCTATGAAATAAGGTTTACCACTAGCATATTTGAGAAATTTCTCAACGTCCGTCCTGAAATCATCTGTCAAACCAATCCTACTCTCATATCGTTGATTTTACATCCACGATCGATCAACTAAGTATCGAATCATTGCTATCTTTCACGTGAATGCTTATGCCCGTACCTTATATATTCGAACAATTGGATTATATACAAGTATCAAAAGAAAAAATCAAAATAAATAATATAAAGGAGCTATTAGATTATTTAAATAAATAATGAAATCCTAAATAATCTAAATATATATTCTATTCAGATACATACTACATACTTAAATTCTATATAACTAAATGGTAAAAATTTATATTTATCAAATTCTATTGACATATTTTCTTCCCCGAATTAGCATGTAGTGGCAAGGGTTTAAAAGCATATAGTAAGGTTCTAAAAGATATAGAAGAGGAAAACTTATTTATCGATATATAAATCAATCGACAAGGGTTACTACGTACTATTGAGTTAAACTTACTAATAGTTATTTGTTTCCATTACCAAAAAACGGATACATTGAGTTAAACTTATATGAACATAACATAGTTTGCAGTATCGGCGATACCGATCTGATATAGACCAACACTCGATATCGACGATTCCAACATTCAAAGTCTCTTTTTCGGTCAATTCAAAAAATAAAATTGATGAAATAAAGGCCAATTAGCAAGGGTGTAAACAATAAGGTTGTAAAAGCATGTAATAGAGTATTTTCAGTATACTTATGTCCATATCTATGTTCTCGTGTCCGTATCCAGTGTCTCGTGTCTATATGTCCAGCACCATAAATCATGTATGCTTAATAATAAACCAAAATACGAATGAGGGTTAGGTTAGAGCTTACCTTCGATGGAGGAGGAGGGGATCTGAAGGAGCGTGGGTCAGAGAGAGGGTCGAGGAGGGGGCAGAGAGGGGTGTCGAGGAGAGGGGGGAAGGAGAGGGGGTTCGAGGAGGGGGTCGAAGAGAGGGGGGTTCAAGGAGGGGCGGAGGCTAACGGAGGGGGGTAGAGAGGGGGGTTCGAGGAGGGGGTCTAGGAGCCGGAGGGGGGTCGCCGGAGAGGGGGGTTCGAGGAGGGGGTCAAGGAGCCGGGGGGGAGGGGGTGTTGATGAGAAAGGGAGAGAGGGTATCGAGATCGAGAGAGAGAGAGAGAGAGAGAGAGAGAGGGAGAGAGAGAGAGATTGAGAATGGGGGAAAATGAGACTTGCTCTGGAATTTTAAGTTTTCGCAGCGACGGATTTTTTTGTCGCTATTCCGTCGCTAACGTAACAGCGACGGATTAGCGACGACTTGTTGACAAAAAATAATATAATTTGTTTACATCAATAAATTAGCCATAATTTTGTCGAAAGTTCGTTCTTGACTCAGCTATGGATTATTTTTCGTCGCTGAGATCTGTCGTTATTTAACAGTATTTTTGTAGTGGACTACATAATATTGAAATAATCTAATTATTTAACACTCAACCCTCATTAAAGTTCTAGAATTTTTGAATAGTTATAGGAATAACATAACATTTTTAGCAAATTTATAAAAATATATAATGCAACACGAATCCATCTCCCTATCTTAAATGACTACGAATTAACCCTTAATTTTCATCAAAAATTTAAAAAAATTCTATAGTGGTAGAGACTTTAAGAAATATATCTTAACCCTCTCTAAATTATGTCATTTGCGGGAACCTCGTGGCACAATACCCTTTTCCTCCCAAATTCATACAATTAACGGTAACCTTATGACAATGGAATGTCTTTCTTTTATTATTATCCTGCTTACATTGAGGATCTGTTTGGAATGCGGCAGTTGTGCTGCAACTCGCAGTTTTTGCTGTAAAAGTTCGAAGAGTTGCAAACTTTAACCGTTTGGATAGCGGAAAAACATGTTAGATAAGTAATAATTTTTTGACACAAAATAGTTTCTTGTTTCCTCCTTTTTACACTTCTTACTTGCACCAAAAAATGGCGAAAGTCCCCCGTAAGTTGTCCATACCCACGCCCTCGTTCCTCCCGAGCAGCTGCTTCATCTCCGTAGAGCAGTTTTTTCGACTCCTTCGCCGACACCACTCACTCGCAGAACAAGAAGCAACAATGACCCTTCGTCCCTCCGGAAGCCAGAACTCTTCGTCCAGCTCTGCGCGCTCAACCAACAACTCATGAAGCGGCTCCAGAACCAGGCGGCGCTCGAGGTCGAGTTTGGCCTGGGTCTCGGTATGGGTGAGCTTGGTCTGGATCTATGATGTCAGCCTCATCGACGATTACAATGGCTGAGATCTGGAGGCTCGAACTGTAGTGCCCCGTTCTCCCGGTGCGGAGAGCGCGACTAAGAAACACAAGACGGTATCGTTCGATCGGGATAGATTGAATTAAGAACTCGTCCTCGTTATGGATTTGTTTCTTCGGAATCGATTCCCATATTCAGTGGACTGCGCCCCAAGGATCGGCTTAGCGGCAGAGTCAGGAGGGACCTCTCCGCTGCTATCTTTTATTGCCTCAGTTTTCGATGTCGCTTGTTGCTTTCGTGCTTTGAGTTGGTTTTAGGATTTGCTTGTTTTCCTTGAACGGTTTCGATGGTTTTCATTATTTTCGTTCATTGAACTGCACTTCTATTCCGAGATTGGAAAGAGAGGAAGAAGTATTAATCGAGCTGTTCGTGTGCAGGTGAACGAGCAGTAGGCGGCTTGCGAGCGGAGTCGTGAAGCGCCTCTTTCCTTCTCCTTCCATCAATCTAAGTGAGTGGCTACCAACCCGATTAGCTAGCCCTACTTCCAAGCTTCACATCTAATCAATCTGCAATCTTCGTTGCCCCGATCAAACGATACCAATTAATAATAAAAGAAACCAAGATAAAAGAGAAAAGACTTGGTTATTATGTTTGTCAACCAAATATGTGAACTGTTATCTTATGTATGCTTGTTCGTGCAAATGTTCTATAACCGTGCTAAATATAGATCACATCTTGTATATGTATAATTGTTCAGGGAGGCTATACAAAATAAATCATGCAATACTGCTTGTCGTGTACTCGTGTTCTTGCACTCATGTTGCCTCAAATGCATGACTTGTTAACTTGTTCATCGTGTTCGATCATGGACAACTTGTGCACAAGGTATTGGTTCTGCGGACGGTCGCTGGGGCACTGGCACCGATCCGATCCGGGCGGAACTCGTGTGTAGTCGTCGTGTTCGGGACCGGATAGCTTGCAGCGCAATCGTGTTCTCTCGTAGCATGCTATCCTTGTCCTCGGCTACGTCCACTATGGCAACCATGCCAGTGATCATCATGTATATTTAAACCTGTTGCATACTAACTTGTGTCTTCGTGGCAGGGAAGGCATGGTAAGTATTGTGCAGGTAATTCAGACGGGCAGGTAAAATCCACCGAACGGTGGCACGTTCATTTCAGTAAATTCTATATGCTGCTTACTTGTAAATGAACTAAGGCAAAATAGAAACCCACAAATATGCATGCTTCATTAAAACAACGTGTTGATTGGTATAGTCAGGCTAGCTCGCCTTCACCAGCATGTTTCGATATGCTGACCCTCGTTGAAACAGGTTCTCCGCACTAAGGCGAACCGAGCGAGGAGCCGAAGTCGTCTTCCTAATCCAGTCCAGCTGTTGGGGCATCTTCACCGCGCCCCTTGAAGCATTTTGAAGACCGGAGCTTGCAACTCTTCATACACAAATGCAGCTCCGTGGCAAAGCTATCCTCCAGCCTGGAGGTCCTTATCATTTTGAGTTTATAAAGGGATATAATGTACAGGACTGCTATCTCATTTTGAGTCAACACTTTTGTAAGCCGTTCGGCATATTAGCTGACTCGTTCAGGAGTTTGTAATTGATGTTCATTATCAATAAAGAGAACTTTTCCATGTTTCAAATCTGTGTTTCAATTTATCTACGTACTCTGAATATGTGCTTGCTATGCAAATCATTAAAGCCTTGTGCGGGCGCAACTCCAGGCCCGCACGACGGTCACGATTCGGGGGATGCCTCAATTGATTCTACGGAATTGGGTCGTGACATAGTGGTATCAGAGCCAGGTTTCAAGTTCCTTAAACTTCGTGCTGGAAAAGTTCCTTTAATGATCAAATTCCTGTGCGAACTCTTGAACTCGCTAGGCCAAAATAAGATACGTTCATGCAATAAGTCCATAATACATTATGATCCTAATGTAAATTACCTTCTTTTGAAGGAATGGCTCCAGCGCAATCTGCAGCGCAAACACCGGACGAAACGCAAGGCCAAGAAAGTAGTTCGGGCACTTCGGGAAGTTCAAGGAGCCAGCGAGCCATGCCAAGCATTGATCCCATCCAGCAAATATTGCGGATGTTGGAGGAAAACCAACAAAGGGACGAGGCTCGCTACGAACGGGCCGAGAAGCGAGCGGAAGAGAGTCAGCTCAAGTTTCAAGTCAATATAGAAGCACGATTCTCAGTCCAACAGAAGCAGGTGGATGTCCTGCAACAGATCGTTCAGACTTTGGCTTCCAACCATTCCTCGGCAAGAACGCCGACTCCGGTGGAACAGCCCGTGCTTGAAGTAGAGACGCCGCAAATTCCAAGGGCGAGGGACGTGACTACCTTCGACTTTGGCCACTTCAAGAAAGTCTGCAATACCCCATTCAACGGGACTGAGGACCCAGTCGTAGCTCTAGATTGGTTGGCCAAACTTGAAGATCACTTCGCTCTGCTAGAGGTCCCCGAAGAGAAGCGCGTCGCCTGCACGCAACTACAGCTTTGCCTCAACACGCACGATTGGTGGGACGTGCATCGACGATCTCTCCAATTTGATCACAGAGAGGAGGCGATCTCGTGGACGACTTTTCGTGCCACGTTCGAAGAGGAGTTTGTACCCCCTCCAGTACAACGTCAAATGGAAAACGAGTTCGTGCAGCTACGGCAAGGCAGCATGACAGTTAAGGAGTACTCCGCCGAATTCAACCGACTCTCCAAATTCGCTATAGCCTATTTACCTGATGTAGCGAGTCGAGCAAGAAGGTTTGAAGGTGGACTACGCCCTGCCATCCATTCGCACATAGCCAGTCATCAGTATCGTACGATGCGTGAAGTCATGAATCACGCCCTGTCGCTTGAACCACTCTATCCTCACGTTCCTGCCGGCGCTGTGCATACCTACACTCACAAACGCCAAAGCAACGACAGAGAAAACAACGCTACAAAGCGTAGGAACAACGATGGCAAGCATTGGAGCAATAAGTGTCAATTCTGTAAAAAGCTTGGACACGATAAGAAAGATTGCCGCTTGAGACTTGGATTATGCCTCGCTTGTAGACGATCAGGCCATGCTATTAATTCCTGCCCGAACCTTCCTGATCGTCGTCCCGAACGCAATAATCCCTAACGGTAGGTCCTATTCTTAAGTTTCGGGACGAAACTTCCAATTAGTTGGGTAGGATGTAGCGTCCCGTTCTCCCGGTGCGGAGAGCGCGGCTAAGAAACACAAGACGGTATCGTTCGATCGGGATAGATTGAATTAAGAACTTGTCCTCGTTATGGATTTGTTTCTTCGAAATCGATTCTCATATTCAATGGACTGCGCCCCAAGGATCGGCTTAGCGGCAGAGTCAGGGGGGACCTCTCCGCTGCTATCTTTTATTGCCTCGGTTTTTGATGTCGCTTGTTGCTTTCATGCTTTGAGTTGGTTTTGGGATTTGCTTGTTTTCTTTGAACGGTTTCGATGGTTTTCATTGTTTTCGTTCATTGAACTGCACTTCTATTCCGAGATTGGAAAGAGAGGAAGAAGTATTAATCGAGTTATTCGTGTGCAGGTGAACGAGCAGTAGGCGGCTTGCGAGCGGAGTCGTGAAGCGCCTCTTTCCTTCTCCTTCCATCAATCTAAGTGAGTGGCTACCAACCCGATTAGCTAGCCCTGCTTCCAAGCTTCACATCTAATCAATCTGCAATCTTCGTTGCCCCGATCAAACGATACCAAGTAATAATAAAAGAAACCAAGATAAAAGAGAAAAGACTTGGTTATTATGCTTGTCAACCAAACATGTGAACTGTTATCTTATGTATGCTTGTTCGTGCAAATGTTCTATAACCGTGCTAAATATAGATCACATCTTGTATATGCATAATTGTTCAGGGAGGCTATACAAAATAAATCATGCAATACTGCTTGTCGTGTACTCGTGTTCTTGCACTCGTGTTGCCTCAAATGCATGACTTGTTAACTTGTTCATCGTGTTCGATCATGGACAACTTGTGCACAAGGTATTGGTTCTGCGGACGGTCGCTGGGGCACTGGCACCGATCCGATCCGGGCGGAACTCGTGTGTAGTCGTCGTGTTCGGGACCGGATAGCTTGCAGCGCAATCGTGTTCTCTCGTAGCATGCTATCATTGTCCTCGGCTACGTCCACTATGGCAACCATACCAGTGATCATCATGTATATTTAAACCTGTTGCATACTAACTTGTGTCTTCGTGGCAGGGAAGGCATGGTAAGTATTGTGCAGGTAATTCAGACGGGCAGATAAAATCCACCGAACGGTGGCACGTTCATTTCAGTAAATTCTATATGCTGCTTACTTGTAAATGAACTAAGACAAGATAGAAACCCACAAATATGCATGCTTCATTAAAACAACGTGTTGATTGGTATAGTCAGGCTAGCTCGCCTTTACCAGCATGTTTCGATATGCTGACCCTCGTTGAAACAGGTTCTCCGCACTAAGACGAACCGAACGAGGAGCCGAAGTCGTCTTCCCGATCCAGTCCAGCTGTTGGCGCATCTTCACCGCGCCCCTTGAAGCATTTTGAAGACCGGAGCTTGCAACTCTTCATACACAAATGCAGCTACGTGGCAAAGCTATCCTTCAGCCTGGACGTCCTTATCATTTTGAGTTTATAAAGGGATATAATGTACAGGACTGCTATCTCATTTTGAGTCAACCCTTTTGTAAGCCGTTCGGCATATTAGCTGACTCGTTCAGGAGTTTGTAATAGATGTTCATTATCAATAAAGAGAACTTTTTCATGTTTCAAATCTGTGTTTCAATTTATCTGCGTACTCTGAATATGTGCTTGCTATGCAAATCATTAAAGCCTTGTGCGGGCGCAACTCCAGGCCCGTACGGCGGTCACGATTCGGGGGACGCCTCAATTGATTCTACGGAATTGGGTCGTGACACGAACGACGAGACGAAACTTCCAGAGGAGGAAGTGGTTCTGCTGCTGCAACGTGATCGATGACGGGATCTATTGTTCGTTGGCTCCAAGGCGGCTCGAGGAGAGGCTCAGAAGGAAGAACGCGAAACTAGGACGGCGCCAGGCGGCGCTCCTAAATTGAGCCCGACGATGGAGCAGATCTTGATTCTGGACATGGTGGTAGAGCTGCGGTCGCTGTCGGCGGTGGCGGCAATGGGGTTGCGGCCAGGAACAGCGAGAATGGAAAAAAGTTTGAGTGAATTTTTTTGGGACTGCGGCAACATGCTCCGGGCGGTGGGGCTGCGGCCAGGAGCTGCAAACGAGCTTCACAATTTTGTTTTTAATTTATTTTGCAAAAGATGAACAGTAGAGAGGAAAATTATACATGACATCCAAATACTGAAAGTCATTCTCCTCACTTGCAGGAGACAAAAAGTACAATCTCAAATGTCGGACTATGTCTCACTTGTTTGTTGGCCGTTCCGTTATCGACCCTATCTATGTCTACGATAATATTGTATCCAAATATATTTTGAAAGTATCAGTTGCTGCAAGTACAATCAACTCAATATGTTACAAATGTCACTTTTATACTTTTAAAAAATTATTTCTATTAGCCCCTCAACCAACAGCATATCCTGCTACAATAAATATTGCTCAGCCTTGAGAAAAGAAAAAAAAGCCCCCTCTTTGGTGTTTCTTTCAATGGTCACATCCTGCAATTTTTTTCTTCATAAGCTCATATGAGATGATAATTTATTACTTGGTGGTATTTGTCTTCATGCTCAAATGACAGAAAACATATCCACTATCACGAAAGCTTCATCTAGTATCTTTTATTACATCATTAAGCTGGAATTGCTCTATCTATACATTATTAATATTGCATTTGTTTTTGTTTGGTTGGTGTCTTTGACTATAACATTCTATGTTCTGATTCCCACTAGAAAATATTATATATATATAAATATATATTAAATGTTCCAATACCACGAAAGCTCCCACCAACAAATGTCTATTTGCAAAAATAGTTGATCGGGTTCACCTGAAACTTTGTTTTGATGTAGCTGGAGACATTTGTTTAAGAACTATATATCTCAAGATTATATTAAGCTTAAAGTCTTATCTATGCATGATGGCCATCTCTAGACTAGAACTGCAGTTGAAACTTCAGTTTTAAATGAATTTTATAAATATAATAGTTGTGTCACCAATAAGCACTTCTTAATCAAACCTTCCTATTCAATAAGTGAGCAATGCTATATAATTATTGAAGCAATAATAGAGGATCAACATATAGTGTTTTATATTTAAGTACATGTGGTACCTACATGTGGTACCTGGTGTACTCTTGTAAGATAGCAACCCAAAGTCCTTATTGGTTTAACAGAAAATTACATAGACAGCATTCAAGTATACTGAATTTGTACGAAAGGTATTGAAGTTTTTAAAATTATTTAAAAAATAATAAAATGCTTATATAATGCACGTTTTGAATATTTTGACTAAAAATATTTTTTAATGGACGTTTTGAATGTTCTTTCCGATTAACCTCCTTTAAGTAAAAGTCAAACTGTTAAGGAATCATGAGAATGTGAGTTATAGATGAACCATGAGAATTGATTCAGTGCTCTCCTTGGTCAAATTATGTTTATAAGGTTTACTTTTTTAAGTAAAACCAAAATAAGTAAATGTTGACTTTCATTGCATTTACTATATTAACTTGTTTGTTTATGAGTCTCTGCACTGGAGTTACATCCAAGGATGCTAAAATATTTTTCTATCATCTGTTCATAAAATGCACTTTAAATGGACGTTTTCGGTTTCTATGCTAATTCAAATTTAATTTACGAGTTCGGCTTTAATTTACGAGTTAGCGATAAATTTTAACGTGGACGAAGGCTAAACGCGGAGGGTGACATCATCCACTTTGAAAATATTCTTTTAGTGAACATTTTTTCACTAAATTCGTCAATTTAATTGACGTTTTGTTGTTGTTGAAATAATTTTGAAAACTTTAATGTGTTTCATGCAATTTCAACAAATTTAAATGTTGTATATGCAATATTTTGTTGTTTTAATTGAACCACATGCAATACAATAATGCTAAGTTTACTATCAAATGCTTACAACTTTTTTACAATTCTCTCTTCCCCTGCTATGTGGATCACCCCGGCCCCACTCTTTCTTCCAATCGACGTCCGCCACATGGTATTTCTTCACCGAATAGCCACCGGGTCCCTTCTTCCTCCTCTTCCAATGGACAGCTGTCACGTGACCGTCACATCAGCGGTTGTAAGAGAGTTATAAGCATTTGGTAGTACCCGTAGCATTACCCCCATGCAATAACATGTGCTACATACACAGAAATTATGTTTGAACAGTTTATAACACAAAATATATAAGAACAGTGAAGCATGAAGACTGTTCATACTAAGTATAACCTTATAAGTTTAGTTAATTCAGTAACTGATAGAAAGACCAAATAAAATTAAACCTAACATGGAAAATATTATCATTCAAGTGTCTTTCTTATGTTATAGTCTCCATGAACAGAACTAAAACTACAACTTCGTAGTGAGAGTCGAGTGTTATATGCTAATATTATCTCACTCGAAAGTTATATATTAATATTATTCTAATATCTTTTTTATGTTAAAGTCATTCGTCGCTGAACTAAAACTCCAACGTTGTAGTGAGGATCAAATTTTATATATTAATATTATCTCACTTGAGAGTTATATATTAATATTATCCTAACGTTTTTCTTATGTTAAAGTCTAAATACAATCACACTAAAAGTTCAACATTATAGTGAGGATTGAGAATTATATATTAATATTAATCTAACATATTTTTACAAGTGAGATCTAGATTCATCAACAGTCTATATTTTATGAAATTTTTTATGTACTATGAGTTTTGAGGAGGTTGGAACTGTGTTACTTTTATACCACTGTTCAAGTGTTGGGAACTCAAACGCGAAAATCGTTCTCCCAAACCAAGAAGTCCTGCGAGAAAATCGAGCAAAAGCACACAAACCAAAAACGACAAACACAAATCGTAGACACAGAGATTTTTTACGTAGAAAATCCTTGTGGAAAAAAAATTACGGGACGATCGGATTCCAACCCTGAAAAGCCTCCACTAATGGAATATAAAATATACCGACTCCTTACAAACTTCTCACCGATCCAAACGGATCACCACAACTCTTTAGAACATGAAATAGATTACAACCACGAAGAGAAGAGAATAAAAAATATCCCAAATTGATCTCCTTCTCCGAAATTGCCTCTAATCCTTCTTTCTCCTCTCCAGTGTTGTAAAAACACTCTTGCCTCCTTTTGCAACATTTTGAGATATATTTTAGGGCTAGAAGACACATATATATAGCCTCAAATCCACAACTAGTATTCATATTATATATAAGAATACCCAATCCAAATCTAAATCCATTGACATATTCCTATTATATGTAGGAATATCCAATCCAAATCTAAATCCATTGACATATTCCTATTATTTGTAGGAATACGTAATCCAAATCTATTGATATATTGCTATTATATGTAGGAATACTCGATCCAACTCTGGAGTTTTTTCTACATAGGTTGGGAACCCCACCCCCTCCAACAAATCTCCTCACAACTATGTGGAGGGGGTCATCATTCCGAGGATCAGCCTGCATTACTCAAACTTTTCCCTTGGAAGAATATTTGTGAACATGTCTACTCCGTTGTCATCCGTATGAACATTTTCAAGTGTCGCTTGCTTCTTTTCAACAACATCTCGTATCCAATGATACCGGGTATCAATGTGCTTGGACCGGCTATGAAATGTCTAGTTCTTTACAAGCTGAATTGCACTCTGGCTATTGCAAAGCAAAGGGTACTGTTCTTGCTTTAGCCCTATTTTCTACAGCAGCTTCTTCATCCACAACAACTCCATGCAAGCCTCTGTCACCGCAATGTACTCTGTCTTTGTCGTCGATAAGGCAACACACTTCTTCAATCGCGACTGTCATGATACCTCTCCATCAACAAACATGATCACATAGCCCAAAGTTGATCGCCTCGTATCTATATCTTCAGCCATATCAGCGTCGGTATACCCAACCAGCTTTGGCTCGTCACCACCAAAAGAAAGTCTCTAATCGGCAGTGCCCTGAAGGTATCGTAGAATCCACTTGACCACACTCCAATGTATCCTTCGAGGATTGGAAGTATACTTGCTAATTGTGCCAACTGTGTGAGAATTGTCTGGCCTCGTACACACCATAGCATACATGTGACTCCCTACAACTGAGGCATATAGAACCCGTTCCATATTTCCTTCTCATCCTAGGTAGATGGACACTATTCCTCAGTGAACTCAAAGTGAGCCGCAAGGGGGTTACTCACTTTCTTCAACCCCTCCATCCGAAACGCTGAAGTATCCGGTGGATGTACTTCTTTTGGTACAACTGTAGTAGCTTGGACTCTCTCTCTCTCTCTCTCTCTCTCTCTCTCTCTCGACTGATCTCCATCCCAAGAATAGTCTTCGTTGCACCCAAATCCTTCATAAAGAATGCCGCGTCCAGTTGGCGCTTCAACTCCGCTATCCTAGTGGCATTCCGACCCACCAGTAGCATATCATCAACATAGAGCAATAAAATGATGAAATCATCCTCGATAAAATACCTCACAAATACACAGTAATCCGACGTCATCCATGCATAACCATACTTTTCCATAAATGACTCGAACTTCCTATACCACTGCCTCAAAGCCTTCTTCAGACCATACAAGCTCTTTCTCAACCGGCAGACCAAGTGTGACTTGCCCTTCTCACAGAATCCCTCTGGCTGCTCCATGCACAACTACTCCTCAAGACCACCGTGGAGGAATGTAGTATTCACGTCCATCTGTTCGACCTCCAAGTCAAAACTGGCTGCCAATGCTAGCACCACCTGAATAGACGATTGCTTGACGACTGACGAAAAGATCTCATCGTAATCCACGCCATTCCGCTGACCGTAGCGTTTCACTACCAGCCTCGCTTTGTATAGAAGGCGAGTAGCATCATTTGTCTGCTTCACTTTGAACACCTATCGATTTTTCAAAATGTTCTTGCCATTTGGCAACCGTACCAGCTCATAAGTAGAATTGGCATGTAAAAAACTCATCTCCTCCTGCATAGCCTCCATCCACTCCTGCCTGTGTTCGTCTTCCATAGCCTCTACAAAACGTTCGGGCTTTCCTTAGTCAGTAGCACATACTTACCCGGTGAGTATCACTACAAAAATACTGTTAAATAGCGACGGATCTCAGCGACGAAAACTAATTCGTTGCAGAGTCAGCGACGAAAATTTGACGAAATCATGACTAAATTATTTATGTAAACAAAATATATTATATTTCGTCAATATTATGTCGCTAATTTGTCTTTGTTACTTCAGAGACGGATTAGCGACAAAATTATTCGTCACCGCAAAAATTTAAATTTTTGGCCGCATTTTATTTTCCCACATTCTCAATCTCACTCTCTCTCTCTCTCTCTCTCTCTCTCTCTCGCGATCTCTCTCTCCCCCCCCCTCTCCGGCGACCTCCTCCTCTCTGGCGACTGCCCCCCCCAACCCCCTCCCCCTCTTCGACGACCTCCCCCTCTCCGGCAACCCTTTCCCTCACTTTCCCTCTCCTCCTCGACCTCCTCCTCCTCCTCCGACGTCCGACCCCCAATCCCTCATGTCACGCCACAGTCCCAAAATACCGAGAGACTAGCTACTTGGCAATGGCCAGCAGCACAACTCCAATGGGCAAATCCAATTTAATAGACCCGTTATAGTGCACTTAAGTTGTAAAACAAACACAATGGTCTACGATACATGTCATAGTCTAATTATAATCTCATCTACAGAAAGTAAACACAATTCAATATGATAGACTAATCAAAATATTAGTTAAAAAGGAATATAGTCCATCAACAAGTCCAAATAAAAAGTATCTCGAGGAACAACCCGATAATAAGTTAATACATAAATCCAAGAGTCAAGATATGAAATAACTGGAAGCAGAAAAAACTGAGTATGTAACAGAATACTCAGGAGAAATCCTTTGGTACAACCTCGTCCTTTGGTGTCAGTACTGCTCCAGCGTCAGCTCATATCCCGTAAACCCCGGGGTATTCCTCCTCTACTATACTTAGGGACATAATCCGGATCCAGGTCCTTAGGAGACATAGCAAGGTACAAGAATAACTCAAACCAAATAAAATACAATAAATAAATAAAAAATTCTCAGGGTAAGTTATGTAACCAACTATGTGAAATACAATTTGAGAGCATCACTTATACTCAAGCTGAAACCACTACAAGCTGTGTCGGGGAGCCGGTAGCAGTAATATCATATAATGGGACAAGCTCTGGAACAAAGACTAAAGCTGTCACGCCCCAGCCCCAAAATACGTAGGACTAGGAACACGTAAGCATGCCAGCCGTATGTATATGGCAACTCCAATATATGGATACCATAATATACATATGCGCTGTAAAATGAATATAAATTCACATGTGGTATATATAATGTCATAAGTCACAGATATACTAATCTCATCCACACAACTTGTCATAGAAAAGAAATACTAAACTAGAATAATGAGTCCGAAATATCCAAATAATAGTCGGGTGGAGACAAATTCACTACCAAAGACTATATCCAAAACTAAAATGAGAGAGGAGTATAAAATATCCAATATAAAATAATGTCAGCAGAAGTGTATCAGCTAAAAAGATCCATCGCTAAATGTAATCAAAGATGCTCAGAAGGTAAGACCTCCTCGGCAGAAAGTAATGCGTCAGGTCCAGGCCCGTACTCCTGCGGATACTCTTGGTCGTCTATACCTGACAAGGGACCAGGTCCTCAGAGGGACATAACAAGATACATAGAAGCAAGCCAATTTGAATACAGTGAACATGAATAATATTTGAAAATATATAAGTACGCTGTACAAGACAATCTATATGAATGCAAATGAGGACAACTTTTCAACGTATGGACAAGGGTAGGCTACTCGATCTAATCTCACAACTCACACACACGTCCATGAACATCATCAGCCGACATACCGCGGGGGTAGCGACCCTCGTGACTCCATCAATCGACATACCACGGGGGTAGCGACCATCGGACACGACCACCATAATGCGTGCTAGTGACTACGGTGTTACCAGAGTGGTTAAAGCCCATACGCCTACTGATTGTCCTCTCATGATACTAAGTGTCAAGTGTGTGTCAACATACATATAATAGATAGTAATTGCTGAAAGAAAACACACATGCAATGCATATACAGAAATGCAATAAATATACAAAAATATAAATAGCATGCAAAAGTATAGTAAGCAATTTGGCAAGGTATCTTGCCTGGCAAGAAAGCTGCAAAAATGTAATGTTCCGATGTCAACTCCAAGAGTCAGAAGCTACGGCCTGAGAATGAACGTCTCCGGATGCTGAAATAAATATCACCAACGTTCCTAGAATAAGCAAAATAGCTAGAAAGTACTTCCCTTTCGTCTAATTTGGACACAGGGGCAAAACGGTAATTTTGGGTAAAAGTGGGGTCCACGTGTGGCCCACTTTACACCAAAAAGTGTGTCAAGGGTAACAGTCTCTAAATGGGACAAATTATAGGTCAAACAAATCTAAATGTCAATACGAACCCAACGGTATGTCCAAATGTGAATTCCGATGAGCCGAACACAATTTCGTCCAAAAAGTCAATCGTAGGGCCCGTTAATTGACGACTTGGTCAACTGTCTCAGAATTGTATAAAAATTGGATTACAGGACCAGCGCGTTACCACGAGTCTAGTGGCACAAGTTTCGTCACAATCTGACAAGCGTGCACAAAATGCGCGCGACTTTCACAAAAGTTGCGATATGGGGTTTGTCCGCGGATACGGGCTGATTTCGGCGCGCACACGCGTCCGAATCCGTTTTCGCGAACTCTCACGTGTCCGGTTACGCTGCACGCACCGTTTGGTATACTTAGTAAATGGCGGGGTGGTCCCGTTTGGTGGAGCGCGCTCCGTTTCACAACTTTTGGAAATCTGAAAAAGTGTGTTCGCGGGGTTTTCCAACGAATTTAATTCTACCTACAGCAGTTAATAATCTAGGGTTATTTAACATAAATTTAACTAGGTCAAGTGTTCTACGCATACCAAAAAGAATTATCGAATTCGGATCTCTGTGGTGGGAGATACGAATTCGGGAACATAGGTGATCATCGCAGTTTTCTGCGATCCTAGAAATTGGTCTATTTCCGCCAACTTTGGCGCTATTTTTGCCTATGGTTACGTGTTGTTCAAGGTCTACTATCACACAGATATGGAAGAAGGTTAAGGGGTGAGCAAACCGGTAAAGACGGGGTAGCGTTTGGTGAACTTAGGGGATTCATGTAATGGAACAAGCTCTGGAACAAAGACTAAAGCACCGCAATAATAAAATATATATGTATGTAATCAGCCGGTAGCCTGTGTGTCTCTCTCCACCCAATATAATTACACGTCTCATGTCTACGACGTCTCATGTCCATAACATGCAAGATTATGACTTCTAGCTAGTACAACGAATCATAATGATATCTATGTATATGCAATTCTTATATCACGAATTCTGTAAGCCTGTACAGATCAGCATGAATAACTCAGGAAAGATTCTATCACATGAATAGTATCAAGTATCCTATGGTATGACATATTTAGAAAAGCAAGCACATAAAAATATATAGGATCGTGGTATCAACTCTCTAAGTAACATTACACAACTCCGCGTACGACGTCGACACCCGAATCTTGTTCGGACGCTAAGCAACTTTTCACAGTCCTAGGTTGAACAGGTACATCACAGAAAATAACTCAAACAAATAATATCAAAGAAACTACTGCAAGTTTGGCAAGGTACACTTATCTGGGTTCTGAACTCCTTCAGTTGCTCTTGTAACCGTAAAATCTTCAGGTACGCCTCTGGATGCTGAAACAAATATTACTATCGCTCTCAGAATACATGAAATTGCTAGGATTAACTACACATAAGTCTAATTTGGACACAGGGGCAGAATTGACAGCTTCTGGTCAAAGTGGGATCCATATGTGGCCCACTTTGCATCGAAAAATGTGCCAAAGATAAAGTTCTCCAAATTCATCAAAATTAGTGTCTATGAGTCTAGAATGATGATACGAACCCAACAGAATATCTAAAACTGGATTCTGATAAGCCAATCACAAAATCGTCCTTCAGGTGGAACTGTTGGGGCCTACGAAAATAGGATTTCGTCAACGTTCTCAGAATTGAACCAAACTTGGGTCTCAGGACCAGCGTAACACTACGAATCCTATGGCATAAGTTTTGTTACGAAATGACAAGCATACACAAAATTATGATGAGTGTCAGAACAGGTCGATACGGAACTTTTCGACGGATACGTGTTGATTCTCGTGTGAACGCATATCTAAATCAACTTTCATAAAATCCTACACGTCCGTATTGATGATACGTGCCTTTCGATGCAATTTATACATGACAAAGTCGTCTCGTTTAGTAGGACGCACCCCGTTTCGAAAAATTTTGGGTTTAGAAAACCAAGTTTTTGGTCAACTTCAACCACGAATAAATTATAACATACAAAAAATTAAAATAAACTAATTAATATAATTAAATCTTGGTTATATTGTCTAAATTACTGTTCAAGTAGAATTTAAAAATATTATCTAGGTTGAAAAAAAAACGGCCATGAACATGGGTGTTTGGGACAGTTTTCTGAACTATAAATTGCGACCGACACAGGATACGATTCACCAAACTAATTTTGTAGGGTTCAAGAGGGTCATATAGTCTTCGCACAGGATTCGACAGATCGACATTTGAATAATTGTGCAAAGATATACAAGGATGGGAAGTAGCATACCTTACTATTTTGTTGCTGCTCAAAATTGGCCAACTTGTGGCGGTAGTTTACGGCAGCGTGCGGCGACGGTCCGACGATCGTCGGTTGCTGTGGTTAGTCGGGATGGAAGAGGAGATGTTGGTGGTGAGGTTCGGCTAGGCTGGGGGTTTTATAGGGTGGAGGGGGAGCGGTTACGGGAAGCGGAAGAGAGGGGGTCGGGGAGGTTTCAGGAAGGGAAATGAGGGGGTGAGGGGGTGACTATAGCTAAAGTTGGGGACTTTGGGGGTCGGGTTAGCGGGTTGCAGGTATGGGTACGGGTCCAATTAGGTTTGGTCTAGTTTGGTTTGGTTTAGGTTTGTTTGGGTTTGTTTGGGTTGAGTTGGTTTGGGTTGGTTTAATTAAAAATAATGCAATTAGCTATCTAAAAATAGTTTTGGATCCCAATAAATTTCAAAAAAATTATACAATATTCTATTATTAATTATACACCCAAAAATATAATTTTGTACTATTCTAATAATTAATTTAATACACAAAAATATAAATCCATAAAGTATATTTATTATAATTAAATAAAAATAATAAAAATTTCTACAATAATAATTAATGAAAATTTTAAATTAAATTTTAAAAAATCATGGTCTATACAATCTATCCACCTTAAAAGAATTGCGTCATCGCAACTAAGAAAATGAAACATAACCGGTCAAGAAAAGGTTTGCTCCAGAAGAGATGACATGGTTGTAAAATATGTTTGTTAAAGCACGACACAAGGGATAAGGAACCATGAACAAGGAGAAATCGAGTGGAAGGGCGAGGGTATTATTCAAGCAAAAGAAATAAAAACTATAAGAACAGATCAACACGTAGGAAAGAAATGGAAACTTTTTCCTAGGTAATGAGAGATAAGTAACTCAAGAGTAAAGGAGCCTGGTTAGAACGAAGATCAACTATAGCTTATGAAAACTTGGGTACCAGTGACATATTACTAATCTAGACTAACAAGTTCATGCTAGAATAATACTATGTATAGGCTAGAGAATGGAACTAACTGGCACATGCTAAAGTATTACTAGGAATATTCGCTATTATAGATAGCTATGATAAAACTAAATCTTACTCATATTCTCTACTCCTCGAGTCTGTGCTTCCTCCACTGTCATCGCAAAAGCCTGTCCACGTACTTATGGTGGTGCCCTCTGCTGTTGCTGGGCCTGCTGGAAGAGTGTTGTCTACGATGCCAAAGGTGGCCTCGGCTGATATCCTCCCGGTGCTGGTAAAATTTGTTGGTTTACCATCGATGCTCCCTCCCGATGCTCAGGGCAATCCTTGGCTGAATGTTGGCTGGATCCGCAAATCAAACATAATTCCAACTTGCATCTGCACTCGCTCTCGTAATGACCTCGATTGCCACAATATTGGCATGTAGGCAATGCCTGCGAAGATGCTTTGGGTGGCTGGTGCATGTGAAGTTTCTTTGCAGCTTTTTCCTATGGTGCTTTGGCTGGTGCTGATGTGAACGGCAGTTTCTGGCTTGACTCTCTCCTGGTGATGCACTCCATGCGTCGGGCTGCAGCAAGAACGTCCGTATAAGAAGTAGGTACGACAGAGCCAATCTATCTCTATAGCTCAAAGTTTAGTCCGTCAAAAAACTTTTCAGCCTTCTCTTCTTCTGTCAGAATTAGTGTAGGTACGAGCGGCTCAAACGAATGAACTCCATATTGTACTCTTCTACCGTCATGTTGCTTTGAGTGAGGCGATTGAACTTGTCCCGAAGTTCCGATCGAGCAATAGATGGAATGTACATCTCCTGAAAGAGTTTAGAGAACTCCTCCCAAGTGACTCGGTCTGGTCCGAGTCGTCTCTCCTCAGATAGCCACCAGTGATGTGCATTGCCCGTCAAATGCATTCTGACGGCAGTTATCCAACGCTCCCTCGGAAGCTTAATTGCTTCTAATTGGTGTTGAGTGGTTATGAGCCACTCATGAACTTCAGTGGGCTCCTCCTTGCCTGAAAAGGTACGGGGCTTCAGCTGACGAAAATCAGTGATAGATCTCGTCGATGGTCGCCTAGCTTGTGGGTTCGCCTGCTCCAGTACGGTTACTAGGTTGTTCTTCAAGTTCTCTACCTCGTGACGCTGAGCCTCTTTATGAACCTGTTGTTGGGCTTGCATTATTACATAGAATATTTGAAATATTTGTTGTCCGTCCATAGGCTGTCCTAGTGGAAAAATGATCATCGGTGGAGTAAACTGCGGCGGTGGTAGAATATCATTTTTTCGGAACCTCGAGGCGTGTTGATCTGCTTGATTGCTTTGTTGAGTGGAGGGATCTCCACTTAGTGGCGTCACCCCATTATCGTAAGTGACAACAGCAACTTGTGGTGTTCCCCCGGAGCCTCATCGCTGGCTCGTGGATCCATTACTCTGCATCCAAAGTAAACTATGAGAGACGCACAGAGGAATCAAGGGAGGAAGCAAGTCGAGAAATTATTTTGAAGTCCAATTAGAGGTCAAGAACAGATCAACAAGTGGATGAGATCCTATAATTTATCCTAATCGCAGGCTTGCTCGATTCCTTATTTAAAACTGAAGCAATATATTCATAGACCTGCATGGACCACCATAAAAATTATGTCACGCCATAATCCTAAAATACCGAGGGACTAGCCACGTGGCAATGGCCAACAGCACAACTCCAATGGGCAAACCCAATTTAATGGACCCGTTAGAGTGCACTTAAGCTGTAAAATAAACACAATGGTCTACGATACATGTCACATTCTAATTCTAATCTTATCCACAGAAAGTAAACATAATTCAATATGATAGACTAATCAAGATAATAGCTAAAAAGGAATATATTCCATCAACAAGTCCAACTAAAAAATGTCGTGGGGAACAACCCGATAATAAGTTAATACATAAATCCAATAGTCAAGATATGAAATAATTGGAAGCAGAAATAACTAAGTATGTAATAGAATATTCAGAAAAAATCCTCTGGCACAACCTCGTCCTCTGGTGCCAGTATTGCTCTAGCGTCAGCTCTTGTCCCGTAAACCTCGGGGTATTCCTCCTCTACTGTACCTAGGGACATAATCCGGATCCATGTCCTTAGGGGACATAGCAAGGTACAAGAATAACTCAAGCCAAATAAAATATAGTAAATAAAAAATAGATCCTCAGGGCAAGCTATGTAACCAACTATGTGAAATGTAAGTTGAGAGCATCACTAGTACTCAGGCTGAAACCACTACAAGCTCTGTGTCGGGGAGCTGGTAGCAGTAATATCACATAATGGGACAAGCTCTGGAACAAAGACTAAAGCACTGCAATAATAAAATATATATGTATGTAATCAGCCTGTATCATGTGTGTCTCTCCCACCCAATGTAATCACATATCTCATGTCCACGACGTCTCATGTTCATAACACGCAATATCATGACCTCTAGCTAGTACAACGAGTCATAATAATATCTATGTATATGCATGTCTTATGTCACGAATTATGTAAGCATATACAGAATTACTATGAATAACTCAGGAAAGATTTTGTCACATAAATAGTATCAAGTGTCCTATGGTATGACGTACTTGATAAAGCAAGCACGTAAAAATATATAGGATCATGGTATCAACTCTCTAAATAACGTTACACGACTCCGCATACGACGTCGACACCCGAATCTTGTTCGAACGTTAAGCAACTTCTCATGGTCCTAGGTTGAACAGGTACATCACAGAAAATAACGTATGCAAATAATTTCAAAGGAACTACTGCAAGTTTGGCAAGGTACACTTGCCTGGGTTCTGAACTCCTTAAGTTGCTCTTGTAACATTGAAATCTCCAGGTACACCTCCGAATACTGAAACAAATATTGCCATAGCTCTCAGAATACATGAAATACTAGCATTGACTACCTATAAGTCCAATTTAGACACAGGGGCAGAATTGACAGTTTCTGGTCAAAGCGGAGTCCACATGTGGCCCACTTCATACCAAAAAATGTGTCAATGATAAAGTTCTCTAAATTCGTCAAACTTAGTATCTATGAGTCATGATACGAAGCCAACAAAATATCCAGAACTGTATTCCGATAAATCGATCATAAAATCGCCCGTCAAGTGGAACCGTGGGGCCCACAAAAATGGAGTTTCGTCAACGTTCTCAGAATTGAACCAAACTTGGGTCACAGGGCCAGAGTAATGCTATGAATCTGATGGCGTAAGTTTTGTTGCAAAATGATAAGTACACACAAAATTATGACAAGTGTCGGAACAGGCCGATACGAAACTTTTCGACGGATACGTGTTGATTACGGTGTGCACGCACATCCAAATCAACTTCCACAAAATTCTACACATCCGTGTTGATAATACACGCCTTTTGTTATAATTTGCACACGATAAAGTTGTCTCGTATAGTGGAACGGACCCCGTTTCGAGAAATTTTGGGTTTAGAAAACCATATTTTTGGTCAACTTCAACCATAAATAAATCACAGCGTACAACAAATTAAAATAAACTAATTAATGGGATTAAATCTTGATTATGTTGTCTAAATTATTTTTAAGTGTAATTTAAAAATATTATCTATGTTGGAAGAAAAACGGCCATGAACATGGGTGTTTGGGACAGTTTTCTGAACTGTAAATTGGGTTATTATTTCCTTTTTGCGTTACGAATTACGACCGACATAGGACACGATACGCCAAACTAATTTCACAAGGTTTAAGAGGGTCATATAGTCTTCATATAGGATTCGACAGATCAATATTTGGATAACTGTGCAAAAAGATACAAGGGTGGGAAGTATCATACATTACTGTTTTGTTGCTGCTCAAAATTGGGCGACTTGCGACGGTGGTTTGCGGCGGTGGTTTGCGGCGGTGGTTTACGGCGGCGTGCTACGACGGTCCGACGATCATCGGTGGTTGTGGTTGGTCGGGGTGGAAGAGGAGATATTGGTGGTGAGGTTCGGCTAGGTTGGGGATTTTATAGGGTGGAGGGGGAGCGGTTACGGGAAGCGTAAGAGAGGGGGTCAGGGAGGTTTCAGGAGGGGAAGTGAGGGGGTTACTATAGTTGAAGTTGGGGAGTTTGTGGGTCAGGTTACGGGTCGCGGGTATGGGTATGCATCCAATTAGGTTTGGTCTAGTTTGGTTTGGTTTATCTTGGTTTGGGTTGGTTTGGGTTGAGTTGGTTCGATTTAGGTTGGTTTAATTAAAAATAATGAAATTAGCTATCTAAAACTAGTTTTGGAACCCAATAAATTCCAGAAAAATTATATAATATTCTATTATTAATTATACACTCAAAAATATAATTTTTGCACTATTTTAATAATTAATTTAATACAAAAAAATATAAATCCATGAAGAACATTTATTATAATTAACTAAAAATAATAAAAAATTTTACAATAATAATTAATAAAAAATTTAAATTAAATTTTAAAAAATTAGGGTGTTTACACCTCCTCCTCCACACCCGACCCCCCTGTCCAGCGACCTCCCCCACTCCAACACCCCTCCCCCTCACTCGCCCTCAACTCCTCCTCCTCCACCTACCCCCGACCCCCTGACCCCCTCTCCTCCTCCTACCCCTCCTCCTCCTTCTCCTCCTCTGGCATATGACCCCCAATCCCTCATCATCCATCCCTGACCCCCTTCGTTTCTGTCATATCATCTTATCCTTCCGCTAAGGTTACCCTAACCTTCATTTCGAATAGGTTAATTATTGCATTTGGATTGTGGGTTTGGACACACGTACAAACACGATATATTGGACACGGACACGAAGAGAAAATGAATGGTTTTGTATTTTTGATATGCTGTAAACGGATAGGATATGATGGACACGAATACGTACGGACACAATAGGGTGGTAAACCCCAACCCTAACCCACCACATTTTTATTTGGGGAAAGACTACACAAGACACATTACACATTGTCTAATATATTTGAATTTTGTGGGAAGACACATGACACAAGACACTAGAAGACACACATAAATACCCCTTTATAAATACTAGTAACAGGTTTGCTTTGGATTGTGTTGGCAAGCTACAAACTTGTTATATGGACACTAGTTACGGGTTGGCTTTGAAAAAAAATTAAAGTAAAAAATATTAAGAATGTAGGATTTGTGAATAGGTAGAAGAGAAATTTATTCAGAAATTAAAACAAATTACAAGTAATAAAAATGCATCTAGTCCTATAGATCAACCAATAAATAAGCCAACAATAGATTTGCTTCGAGTGGTTGTTGGGGCCAAGCAATAATTGACGACGTGCCTTGTATTGGGGAAGAAAGAAAAATATGACAAAATAGAAGTAGAAAGTTTTAACTTTCAATTTGTTAGGAGTTAAGTTGTATATACATGAACAAGTATCGATATCAAAATCGGTATCGGACCATTACTATGAGTATCGGGATCGACGGTAATGGTATATATCGGCAGTATCGGACCGGAGTATCGAATGTTTTGGTATCGAAAATAAATAACTATTAGTAAATTATTAACATATCGTGAGGAAGCATCTCTACAAGAAGGATTTTGTACTAAAGAGTAGAAGGCTCATGGAGAACCTTTGACTCCTCAATATCATTCCTCCTTCAATACGGAGGTAGAAGATTCCACTCTCGGAGATAACATTAAATATCGACTACAAAACCTGGCGCGTGAGTTAGTATTTGATGCGGCCGGTCCAAGTTTTGATCTGGAGGATCCGAATCCTGATGCGAAGGAATTATATGATATGCGAACGACTTTGACCATTAGCTATTGGACCAAGCAAGAGGGGAAAGTATTGGGATGGATACACCATCAATGGCTTCAAATTTAGAATTGCTGATAAGCCTATTAATCAATCATTTATCGATGAGGAGGCTAATTATACAAAGAATTCTGGAGTATGTGTCAGGAGTTCAGTCTACGATGAGGATCCAGAATTCGACAATTATGATGTACTAATAGATGACATGGAGCTGGAATACTCTTATGAGACAAAAATTATGCTGTTTAAATGTGATTGGTTCGACACAACACCCAAACAAGGATGAAAAATTGACAACCAGTTTGGGTTTGTTGATATAAATTATGGAAAAAGATATGTAGGTTTCGAACCATTTGTGTTGGCTAGTCAAACGGTTCAAGTATATTATATGAGCTATCCTAGTCGAGGATGCAATAATAATGATTGGTGGGCTGTATGCAAAACTAAACCTTGAAACACATATAATGTTGGGGATCTAGCTTACTAGGAGGATGAGGTGGTCATGCATCAACCTACATATATGAGTTTGGCCGATATTGATGGCATGGAGGTTGATGTTACCGTAGAGGATGATAGAGTTAATGAAGAGATTGACATAGAATATTTACCTCATATATAGGAGGACTCTGATATGGAGGTATCGAACGAGGAAAAGAATTGAAAGATAAAGGTGATAGTGAAAGTGAAAATAAAAATAAAAATGAAGAAGTAGAAGATGAAGATGAGGACGAAGATGATTCAAAAAATGATTCGAAAGACGATGACGATTAGGAAGACGAAAAAGTTTAGTAGGTACACACTTTAATATATGCATTAGCTTAGATTATTTATTTATTTAATGACACGGTTATTATTTATTTTATCATCACACTAGTATTTATTTATTTTACCACACCATCCATTACTTTATGGTATCTTGATGTCACTATTTTTATCTGTTTCATAACACCATTCATTATTTACTGTCTGATTTACCTATCACAGGACGAGGACGATAGGATTATAGAGGATCTTCTTTCCAGCATCCTCCATCCACTACTCTAGCTACTCCAGCTACTACAGATGCAGGTCGTACACGACCATCTGAGGATGAGTTCGTAGATGCCGATGATAGTTTATCCCCGCCATATGCTAGTTCATCGGTAGGGGGAGATACTCCATCTCCCAGGCTTTCTTAAGCTTCTACCCCAGCTTCTACCCATGTCGATACTCCTGCAACTACTGCGACTACTAGTACACCGACTACTCCACTAGTTGCTCCTACTAGAGCAAATCCATATCCAGGTCTCCTGGTGGAGCACGGAGTATATGTCCGTCGTCCTGGATTTGCAGATCCCTCTACTCTACCAGAACGGCCAGCCAATATCGATCATCCCGAGCTGTGGACCGATGGATCGACGTAAGTACTTTATTGTCAATTAACACATTTATTTATTTATTCCTTTTTATTCTAATTATATATTGTTTACTTATTTCAGGTTCTTCCTGACCAAAGCTGGCACTGATCTGAGGGACATCATGTGGAAGAACTTTTATGGCCCTTATATCAACTTCAGTGATATCCCGCTGGATAGACGATTCATTTGGCTGGATATGCTGCGGGTATACATAAGAGTTATAGGAGAAGATGAAGGAGAAGATCGAGGCCCGGGCCTATAAGGCTAAGTGCGAAAATATGAGAGCGTCCCATGCTAAGGGTGGTCTCCACACGGTGGATCCATTCCAACCGTCGAGCATTTTTGACAGATGGTCAGTATTATAATTTTTTGCTAGATCAATTTTTGGTAATTCTCATTTTTTCTTATTAATTGATTACTTAATTTTTACAGTGCAAAGAAACCATCAGAGACGAGGGAGACCCGAAGACCGTTGACATCATCGCAATATTCCAGCGGATGCACAAAAGGAAGAAGGATGGGAAGCTCGTAGATGAGCGGGCAGCAAAAACATACGTAAGTTGTGTTTATAAAATTTGTCAACAAAATTTAATTACATTCTTTTTATAATTTAACTATATTTGTTTACCCTAAAAATTAGACCTTAACTTTAATATTTTTACCTATGATATCTAAAAACCTTAACTCTAAACCTAACCTTAGTTGTGGTCAATAAAAAGATTAATCATAACCTACGATATCTAAACCTATTTACATAAATAAATATAGGAGACGTATGAGACGTTGGAGGGTGTAGTTGAGAGCAGTACGCCGACTAAGAGATATGATCAGTGGGTACAAGTTGTCAGGAGAGGGCAAGGCGACAGCGCGTACGAGACTGGATCGTTGGCATCCCAGCCGTCGGTTCTTTCCAGAGCTCCTCCGACGGCTCCTCTAACTCTATCAGAGCCCGGCCCCGACGTTCCTTCTGGTTCTATGAGTTTGGAGCAGATTACGACGACTTTGTTAGAGATACATAGGCAGGTTAGACAACTGGTAGAGTCTTGGGATCCTGTAGCTTCTGCTCCTACTGCAGCTCCTGCTCCTCCGACAACTCCAACGATGGCTACTCCAGCTCCTCTTATGGCTCCTCTGGCTCTATCTTCGATTTCTTCTGCTGCTCCGCCTGTCATTCCTGAGGATCTATAGCAGATCATCGTTATGGTTATGATGCAGTACATGGCTAGCCGACAGTCGCCGCCACCTCCGCTTCCACCGTCGACTTGATATATTTTATTTTTTTGATAATTTGACAGTTTGATGGATGTACCGGTTGTATAACTTTAAATATTTGGATTATGGTAGTTATATGTGTTTGATATGTTCTATTATATTTAATACGATAATTTATGTGGTTGTATAACTTAATAATATAATAATTTATGGCTATGCACTTGTATTTAATATGTTTTAATGTATTTATGTTTGAATCTCTGATTGATTTTGTATAATTTTACAGGAGCAGGAAGTAAGTGATTCTATTGTGGAAAAAAAATTATATTTAGCGACGGATTAAAAACGAAAAACTAAAAAAGTTCAGGTCAGTAACGGATCCGCGACGGATTAGCGATAGAAAGTTTCGTCGCTAAATATGTCTGGTACCAAAAAACTTTACAAATATGTATCATAAATAGTCGATATTTTAGTCGTTGTTAGCGACGGATTAGCAACGAAAATGCAGTCGGTAAGCTTCTAGAAAGTATGGTAAAAATGGGCTCATACTTTCCGTCGCCAATTTGTCGCAAATCCATCACCAAATACAGCAACGTAAATAATCTGTCACTAATACGTCGCTAATTTTTTGTCATAAATTTTGTTGCTAGTTCGTCGACAGGTGACGAATTAGAGATTGGAATATGGCAACGATACTTAAATTAGTGATGTCATATTTTCGTCTCTATATTAAAATTGCGACAAAAAATACATTTTAAAACTCTGTATTTTTTTAGTGTATCTCGTAGATGGTCGACGCTCTCTATCGCTCCTCCTTAATGGAACCATTGGTGCTGGCTATATATCAACAACCTTCTTCCCTTCATGAACAGTCTCCCAGGCATGCCCATCCTCCTGAGGGTTACCCTGACCACCATTAGCAGGCTGATGATCAAGGTTGGGAGCATCTCCATGTACTGGCTTTCCTATAACTGGATCCTCTACGATGTCCTCAGAAGGCAATTCCTTAACCTCAGAAGGCATCTCGAAGCAAAATGACTCTAAATGGCTCCCCCATAACTAGATCCTCTGCTTTGATACCACCTAGACCCCTGCTCTTGCTCCTTCCACGGCTATCTAAAACTAGCACCTTTGAGTGGGATATTGATGAAGTGCCCTGAGAACATTTTCGTATCTCTTCATTAAGTACTCCGCTCTTGGCAAACTTCGACTGACCACGCCTTCTAGAGTAGAAGCGATCATAGACACTCGTACGATTTTCTATGAGTCTGGCAATATACACAACAACCATAGTCCATGTACTTTGTCGTCGAAGTTGACTCCCATCGAGGATAGCTAGTCTACCATACCTTGGTACTCACTCAAGTGATCCATAATAGACGCCTCATCTTTGTACCACAAACCAATCATCATCCGAATCAGGAATAATTTATTTACTCCGGTCTTCTTCGTGTATAAAGATTCTAGCTTATCCGATAGCATCTTCGCGTGCTCAATATTGGCAACGTGATTATACACGTTCTTGTCAACGAACTACCTGATATATCCACACACCTGTATATGTTCGAACTTTTAGCCCTCTTTGAATTTGTCACTGGGCTTCTCAGAAGCAAATACTGGAAGATACAGCTTCTTGACGAATAATAAATCCTTCATATTGCTCCACCAATAATGATAGTTGGTACCGTTCAGGTTTACTATGTGCACTGACTTCACGTCCATCTCTCCTCTCTAGTTTGCCTGTCAACCGTGGCACATCTTTGAACCCAAAGCTCTGATACCACCTATTGGGAACACAAATATAAAAATTGTTCCCCCAAACCAAGAAGCCCTGCGAGAGAACCGAGAAAAAGCACATAAACCAAAAACGTTAAACAGAAATCACAGACACATAGATTTTTAACGTAAAAAATCCTTACGAAAAAAAAAACTACGGGAGGATCGGAGTCCAACCCTGAAAAGCCTCTACTAATGGAATAAAAAATGCACCGACTCCTTGCAAACTTCTCACCGATCCAAATGGATCACTACAACTCTTTGGAACAGAAAATAGATTACAACCACGAAGAAAAAGACAATAAAAAATACCCCAAATTGATCTCGTTCTCTGAAATGGCCTACAATCCTTATTTCTCCTCTCCAGTTGTAAAATCACTCTTGCCTCCTTTTGCAATGTTTTGAGATTATTTTAGGGCAATGAGACATTATATATAGCCTCAAATCCACAACTAGTATTCCTATTATATATAGGAATACCTAATCCAAATCTAAATTTATTGGCATATTCCTATTATACGTAGGAATACCCAATCCAATCTAAATCCATTGACATATTCCTATTATATGTAGGAATATCCAATCCAAATCTATTGGGGTATTCCAATTATATGTAGGAATACTCAATCCAACTCCGGAGTATTTTTTCACATAAGTTGGGAACTCCACCCACTCCAACATCAAGTACCTAACAGTATTATACCAAAATTCTAGAATTATAGGGAGAATTTGGAGGTAAATATATTTAATATTATTCTAACACCTCAATCAATATGTCATTTTTGTTTAATGATCCTTTGACCTAATCTTTCCTAGCGGTTAATATTGTATGTAAGATCATCAGGTTTGGCCCTTTTTTAGCTTGCGTAGAATTTAGGATCATTATTGACTACTAGATTCGTGGTTGTAGCTTGATAACTCTTAGGTTGTTTCATCCATAGTTCATGATTGATTTATGGTTTATAATGAGACACTATTTTTTTTGGGAGTGAAATAGCATCATTTTTATTGGGGTTATGTTTTTTTTCTTAAACATCAACAAGTCCATTTATGTATTGGGCATGTCGCGAAAGCGTTTGCCAACCCACCTAAGATAATCAACCAATCTACGAACACCAAGTACAGATGAAGACAAGTATATGGCGGTGACTATGTCATCTGGATAAATTTTAACCTTTATAACTCAGATAAAATTATAAGATTGCAAAAAATTAATGTTGAAACCATTTGCCCTAATAGGCTCAACCCCCTCACCATACTTAAGAAGGAACAACAAAAAATATAATTGAAATCACTCACCAACCCAAAGCAATTTTTCTAACCGAATTTTACGACTCCTCGATTAGATCTTTTCTTCTTTATGTCTTGTATGGAGAAGAACGCTAAGAATAAAGCACGAAGTTTCTCTTAGATTTTTTTGTGGACGAGCACCTCGAATCTCCACCTTTGTACATGCTTTGTGCCTCCACCCTCCTCCTATATTTATAGGATAAGAAATCATATTTTAGGTCATAATAGGATTTTCTAAATAAAAAACCTTAAAATAAGAATCCTATTACACAAAAAATAGCCCAACACCAATTATGGACGTCCAAATATGGTTAGATTAAATATTTAATACAAATTTAAAATCTAATCAAATCTTACATTTAATGTAGATTTCTAATTATATTAAATCAAATCTTTGACCATATTTAGGCTCCAAAAATTACCAAATCCATATTGTACCCCAACAATCTCCCCCTCCAGTCTGATGAAAGGGTGTTGACCCCATGGCTCCTCAACTGGACTCCATGCTTGTTGCTTCGTAATAGAGTTCCTGGTCCTCCATGTCGTTGATCTTCGATCCCCCGAGCTGCCTTGCATCTTCTGTCGTCTCCAGGACATTGACCGTCACGTCGACACTAGATGCCATGCGTAGCACCTCCTGCACCACTGGGATCCTGATGATATCAATGACACAGCCAAGACTGAAGTCCCTGACGATCAGCCTAACCGTGTGTCAAGGCTGCCTAACCCCGACTTTCGTCTTCTACCGAAACGTGTTAACGTTCCGACAAGCTTCTTCACCCTTTGCTGGCCCAACCAAGCAGACGGTGCGAGTCTTCCAAGATTCAAACTCCTGAATCTTTCCACCTTCGTGTCCGAACCTAAAGCTCCCCCATACACATGCGTCCTAGAGCATAATATTATGCACTGTGCATGTTGTCGATGACCCACAGCTCCCCCGTAACTGTGTGAATAATGATACTCCCGTCTCAGATTTAGTTTGCTGCAAACCTTGATCTCCTCCCTAGCTTCGAACTGCTGAAACTGAAGTCGCTCCGTAAAGTTTTAGCAAACCACAGGTCGCCAAATTAGATCCGTGGAACGTCCCTCACCTGGAGACCGACCAGCTGTCATGGGACCGATAGACTGACCCTCAATCTTTGACTCATCACTATTCATCGCTTAGTCTCGACGAACCGAATCCTCGATAATTCTCAAAGTATCTCGAAACCACTCTAAGACAATTTTTTGAAGATCCACCTCCCGTCAAATACTCCTAGAGCCTCCATCAGGTGTATGTGGCATATCTGTACACCTCAGCGGTGTGAGTCTGTACATGTCACAACATAAATCTCCTTAAGCCAGCTATTTTGAAACCTTTATAAGCATATAATCTTTGTCCCCAAAAAGACTACGACAACCATTATCCACCAGCATCCCTACCGAAACTAAGTTTTAGCGCAAATGCGGTATATGTCGCACACCCTTGAGAACGAGCTTCTCACCAAGATCCGTTGTCAAGTGCACATCACTGATACCTATAACTGCAGATGTCCCCTTACTGTCCATCTTCTTACGTCGAAACATGTCACCGCGGTACGACATAAAGATCCTCCTATGTGGAGTGGTGTTATACGATACTCCCATGTCCATTACTCAATAGCCATCATGACACATGCCACAAGGTTTCTCTGCGTCAATTGTTGCCATGATGAGATCTCACATAGTCGTAAGATCCTTCTGATCGTCCTTGCCATTGGCCTTCTCAGATTTGAGCTTCATGCAATTTCTCTTGATATAACCCATTTTGCTACAGTGATAGCAGCCCTCCTTGCGATCCACAATCGCAAGATCCCGAGAACTCTCCCATGTCCTCGCCTGTGACTTTGGTCTTCCCTTCCCGTTGGAAGCCATCAGAGCGAACTCGTGCGATGATTCCACTTGCTTACGTTGGTCCTCCTCATTCAACAAGCTGCTTTTGACTACCCCTATCATGACAACTCCATCTGAAACGGACTTGCTTACCGACACCACCAACATCTCACAGCTTTCCGGTAGAGAAATTAAAACAGAAGGGCCTGAAGCTCATCCTCAATCACCATCTTCATTGCAGACAGCAGATTAATGATGCCCTGAACCTCGTTCAGATGTTGTACCTCCGGTGCACCCTCCTTGTACTTAGAGTTGACGAGTAGGCAAATTTGAAACGTCTTGTTGCCAGCCGTCTTTCTTTCGTACAACGAATGCAGCTTCTCCTACAATAATTTTGCATAACTCTCCATAGATACGTGATAAAACACCGAGTCATCTAGTCATTGGCGGATGAATCCAACAGCCTTCCTATAAAATCCCTCACCCAAAAATAGATATTTTGTGTGTATTCTATATTTATTGTGTTTATTTATAATATTTTAAAATTAATTTAAATCAAGTTGTTATATTAGGATACTTTATCGTAGTTTGAACATTAATTACATAGAATGACCCCAAAATCTGTATCGTCCTTAATAGGAAGTAGCCTACACGGGAGACAATACCCGTAGGATCTTCATGTGACACAAAATTTGACCATTTAGCATTAGTATGACACTAGCGTAAAAACCATAGTTTATTGTGTTTAAAATTTAGATATTTTTTATATAAATAATTTATTTGTGGTTATTTTTTAATCCAAACTTTTTCAAATAGCAACCCATAATTCCTCCGTACAAATTTAGGCCACTTTCCTATTTTGTAGAATTTATTTATTTATTTATTACTATTTTAATTCCATGAAATTAAATCAAATCTTTTTCAAATTAATTAATTTATTAGTTGTTGACTTTTAAATAACTAACTAACTAATTAAGAAACCTCCTAACAAACTACCAACATAATCCTAATTCTGACCCTCTCCCCATACCCGCGGCTACCCCTTCCTATCCGCACACACCCACGCGATCCCCCTCCCTTTCTCACTCCTTATATATATATATATATATATATATATATATATATATATATATATATATATATATATATATATATATATATATATATATATATATATATATATATATATATATATATATATATATATATATATATATATATATATTCTCTTTCTCCTCTTTTCTTCTAAAACCCTAACCTAAAATCTTCTAATCTAAAACCCTAATTTTTCTCTTCACCTCCTTCCGCCATCACCATAGCCGCTACCTTCACCACCAAGGTCGGCCCCCCTTCACGTGGACAAAACATTACCTCCTTCATCCAATAACCCTAGTTCTTCATGCTTCTTCTTCTAGTAAGTCTCCTTCTTCCTCAAAGTCCTCTCTAATGTGTATGATTGCATGAATAAATGTTGTTATATATAAATAAATTATTTTTATATTTATTTGCAATCCATTGTCAGGTTCTTTATTGTAGGATTTATTTTAGAGTTTGTATATAAAGAATTGAACCCATGAATGCATGTATGCACCCATAGGTAGAAACATTGATTAAATTATGTTAATAATAAAGAAATATGATATTTAAATTATTTGTATCCATATTTTTACTATTTATTCTAGATTATTAAATTATTATTTTTTTGGGAATAAATTGCGTGTATAATGGGAATGGTGACCTAATTTTATGTTTTCTCCAAAATTTTGTATCCAACCCTCCTAAAACTTTGTAGATAATTAATATATGATATTATTAACCTATATTAAATTCAATTTTAAAATATATTTTCCAAAAATATTATTTTTGATATAAATAGTTTTTATGAATAAAAAGTCACCTAGTTGACCTAATTTTGATGTATGCATGTTGGAGACCCTTGGACTTTGTTAGGACTTAATAGTAGATGGAAAACTAAATTTTTCTAGGTGAATTCATATTTTTTAAAAATATATATATTCTAAAATTTATTAAATAAATATAAAATTGATATCTATGATGTCACAACAACTATGTACCACCCCTTTTGTATGCATACTAGCAAGTTTGGTTGCCAACCCTAATAGAATCAACTTATAGATGGTAAAATCCTAATTATTTTGGTATAAATAAAAGAAATAGTATTTATTGTAATTATTACTAATTTTACCATATTTATTTAGATTTATTTCTGTAGAAGCATGAAAAATACGCTGAAAGAGTTCTACGCAGCAGTCTAGTGCTGGGCAGCGTAAAATATGGCTTCGGAACCATCGGGGTACAACAGAGCTTTTTCGCTAAGTACAGCGTAAAATATAAGCTCAAGGACTATCCGTGTAATGCAGTATGTCCAGGCTGCTTCAGCGTAAAAAGGGTGCTATATCGCCTTTATGGTGTAAAACTCATCCGCTTTAAAGCAGCATTGAAGTGTACGAGGAACGCTTCGTATTCCCCGAAATGAACCTGACAAATCGTGCAGTGAACCTAACGTATGACTCCTAACAAAGAGTACTGCACGACTACCCAGACGACGGCTATAATGATGGCGCGGCACAACTACCCAGACTGTCGTTTAGTGATATTTCCTTGGCGTAAACCGCTTTTACGCATACAAGGGAATACGCTGCCTAGTTTTACACAGGCAGATGTGAGCTATTTACGCTCCACAGAAGACAAACAGGCTGCCACGTTAAAAGTTTCTCTTCGTACAGGGCTCGAGGCACGTCTCTGCATTTAATGTGCAGAATGATGGCAGATCTTTGAGACACGTCTCTGCATTTAATGCGCGGAAGGGTGGCAGATCATCGGGACACACCTCTGCATTTAATACGTAGGATGGGGGCAGATCTCTGCATTTAATGCAAGATATTTGATTATATCTCCAAAAGCCATAATTTCGACTAAAATGTCCACATCATCACTTTCGCGCATTACACCATCAGGCTATTTTCAGCTATGGGAGCACGCTGTACGCTATCTCCTTGGAATACGCCACAAGGCCATTTTCAGCTATGAGGAGCACGCTATACGCCACCTCCTATATTGGTGTGTATTAAGGCTATTTGGTTCAGAATTCGCTCAAGGCCTCAGTCAAGGAAGGAGAATCAGCTATCTTCTATGCTAGCCACCTGTCCATGCAACATCAGGCTTCTACGCCCGCTGGGCTTCTATGCCTACCTGGCCTCTACGCTAGTTTGATAACTATTTGGCTTCTACGCCAAAGTGACAGTTATTGGCTTCTACGCCAACCTTTTCTACGCGAGGGATAACTACCTACGTGACTTTTATGCCGTGGTCTTCGCAACAGTTATACGCGTTATCTCTTCATGGGACACGTGTCACACGCTCATTCAAAAGATCATTTATATGTAGGTAACGGTTATTATAACCGTCGCGTAAAAGGTGCTATACTTTCCACTGCCCGGCTTCTACGTCGACTGATGGTCACTGTCACTAAAAACCCTATAAATAGGGACCTCTATCGACAAAGGGAAAAAAGAGGGGAAATCAAGGGGTTGAAAAACTGAAGGTCAGAACCGAGGTCAAAGATTCCAAGATCAAAAAGGAAGGTCAAGGAACTAAGAGTCGAAGTCTTTGAGAGAGAAGAATCCAGAGCTCAGGCAAAGAGTAGTGATCAACGACTTTGGCATCGAGCATCCACTCTCTTTTGCAACCTTCGAAGCTGCTTTATGTCTTCTACGGCACTTCTTCACCATCGTGTGGTCCAAGGGACAAAGTGATCGACTGCAGATCAGACTCCTACAGCAATATTTACCCAGATTAAAATTGTACTTTGACATCCTCGTATAGGATTAAATTATACTTCTTGTTTGTAAACCAAAGAGCGGGTTTCGTATAAACCTCGTCCATATTTCTTTTGTTTATTATTAAACACAAGATGGCGACTCAGCTGGGGAGGTCCTTTCTTTTCTGACGAGAAATCTATTGCTCAACACGATGCGGTATCCGTGGGATCCGTGAAGAAGACCCTGGTCGTCCAGTTCGACCAGTCTCCCTATGAAGATATGCTTCGAGCAGGGGGTAGCTCTCACTCACTCTCTGTCCAAGACAACAGGAAGTTGCGTAAGGTCTGGATGCCCAAGACATCCTCTACCATTCCTGCCGACTCTCCAATCTCTCCAACCAGCCAGGTTGTAGCAGCACAACCTTCGCGCTCCGCGCATAAAACTCAGTCTCCCGTCTGTGACGTGGTAGACAAAACTTTGGACAATGCCTCAGGGCTAGTCCAGAATTCTATTCCGCGCTCTGTGCGTAAAACACTGTCTCCCGTCGATGACGTTGCAGACAGAATTTCTGACAATGCCTTAGCACCAAATCAGAAATTCCAAACGTGCTCCGCGCGTAAAGATGCATCTGCCCTCCGCGGAAAAGCAGATGGTCCCTGCAATCTACGCAAGGGAAAATAAGTGGCGAACTGCTCAACTTCTCGGCCTTTATGCCAGCAAGGGAAGAATCTGTCCGCCCTCCGGATTACGCGAGGAGCTAATGGCCGACTGAGGACCTCCTCAGCTTTACGCCAGCCTGAGCAGAGCTCCAATTTATGCCAGGTGAGGCCCCTCAGTGTAAAGCAGGCTCAGTTTGTGGAAAGACACACTCCTCGGGGATCAGCCGCCACCCAGATGGCCAACCTGTTGTATACGGGTGGCACAGGGAGGACTATGGTTCCCAACATCCGCATGCCCACTGACGTGAACAGAAGGAACAAGCCATCTTTTTCTTCTTCTGTAAATTCTTCTGACCTGCGTGAGTATCCGATCCAGAAATGCGAAGACAAGAGCCATAAACAGGCTTCAGTTCCCCTAACGGTCAAACGTGAGGAGATCTTGTGGGAAGATGCATCAACATCTAATGTCGTCATGACAGGTGGGCCACATAAAGATTCCATCTTTATTATTCCTCCAACTCGCGACGACCAGCGTCCAATAGTCTTCGGTCGCATGCGGAGCAGCCCAATTATACAAGAAGAACTTCACGAGTCTGAGAGTGGCAAAATATAAATCCACAGGTATAGCCCAAAAGCTTTAAAGATTATGCAAAGCATGGGTTATGATTTGAAGTCAAAACAAGGCCTCAACTACGGGAAAGGCAGATGAATGTCGTTGCATGGTAACTTTTACTGTCAACAAGCTCATCTCGGGCTGGGGTATATTGCATCTCTTGCAAACTCCAAACCTTCAGAGTCCGATCCCGTACAACCAGAGGTAGGACCTTCTAAATCAGCTTTTGTGGACAAATGCCACGGCATGTCTGGGGGTAGCCTACCTCGACAAAGCAGGGCAGCATCCAAAGCTGGGGGTAGAATTCCCTCAGAATCCAAAGACGATACGACGAAGACGATCTTCCCGCAAGACCGTAAAACTCAGGCATCGAGAGCCCGAAGACAAAAAGAGACTTTCTCTTTCAATGAAGATGACATCATTGAAATCTTCAATATGTTGATGGAGGAACACAAACTTCAGCTACCCAACATCATATATCCTGAGAGGGCTAGCAAAGTTGATGACCCAGATTATTGTCTCTTTTATCGGTACATTCATCATCCTACAAAGGCGTGTTATGTACTAAAAAGGAGATTCCAGGAGTTGATTGACGCCAAAGTTATCATTTTTTATCTGTAAACGAAGGGATGATCATTGCAATGACAATTTGCTCTCCTCAGGAATATACCTGATGAAGAGTCCCTAAAATTTCCCCAGTGGATTCTTCAGGACTATCCTCACTCAGAAAAATCACTCCACAGTGAATTATTTAGACATAAGTTCATGTCCATATTACCTCTAAACTATTGTCCAAATATTTCATTTCTTTCCCCAAAGAGTTTGTCATGTTCATATTACCTCTGAATAAACTTTTCGAGTTTTTGGCTATCGATTATCATGTCCACATTATCTCTGATATCGGTTGTCATCTCAACTTAGCACCCGTACTTAACTCTAAGTACGCCAGTGGTGTTAGGTCCACAAAAACTGCCATGTCCATATTACCTCTGAGCAGATGTATACCTCCATACCCGATGGAGTCACAACTAGAGAGTTTGTCATGTTCATATTACCTCTGAACAAACTTTCTGAGTTTTCGGCTATCGATTATCATGTCCATATTACCTCTGATGTCGGTTGTCATCTCAACTTAGCACCCGTACTTAACTCTAAGTACGCCAGTGGTGTTAGGTCCACAAAAACTGTCATATCCATATTACCTCTGGCAGGGCTTGTCCCAAACCTATTATTTGCACTCTTGTGTGCAACAAATGATAGGTCCACCAAAGATCTCCCAGTGGGATGTCCTCATCTTCATTGTTTCGCCTACTTGCAGCAGTCAGCGTTCAATAGTCTTCGGCCGCATGCGCAATGAACCGACTGTACAAGAAGATTCTTCCAATGACGGTGCTGATAAAATGCAAGTTCACAGATACAGCCCGCAAGCTTTGAAGATCATGCAAAGTATGGGTTATGACTTGAAGCTGGAACTAGGTCTCAACTACGAAAAAGGCAGACGAATGCCGCTGCACGACGATCCCCACTGTCAACGAACTCATTTCGGGTTGGGGTATACCACCTCCCTTACAACTTCTGAGTCAAACGAGGATATCTTTTCCTCTTTTCTAAATGTCTCATCGTCATCTGACTCATCTGATGCTCTCGAACGAACATTATCAGTAAATACGGTATTGGCAGATCCCTTCGAAGCAGACGAACAAGAATCTGAACCGTTTGAGAATGACTCTTGGGCTCAACAAATGGATACACAATGGGAATTCTGGTTCGAGCAAAGAGAACCTCCCACCGAAGATAAAGTTATCCAAATTGACGTTGGGGATGAACTTTCGCAAAATTCGATATTTATCAGTAACAATCTTTCCGAAGAAGAAAGGGAAGAAGTTATCAAGCTGATAAAAGAATATATCGACGTCTTTGCGTGGAATTATGAGAATATGCCCGGTCTTGATCCAAAGGTGGCTACTCATAAACTCAATATATTGCCCGATTCGAAGCATGTGAAGCAGCACCAATGCCGGTTCTGTCCAGATATGATGGACGCCATTGAAGCTGAAATCAAGAAGTTGATAGCCTGCGGTTTCATCCGGGAAGAACAACATCCTGATTGGGTCGCCAATGTTGTCCCAGTCATAAAGAAAAATGGGAAAGTACGTATCTGCATCGATTACCGAGATCTGAACATAGCCTGCCCCAAGGATGAGTTTTCTCTTCCCATCACAGACGTCATGATTGACGGTATATGCAGTTTTGAACGTATGTCTTTCATGGACGGATTTTCAGGATACAATCAAATCAAGATACATCCTGAAGACGAGAAGCATACTGCCTTCCGGACACCATTGGGGTATATTGCTATACGGTCATGCCCTTCGGATTGAAGAATGTCGGGGCTACGTACCAACGGGCTATGAGTAACATATTCCATGAGCATTTACGTAAAATAGTAGAATGTTACGTGGACGATGTAGCTGTCAAAAGCTGCCTCAAGGATAATCACATCCAAGACTTGAAGACAGTATTCGAGTTAATGCGCCAACATCAACTCAAAATAAATCCTATAAAGTCCTTTCTGCGTGTATCCAGTAGCAAATTTCTGGGATTTGTCATTACCGCCAAAGGCATTCAAGTGGACCCTGATAAAGTCAAGGCCATCCTGGAAATACGATCACCCCGTAATCTGAGGGAACTCAAGGGATTTCAAGGTCGTCTGGCTTACATCCGGAGATTCATATCCAACCTCTCTAAGAAATGTCAGCCTTTTTCTTGTTTCATGAAGAAAGGTGTATCCTTCGTATGGGAAGAAGCCTGTCAGCAAGCGTTCAATGATATCAAACGCTACCTCACTAATCCGCCAGTTCTGGTGCCTCTAGTCATAGGAAAATCATTCTTGCTGTATGTTCGGGCGATGGATCATTCTCTCAGAGCTCTTCTCGCACAGAAGAACGATGTGGGTCATGAACAAGCTATCTACTATCTAAGTAGGACGATGGTCAGAGCCGAACATCGGTACAATCCAGTGGAGAAAGAGTGCTTGGCTCTGATGTTCGCTATTCAGAAAATGTGATACTATGCCACAGGCCAAACTATCCACGTCATCTCCAGGATCAATCCTCTTCGGGTACTGATGAACAAGCCAAGTGTTCTTAATTCCCGACTCGCGACTTGGGCGATGTTATTGACACCATATGACATGGTGTATGTCCCTCAGAAGTCCATCAAAGGCCAAGCGTTGGCTGATTTCCTAGCTGCTCATCCGATCCCGGAGACCCCCAAACTGTACGAGGATATCCCCGACAAAGTTGCAGAATGTCATTCCGCAATGGAAGGTGATGCATGGCAACTATTCTTCGATGGAACCTCCAGGACTGGTCCCAGGGGAAATATGGTTTCAGGAGTAGGAATTGTCCTGGTCACTCCTGATAAACTCGTCATCTATCGGGCATATTCTCTTAACGAGCCCTATTCCAATAATGTGGCAGAGTATAACGCTCTACTAATCGGGCTCCAAGTCGCTAAAGAATTGGACGTCGAATCTCTAGAAGCTTTCGGTGATTCTCTACTGATCGTCAATCAAGTCAAAGGAATATATGAAGTCCGGAATCCTGACCTCATCCCCTATCACCGAGCAACGGTCGAGATAGCTATGATATTCAAAGAATTCTTCCTAGAACATGTGCCCCGATCTCGGAATCTGGAAGCTGATGCCCTAGCCTGTCTAGCTGCAGATTTACCTATTCCTATAAGAAGGCAAAATTCGGTGATCCTTCTTAACAGAGATTTGTTCTGTGTAAAAAATAACTTTCACATAGAACGCAGCTACTTTGTGAACACAGATCCTCCCAAGAGAGACTGGAGAATTCCCTTTATAGATTTTGTGGCATACGAAATCTTACCGGAGGACCCTAAAGAAGCAGTATCCGTCAAAAGACGATCGTTACGCTTCTATCATGATGCTTCTTTACAATGTCTATATCGCCGGACCTACGACGGACTGCTATTGAGATGTCTCTCAGATGACGAAGCACAGCAGATTATCCGTGAAGCTCACGATGGTGTATGCGGAGCGCATCAACCCGGTCCTAAGCTACCGGATCGTATCAGGAGGATGGACTATTACTGGCCTACTATGATCACAGATGTAATAAAGTATGCAAGACAATGCAGAGCCTGTCAGGTCCATGCAGACTTTATACATCAACCCTCTGAACATCTACATCCTACGGTTGCATCCTGGCCTTTGGAAATATGGGGTATGGATATCATTGGTCCTATTCACCCGTCTTCTTCCAGAGGTCACCAGTTCATACTGGCCATCACGGATTATTTCTCCAAATGGGCAGAGGCGATCCCTCTTGCTGAGGTGAAAACATCTAATGTGATCAGCTTCATCAAGCATCATATCATTTATCGCTTTGGGATACCCCGAAGGATAATTCATGACAATGGGCCTCAATTCATCAGACAAGCGTTTCATCGATTTTGCGATAAAAATTAGATACAAAATATGGCCTCTATGGCATACAATCCTGCTGCTAATGGTTTGGCGGAAGCCTTCAACAAAACCATTATCAAAATCTTGAAAAAGTTCGTCTCTTCGAATAAGAGGGATTGGAATGAGAAGCTAGGAGAATGTCTTTGGGCATATCGCACAACGGTACGGGCACCGACGGGTTGTACCCCATTCTCACTGGTTTATGGGAGTGAAGCAGTTCTCCCCATCGAAGTCCAAATCCCGTCACTCAGGATAGCAGCGGCTAATGAGCTGACTCAAGAAAAGAATGACCTGTTAAGGCTTCAAGAGTTATAAGGATTAGACGAGAAACGCCTCCAATCTCAACAGCGCATCGCGTTCTACCAGGCACGCATTTCCAGATCTTTTAATCAAAAAGTAAAGGAAAGAGTGTTCAAAGTTGGCGAGCTAGTTTTAGCTGTGAGAAGGCCGATGATTCTTACTCACAAGAGTAAGGGTAAATTCTAACCCAAATGGGAAGGCCCTTATGTGATCGAGACGACGTTCTCAAACGACGCTTACAGGTTAGCCAAGCCTAATGGAGACTTGTTAATAGCTCCTATTAATGGTAAATTCCTGAAAAGGTACTACGCTTAACCTTCTTTGCTCGAAATGGAGTATGGTGAAGATCTAATTCTGAAAAAACTACTTCCAAAACGAAACTAGTCCGAGTGTATTCTATCACGTCCATATAACCTCTGAATAAATATGTTTAACTAATTTGGAACTCCAAGACCTATCACGTTCATATTACCTCTGATTGTGTTTTGTGTACAAATTTAGTTGGATCGTATTCTATCATGTCCATATAACCTCTGAACAGATATGTCCAGCTAAAGCTTACCGAGAGTATATCACGTCCATACTACCTCTGATATCACTTTCATCCAAACCTGTCATTTATATTCCAAAATGATGGGTCCACAAAGTCAAATGAAAGCCTCTTTATTTATTCCCAAAAAGAGCAAAATTACATTAAAAAGCAAAAAGTACATCATTTGGGGTGAGCAGTTAGGTCGCGAATCTGCCGTGCCAGAGCAGCCATTCGCTCATCCCTGGAGTTCAAGACGTCGGCGCGAGCACGCTCCAACCTTGCTGCATCATTGTTCAAAGCGGATAGCTTGGACAAAGTATGTACGAAACCTGCGTGGACAACACCCACATGCGTCAGATTCTGCTGGGCGGTCTCCCTCCGATTCTTCAGCATATCTCGAGTTGCCGACAAAGAGACATCCTCCTCCTCCGCTCGAGCGAGTTCATCTCTCAATCTGTGGACCCTTGCTGTCACTTTCTCATATTCGACTTCGCACTGAGTCAGCTGAGGAATGACGTACTCCGGTTCGGCACGTTATTGATCCATCTTCTGCTGCTGTTCCTGGACAGATTTGTCCAGAGATTCCAGTTGCCCAGCAAGCTCTGCAGTTAATGAGTCGAACCTAGCTTGAACGAGACCGTCGACGCTACCTCGAGATAGCTGCAAATATTCGTTAATGGGTTGTTCCAAACCATTAACTATCTGCTCTAGCGCATCAGCTCTTCCAGTGTCACTGAAATGTCTAATATGCGCTATAGTAAGGTTGCAGGACGTCCTCAGAGCCTCGAAGCCTAAATTCTTCTCCAGCACCATTGATATCAGCGTCTTCAAAGTGGCGTAGAAAATGGTAAAAAACTGCTCAACCAACATGGTGAGATTTAAATAGGTGTTGGGGGTGGCTGCAATATCAGAGAATCCCCCTCCAGGAATGACTGCCGACGACGTTGCCACAGTCGTCGCCTCAGCAGATGGTGCGACAAAAGAAGATGCACCAACAACAGACGAAATAGCCGACGTACTCAAAGGAGGTATTGTCGTAACGACAGGTTCATCCTCCTCTCGAGAAAGCGGAGCTATTTCACGCGAGCCGGCACCCGAAAGTGCTTTCTCTCCGAAGTCGGGCACCTCCATGTCATCGCCAGGAGCTGAAACAGAGCCAAAAAGGGCATCAACACTGCCCTCCCTGTAGATGTCTTCCCCGGAAAAGAAGACAGAAGAAAGTTAATATCAACGTGATGTTAATTTTTCTAAAAAAAGAGGCGTAAAGACGACATTTACCCATGGCCGATGGCATATATGTCGCATCTGCAGCCAGTATAGCTAAATTATTTTTTAATGATGCTAAGCAAGATGTCATACCTGGAGAAGGTGGTGTGTCAACCGACACTGGCAAATATTCTTCCAGGTCCTCGTCAAGTTTCAATCGAGGCTCATCGGCTGGAATCTCGCTGGGTGCACTTACAAACACGGCAGGGGTTTCTCCCGATGCTGATCTGGATAAAGATATCCTTATTCGGCTCGTCCCCGAAGGCGATCTCGTACCACTACCTGAAGCGGTAGCAGCGACAGCAGCCTCAAGCAGAGATTCTCCGGCACCGCCAGCCGAAACTGTAGAGGTTCCCTCTCTAAAAGGCGAGGAACCTTCAATCAAAGAATCATCCCCGGCAGGGGAAACAACAGGCTCACTTCTAGGAGCCTCATGGCCGGGAATCCTGAGAGGATGACTAACCTTCTTCTTCTTCTTCTTCTTCTTCTTCTTGTGAAGGGAAGTCTCCGTCGGAGCAGGAGCCCTTCGCTTACTAGAGATGACCAGAGGCCCGGCAGGTTGAGGTATTTCACCCCTCGGTACTGCCAACAAAGGCTCATCTGGATTGACGGCATCTTCACCCTCATCGAAAGAAACTGAGGGGATTTCGTATCTCCCAGAAGACTTAGAGGAGGGCATCCTGAAACTTCCACGCATATCAAAATTGTGATGGAAAGTGTTGGTTGCCACATAAAACTGGGCATACGAGTGGAGGATGCGCATCTCCGTAGAGAGTAAAATGGTGGGCACAGTAAAAGTTGCTTCAGTGCAACCCATGATAAAGTATCGCCACCCTCTCGCTCCATCAATAAGTCCACCCCTGGACTTGAAGCTGGTGACGGCATTGCCCACATGCAATTGGTCGTACCCAAGCTTCCTGGCAAACTGACTAGGCAAGTAGGGTTCCAAGAAGCACTGGTCTTCACTTCGGTATAGTAAATGGGAAGGTCTAATACAGACCAACCAATTAAAAGCTTCAAGAGAAAGAACGGTCTTCCTGTCGCCTACGTCCTGAAGTCTGCGCCCCTGTTGATTCAGATGTACAGAGGGGACAGTGCAGAAGATCTTCCAACTGTGACTGAAATTCAGTGTCCGTCGACAGTCTAAAACTGTGGTCACGTTCCAGGAGGAATTCTTGTAATTCAGCAAGAAACTACCACCCAAACTGCTGCCAGAGCCGGAAGATATCACCCTGGGGTTATGGAGAATTAACCATCCCATTAAATACAGGTATGGTAATTCTACCCTAGGAAAGCTATCACGCCGAGTTCCATCGGCGAGCAGCCCATCAGTAATGGCCCTCAGGCCAGCTTTTATGCGGTACACCATGGCAGGGAGCAAACCCAGTCTTGCCTCGAACACCAGACGCACTGCAGGCCACAAGGTATTGCGGTAAATACGGTCCGAGGATGCAATGCCGGGTACCACCAGTCGGCGCAGCCATATAGAAAGGAAGCCAGCCATTTGAGCTTCCCTGGACAGAGGCCTGCGGCAATGCCTCAAATAACTATAGGCCTTAGTGCCTGCAGGATATTTGCCTATCCCTTCGTCGAGAATCTGATCTGGAGCCCCGGCGTCTTCCATAAGATCGTCGACTACCTGAGCACTAAGCACGCTCAGAAAGCTCAGAGGCTAGTCCTTAGTATCCAAGACCTTCTCTGGCTTAGCAGCCCTGCCTCGGTGAAAGAAGAAGTAGGACGCCCATTTATTAGTATGAGCCAAATTTGAAGGCTCATTATAGAAGATGGTGCAAGCGAGGTAGTGGCACATCAGCTCCGGGTACACTGCCACTACCCGAGGGTCTGAATCCTCCAGCTCCCGGTTTGTGGGAACATACTCTTCATATGGAGTATCCCCCATCGGCAGTCTTGAGATCTCTGCCATCTCATGGAGGGCCAATCCCAACTCCTCCAGTGGAGTGACGAAAGTCTCGGTGAGCGAGATATATTTCTCCATCAAGCCAGAAACAGGCTGGGGTTGAGAGGTAACCCAACACTGGTGGCCATCACAGCTACGTACAAACCAATGTTCTCCAGCTCGGTCTGAAAATGCTTCAGGGCCCAGTCAGCTAAACGAGCCCATCGAAGATTTGTAGGGGTGATCCACCCAGTTGTCCGAGGATTGACCTTGGGGTATACTCCTCCATGCCCCATGAAGTCGTTGCAAAAAGTCGGTATCTGGATTGGCTGGAATGGTACAGTTTTCTCACTCGAGACAATGCCCGGATACAGCCCCCTGAACGGCATCACAGAGCCGGAAGGGCGGCTGACGAATGACCCTTGGTCAGATCCTTTCTGGTAGAATAACTTTCCCCGCTGGCCGTGAAGATTGGGAGTCAGCGTCCACGACATCCTCCTGGGATGTGTGGCATGGAAGAATGCCGAGATAGGGTAGTCTCTCGGCATCTTGGGAAGGTACATGACCAAGCCCCCGGCAGGAAAAACCCAGAGCTCTTTCTTGGGCTTCGTCTGGGACTGTTTGTCTATCATGTCCCAAAAGAGAAAAGCCGACTTTATATATTGTGCCCCGTCTATAGACGTCAGGGGCGCTCCGTTGATCATGCTCAACATCATTCGCTCTCCTTGGGACGATATCAGGATTCCCCTTCCTTCAGGATATTGGGGTCCAGAGATGGGAAATGTCACGTGGGACAAATCCTCCAGGTAGTTGGAATGCAGCATCCCGACAGCGGAACCCATCACCTCGGCCAACGGAGACGCATAGAAGTTAACTGCAAAATACAAGAAAAATACGTCAGTTTCTATATTAGACATTACAATCTTGCAGCATATGCCAAAAGTCAACAGTATGTGCTTTACGCCAAGACTGTAAAAACTTGATCTTTTACGCTGGAATCTTATTCCAAGGCGTAAAATTCAAGACCGGCAGTATACACAAAAAACTCGACAGTCTGTGTTTTACGCCAGACTGCCAAAATTTGAGTTATTACGCCGAAATTTTCATCCAGAAGCGTAAAACTCAAATTTTATGGTATACGCTTACAAGCTACAAATCTACGGTTTTACGCTCACAGGCTATAAGTCTTTGGTTTTACGCCCGGATGCTTTTATGCTTGGTAGCTTTTACGCTCGAGAGGCTACAAACCTACTACTTCACGCTCAGAAGCTATAAATCTATGATTTCACACTCGGTGGCTTTTACGCTCAGAGACAACAAATCCACAACTTCACGCTCGGAAGATTTTTTTTTCAGAGGCTACCATTCTACAGTTCTACGCCCGAATGCTTTTATGTTCAGCAGCTTTTACGCTCGAGAGGCTACGAACTTATGATTTTTTGCTCATCCACATTCACAGATCTATGACTTTCAGCATATCTGAGAATACGCAGGCCAGAGTATGTGTATATATAAGAACAAATCTCAACGCGGTCAATTGCAAGGGTTCACACAAAAGATACTCCTTCTTGACCTCAAAATATCCTAAGTGCCCGAAGCATACAGAGTTCAGCTTTGAAAATGACTCTTCTTCTTGGGTCGATTGGAGGTTCATTCAGAATCCAGTCTGAATATTTCATCTACAGTTTAAGATGGCGACTCAGTTTTTTTACAGCTATTTCTCGCCCTGTTTCAAGGGATTTTTGAGAAATCATTCTTGAAAATGATGGTCTGAACAAAAATTCTGTTTATCAGAAGCGACGATTCAGAATTCTACGTAGCTCCCCATTCCTAACAGCAGGACAGTTCGAATACTCGACTTAAATACTAAAGCGACTTTTTACGCATCGTCAGTTATGCGTAAAAGGCAGGAGGGGACCTAATACTCTTTCTAAAAGAGTCGGCGTAAAGGTATCAGACGTGTCGAAGCTACACATATTCAGACTTTATCACAGCAAAATATATGGCAAATAATCATATGCACGAAAGAAGACGATTTTATTAAAACATGATTACATATAAGGAAAATCCATTCTACAAAGGGTTTTTTCTTCATTTTTCATGATTACATATGAGGGAAATCCCGTCTACAAAGGATTTTCTCATCTTCGTCAAAAAATCATCCCCAGAATCTGTTCTGCCAGATTCTCGTATTGGTGGAGATCTTTTGCGTCTTCTTCAGCAGTTAGTCGGTTTCCGCAATCGATTAACAAGAAAATGATAAATGGCGGGAGGATACAGAACTGGACCTATCTAAATTATTCAGAGCCCATCCTCCATACGCCATGACAGATTGAGTTAAGGTTTTAAATCCAACTCAATACTCGAGAAAAGAGCTAGTTTTTCTGCTCTCGTCCACGAATGACAGGAGAAAATACAGCTTGCAAGCTGTGTGGTCGAATGAGACCCTTTCTCTCTCCTGGATGAACCGCCATACAAAGTTGCTGATTATCCCGAGCAAAGGAATCTATGATATCCTTCCATGATCCATCGTTGTAGAGGATATTTGTTCGAAGATGCCATCTTTTTTGGCTCCTTACATGCTGGAAGAACATGGTTTTCTTCTTCCTCAAGTCGACCCGACGAACTCCGGCGATCATCTCTGTGTGGTGAAGGAGATGTGGGAAGAACAGGTTAACTCCTCAGCCTTTATATAGGCAAAAGAGATCACACCGAATCCCATAAAATCCCCAATAATCCGCCAAGAAGTCAGCATTGAAGAACGAGTCAAACTTGACCGTTTCATGCTTCATTCAAAGCGTTTCAAATTATGACAAATTTGAAAGCTTTGAAGGGGTCTTGTAGAAGCATAAAAATACGCTGAAAGAGTTCTACGCAGTAGTCTAGTACTAGGCAGCGTAAAATATGGCTTCGGAGCCATCGGCGTACAACAGAGCTTTTCCGCTAAGTACAGCATAAAATATAAGCTCAAGGACTATCCGCGTAATACAGTATGTCCAGGCTGCTTCAGCGTAAAAAGGGTGCTATATCACCTTTATGGCGTAAAAGTCATCCGCTTTAAAGCAGCATTAAAGTGTACGAGGAACGCTTCGTATTCCCGAAAATGAACCTGACAAATCGTGCAGTGAACCTGACGTCTGACTCATGACAAAGAGTACTGCACGACTACCCAGATGACGGCTATAATGATGGCGCGGCACAGCAACCCAGACTGTCGTTTAGTGACATTTTCTTGGCGTAAACTGCTTTTACGCATACAAGGGAATACGCTGCCTAGTTTTACACAGGCAGATGTGAGTTGTTTACGCTCCACAGAAGACAAACAGGCTGCCACATCAAAAGTTGCTCTTCGTACAGGGCTCGAGGCACGCCTCTACATTTAATGCGCAGAATAATGGCAGATCTTTAAGACACGTCTCTGCATTTAATGCGCGAAAGGGTGGCAGATCTTCGGGACACGCCTCTGCATTTAATGCGTAGGATGGGGGCAGATCTCTGCATTTAATGCAAGAGATTTGATTATATCTCCAAAAGCAGTAATTTTGGCTAAAATGTCCACATCATCACTTTCGCGCATTACGCAATCAGGCTATTTTTAACTATAGGAGCACGTTGTACGCTATCTCCTTGGAATACGCCACTATGCCATTTTCAGCTATGAGGAGCACGCTATACACCACCTCCTATATTGGTGCGTATTAAGGCTATTTGGTTCAGAATTCGCTCAAGGCCTCAGTCAAGGAAGGAGGATCAGCTATCTTCTACGCTAGCCACCCGTCCATGCAGCATCAGGCTTCTACGCCCGCTTGACTTCTATGCCTACCTGGCCTCTATGCCAGTTTGATAACTATTTGGCTTCTATGCCATAGTGACAGTTATTGGCTTCTACGCCAACCTTTTCTACGCGAGGGATAACTACCTACGTGGCTTTTATGTCGTGGTCTTCGCAGCAGTTATACACGTTATCTCTTCATGGGACACGTGTCACACGCTCATTCAAAAGATCATTTATACGTAGGTAACGGTTATTATAACCATCGTGTAAAAGGTGCTATACTTTCCACTGCCCGGCTTCTACGCCGACTGATAGGTCAGAACCGAGGTCAAAGATTCCAAGAATAGGGAACTGAAGGTCAGAACCGAGGTCAAAGATTCCAAGATCAAAAGGGAAGGTCAAGGAACTAAGAGTCGAAGTCTTTGAGAGAGAAGAATCCAGAGCTCAGGCAAAGAGTAGTGATCGACGACTTTGGCATCGAGCATCCTCTCTCTTTTGCAACCTTCGAAGCTGCTTTCTGTCTTCTACAACACTTTTTCACCATCGTGTGGTCCAAGGGACAAAGTGATCGACTGCAGATCAGACTCCTATAGCAATATTTAACCAGATTAAAATTGTACTTTGACATCCTCGTATAGGATTAAATTGTACTTCTTGTTTGTAAACCAAAGAGCGGGTTTCGTATAAACCTTTTCCATATTTCTTTCGTTTATTATCAAACAATTTCCTATTTAAAAAAATTAGAATTCTAGGTGTTTTATTTAACCAGTTAACCTAGTTTTGACAAAACTTGACCCCGACAATTTCAGACTTAAACTCCGACCAAAAATCTATGTTTTCTACATCTAAAATTATATTATATTATTTTAATTCTTATTTTTAAGTATTTATTCAAAAATTATCCATTTATTAAAAATTGGTTTTATTGACTTGTCGGTAACATGTTATGACCTAGTTTTGGTTTCTACTTAGTTTTGGACTCATAAAAATTATAGTAGATGAACCTATCACTAAAAAACTTATTTTATAATAAAAATTTCAAAATTAATATTTTTGATAATTGATGCCTTTAAAAAGAATTTTTGGTAATGTTTAACGAACAGTATTATTTTGAGGGCTAGTTACTTGTATGTGCAATCAACGTAGAATTAAGAACTAGTTAATAACCTAATTTTAACTTGATTATAAGAGTATAATTAAAGTAATAATTAATTGCTAGGTGTCCGAGACGTTTATGTGGATAGCTCCGGACCGGAATTATTGTGCTCGCATCTTGGCTTGGAAGGCAAGTACACCTTACTTGTTTGTATTGTGCAGTTTATATATGCCTAGATCTTTTTATTTTGTTAGCTGTGTGCACGCGTCTTAGAGTAGCATATGTACCCGTTATGTTGTGAAGATACATGGTATCTTATGACATGACACTGTTTCAAACACGCTCACTGAGTAAGTGAGTGCATGTACTGGCGTGTTGACTGGCCATCGGTACGTGAGTTCGCGTCTTGTGTTAGCTATTGGTGTTAGTTTGGATTCTAGCTTTTATTGGTGTCGTTGTATTCTGTCTGCACCACGTATATGGTTCGAATAGTTCATTGGGAGGGAAGAATCTGCTAGTGAGCGTATAGGATTTTTGTTTCTTACTATATTGTGAAAATGATGTAGCTGTGTAACCCCGAACTTCTTCGGAGCGCTTGGTGGGACAATTGTTCTTCTATTTCTCCCCCCTCATGTGCCATTAGAGATATCTCGAGAGTATATCACATAGGTAGTTTAGTTACCCTATTTATTGTTTACTGCTTTACTTTTATGCATGTTAATTTCTTTTGTACTTGTTATGTCCCTCTGCGGACCTGACACATTTTTCAGATCTCGACAAGCACTTATACCCGACGTATTATGGACTTGGAGATTTTGCAGACGAGGACTTCGAGGTGGAGACACAGGAGTTTATTTGAGCATTTATTCATGGATGATAGTTGCTTAGTGTTTTAGAACTATTTCTTTATTGCTTAGTTGTATTCTTTCAGTATTCTTTTGTACTCATTTTTGTGGATTGTTCTCCACTGAATATTTTTTTGTAGTGGATTCTAAGACTTATTATATTTCATTCAGTTTCCTATTATGTGATATTTTGTGGATGAAACTAGATTATACCTGCCTGTGATAGTGAGCCTTAGTTATATTTTACAGCGTACTACGGCTGGTTAGGTCCATTAAATTGGGTTCTAGGTCCATTAAATTGGGTTTCTATACTTGTTCGTACAGCTGGCATGTGTATATATACCTGGTCCTATGTATTTTGGGACTGGATGTGACATATTTTTAGTGGAGGGCCATGCAGGTCCACGATGTTAGAGAGGTTGCTTCCAGACAATTCACCATAGTTTGAATATTAATAACATAGGATGACCCCAAAATCTATACCGTCCTTCGTATGAAGTAGCCTATACGAAAGATACTACCCGTAGGATCTTCATGTGACACAAAATTCGATCATTTTGCATTAGTATGGCACTAGCGTAACAACCATAGTTTATTGTGTTTAAAATTTAAATATTTTTTTATATAAATAATTTATTTGTGATTATTTTCCAATCCAACATTTTTCAAATAACAACTCATAATTCCTCCATGCAAATTTAGGCTACTTTTCTCTTTTATAAGATTTATTTATTTAATTTTTACTATTTTAATCCCATGGAATCAAATGAAATATTTGTCAAATTAATTAATTGATTAGTTGTTGACTTTTAAATAGCTAACTAACTAATTAGGAAACCTCCTAACAAACTACCAACATAATCCTAATCAAACCCCTCTCCCCATACCCGCGGCTACCCCCTCCTACCCGCGCATACCCTCGCGACCCTCCTCTCCCTTTCTCTCTCCTTATATATATATATATATGTATGTATATTCTCCTTCTCCTCTTATTCTATTTCATTCAGTTTCATATTCTGTGATTTTTGTGGATGAGACTAGATTATACTTGTCTGTGATTGTGAGTCTTAGTTATATTTTACAGTGTACTATTACTGGTTTGGCCCATTAAATTAGGTTCCTATACTTATTCATACAGCTGGCATGTGTACGTATACCTGGTCCTAGGTATTTTGGGACTGGGGCATGACACTTCTGATCCAGTTATTTCTAGTAATTAGCACATTTTTTTGACGACTTAGAGTTGTCGCCCTCCAACAGACCATGCAAGTCCTTGCACCAGAGTAGATCCTCCATCATTGGCTTTCAAATTACATAGTTGCCTCCTGTGAGGGTGATCATACGAGTGTTCATCTGCTCCTTAGATATATTTGCAACTTTTCTCTCGAGGAGAACCTGGCTCTGATACCACTTGTTGGGTCCATCGCGAAAGCATTTGCCAACCCACCTGAGATAACCAACCAATCTACGAACACCAAGCACAGATGAAGACAAGTATATGATGGTGACTATGTCACCTAGACAAATCCCAACATTTATAACTTAGATAAAATTACAAGATTGTAAAAAACTAATATTGAAATATTTTGCCCTAATAGGTTCAACCCCCTCACCATACTCAAGAAGGAACGACAAAGATTATAATTGAAATCACTCACCACCCGTAGCAATTTTTCTAACCGAAGTTGACGACTCATTGATTAGATCTTTTCTTCCTTCTCTTTTGTATGGACAAGAACCCTAAGAGCAAAGCATGTAATTTCTCTTAGATTTTCTTGTGGACATACACCTCGAATTTTCATATTTGTGCATGCTTTGTGCCTTCACTCTTCTCCTATATTTATAGGATGAGAAATCTTATTTTATGTCATAATAGGATTTCCTAAATATGAAACCTTAAAATAAGAATTATATTACACATAAAATAGTCCAACACCAATTACGGACATCCAAATATGGTCAGATTAAATATTTGATAAAAATTTGAAATCTAATCAAATCTTACATTTAATGTAAAATTTTAAATTACATCAAATCAAATCTTTGACTAGATTTGGGCTCAAAATTTTACCAAATCCAGACTGGACCCAATTATGGTGCAAGTGCCTAACTAGTTTACAGAAAATTTGTTGTAGGGATAAGAATTTTGAATCAATTAGGCAAACCGATAAAAATTTTGGAAATTTATTCGGACCAAATACTTCGCCAACGTAGTTGGCAAAAATTTGAACTTGCTCAAATTTTGCCAACTCAGTTGGCAAAATTATCAATATTTGTTTTTTTCGAAGTTTCGCCAGATGGGTTGGCAAAATTTAGGATTTCTCCAAATTTTGCCAAATCAGTTGGCAAAATTATCATTTTTTTGTTGAAGTTTCGCCAAATGGGTTGGCAAAAATTTGGATTTATCCAAATTTTGCCAACCACGTTGGTGAAATTGTGGCCGATTTACATGGTTGGGGTTTAAATGCTAGTTGATTCGGTGGTTGGGGGGTGCTTCATATATGGATGGGGGGTGCTTCATGTATGGTTGGGGGTTGGTTTAATACGGGTGGGTGGTTCTTCTTCTATATAGGAAGACAGAAGTCAGAAAGAAGCCATCAAGAAGAAAGAGAAAGAAGCCAGCAAGAAGAAAGAGGGAAAAAGCCAGGATAAAAAGAAATATATTCGAGTATGTAGGTTAAGTTTTGATATTTAATATTTTTAGTTAATTTTAGCATGTTAATCATTTTTTTAAATAGTTGTACTTAATCATTTTAGTTTTTATAGTTAATATTCTTAATTAATTTTATCATGATGAAAGAAAATTCAAAAATTTATATAATTTGTCTATGTTCATAATAATTAATGTTTATTAATTAATTTTAATTTGTATAATTTTATTAATTAATTTTAATTTGTATAATTTTATTAATTAATTTTAGCTAAGATTCATGGCCATGACCATGATAGTATTTTTTTATAAATAAATTTTATAATTAATTTTAGCATGTTAATCATTTTCCTAAATATTTGGTGTTAGTGCAGGGTTAGAGTTAGTGTCAATGTTAGTCATTTTCCTAAATAGTTAGAATTAATCATTTTAGTTTTGATAGTTAATATTCTTAATTAATTTTAGCATGATGGAAGAAAATTTGAAATTTTTTATATAATTTGTCTATGGGCATAATAATTAATGCTTATTAATTAATTTTACTTTGTATAATTTTCTTAATTAATTTTAGCGAAGATTCGTGGCCATGACCATGATAGTAATTTTTTATAATTAATTTTAGCATATTAATCATTTTCCTAAATAGTTAGTGTTAGTGCTAGGGTTAGATTTAGAGTTACTCATTTTCCTAAATAGTTGGACTTAATTACTTTTCCTAAATAGTTAATGTTAGTGCTAGGGTTAGAGTTAAGGTGAAAAATTTTCTAACCCTAATTTATTAACCATAACCCCTTTCTAACCATAATACCATTACAAACACTAACCCTAACCATTTTTCATAGTCCAAATAATAATACTAATCATTTCAACCATAACCCTAACCATTTTTTCTAACCCTAACCGTTTTAACCAAAATCCCAACTATTTATCTAACCTAATAACATTACTAACACTAACCGTAACCATTTTTCATAATCCTAATAATGACACTAATCATTTTAACCATAAACCTAACCATTTTTCTAATCCTAACCCTAATCCTAATACCATTACTAATACTAATTATTTTAACCATAACCCTAACTTTTACATATGGGTACCCAAAATGATGGACGTATTCCGGGAGGGCCTACCACATATATGATTATCTAGCAGCATGAGACGCACATTTCTAGTTTGTTATTTTTTAGACATGTTGTCATGCCTCAGTCCCAAAATATGTAGGACTAGGAATACGTAACACGCCCAGCCGTATGTATATGAACTCCAATATATGGAAATCATATACACACGTACGCTGTATATGAATATTCAATCCACCAGTGGTAATATATACTGTCACAACAAGTCACACACAATCTATATCTCATCCACAGCACAAATAATCAGTAGAAATAAAGAGCTGAATAATAACTGGATATCCAAGATGAGTATCAAGTCTGATAGTCGGGTGGAAACAAATCCACTAAAAAATGACTATACTGCAGTAGCAACAAAATCTCTAAACAGTGGAAATAAATCACAGCTACTCTGAGGGTATGACCTCCTCAGTCAGGTAAGTAGAGTCAGGTCCAGGTCCGTACTCCTGTGGATACTCATGCTCGTCCATATCTGGAAAGGGACCAGGTCCTCAGAGGGACGTAACAAGATACATATAAACATGCCAATAAAGTACTGAAATATAAACATCCAATGGGTCGCCTAACCGCCTAAGTGAAATGCAACTTGAGGACAACTTTGAGTGTATGGGAAGTGTAGGCTAGACATATGTTGACGTAATTCACCAATCGTGACAACTGGCTAGTATATGCCACATATGCCCCCCAATACAAGGGCATAATGAATATAATAACGTCCTACCGCTCTGAAGAACGGGGAATCTGCATAGTATATAACGTCCATATCGCTCCGAAGAACATAGAATCTGCATAGTATATAACGTCCATATCACACCGTAGAGTATAGAATCTGCATAGAGGAAGTGGGTATCCCATACGCCTACTAGTAGTCCTCCCCGCCCAATGCTCTAAGCATGCCACATTCATGACACGATAAAACCTCTAAATAACTGCCAGGTCTACTAGCATACAAAGTTTCTATCAGCAGTTATCCTTACATACCAGTAGCCAGCCGGATACGCAAGTCTGTGTCATACATGTGACTCACACTCGTGTAAGAATAGTGTCATGGCCAATAAAACATAAAATGCCTCAAAATAATGGGATGGTCTCATAAAGTAGTATCACGCCCCAGTCCCAAAATATCGAGGGACTAGACACGTGGCAATGGCCAGCAGTACATACTGTTGGACAAACCCAATTTATTGGATCCATCAGGGCGTACTTAAGCTGTAAAATAAAGTCTACTAAAATATGCCACAAACTAATCTCATCCATAGAAGATAAATATGATCAACAGTAATAAGAAATGAAAATCAACAACCAGTCTCAACAAAGTACTTCGGGGAATAACCCGATATAAATCTGATACAATGGTTCAACAGACCAAACCATAAATGTCTGAATAAAGTAGATACTGAGTACGAAACACAGATACTCAGGAAAAGTCTTCAGCCATTACCTCGTCCTCTGGAATTGGTACAACTCCTGTATCAACCCTTGCTTCTACTTCTGCTGCTGTCCCGTATACCTCGGGATAGATCTCATCTGCTAATCCTGGAAACATAATCCGGATCCAGGTCCTCAGGGGACATAGCAAGGTACAAAATAATACAAGCCAAAGTAAATGCATTGCAAGAGTAAATGAAATAAATAGGATAAATATGTAACCATCTATGTGAAATGCAAGTGAAAGCATTACTAGTACTCAAGCTGAGACCGCTACAAGCTCTGTGTCGGGGAGCCGGTAGCAGTAATATCACGTAATGGGCCTAGCTCTGATGTAGAGTTTACAGCCTCACAATAATAAATATATATAAATAAAATAGCATGTAGCCTGTGTGTCTCTCCCTACCCCAATGTAATCATACGTCTCATGTCCATGTCACGCGAGACCATAGCTAATGCAACAAGTCATACAATATCTATAATGTCTATGTCATAATCCTGCAACCTACACAGAATCACCTTGAATATTTTAGGAAGATTCTGTCACATGAATAGTGTCGGGTGTCCTGGGTATGACGTACTTGATAATGCAAGCACGAGAATGTAAAGGGTCACGATATCCATCTCTAGGTGACGTTACACAACTCCGCGTACGGTATTGGCACCCGAATATTATTCGGACGCTAAGTAAGTCACACAGTCCTAGGTTAAGCATGTACAACAATTAATTTAAGTCAAAGAAATAAATAACAAAACTGCAAAGTTGGCATGGTATACTTACCTGGGGTTTGAATACCAACAGCAGTCCCTGTATTAGTGGATTCTGCAGGTACTCCTCCAAAAGCTGCAATAAACATCACCAACAGGTTTAGAAAATATTAAATAGCTAGAAACGCCTGTCCTTGAGTCCAATTTGAACACAAGGGCAAAAATTACAGTTTCTGGTCAAAGCGGGGTCCACATGTGGCCCGTTTCGTACCGAAAAATGTGTCAGAACCAATGGTCGCCAAATTCGTCAAACTTAGTGTCAACAAGTCCAGAACAATGATACGAACCCAACGGAACTTCCAGAACTGGATTCCGATGAGCCGATCACAAAATTGCCCGTCAAGTAGAGCCGTGGGGCCCACGATACGCGATTTTGTCAACGTTCTCAGAATCAAACCAAAGTTGGGTCACAGGACAAGCGTGTTGCTACGAGTCCGATAGCGCAAGTTTTATTTTGATCCGACGTGTGTACACAAAGATACAACATGTTCCAGAACAGGCCGATACGGGGCGTTGTCGGCGGATACGCATTGATTTCGGTGTGCACGTCCGTATCAACAGCGCGCACCTTTCGGTGAAGACCGCACGCGACCAAGTCGTCCCGTTTGGCGGGGCGTACTCAGTTCCGGGGGGAAAACGGGGTATTATTTTTCTGGTTTTTGGATCACAGTTCGGGATCGCCACAGGAAGCGACACACTGAGCGGGTTGCACGGGCATCGAGAGGGTTACGCAGTCTATGCATCACAACAGACGAAACAGAAAATAGGGCGGCGAGGAGAGAGAAAAGGGTACCTGAACAGGGCTATGCAGAACTGGGTTTCTCGTGTCCGCGAGGCGACACGACACAATACGACACGGTACTGTGTCCTAGGGTTAGGGTTCGATGGCCGGAGACTTCGCCGGAGGGGGCTGCTTGGGGCGGAGGTGCTCCGACGGAGGCGGCTCAACCGGAGGCGGCTCAGGCGGAGGCGCTGCGGGGAGAGCAGCGGCTGGGTCGAGGCGGCCGGGCAGAGACGGAGACGGCAGAGCGGGGCTGGGAGTTCATCGAGGTCGTTGGCTAAGGGCGGGGCTTCGCCGGAGGCAACGGTGGCTAGGGGTTTTGGTGGCGGAGCTAGGGCAGGGGAGGAAGAGAGGGTATATAGAGGCGTCCGGAGAAGGAAAAGGGTTTCGGGGTTAGGGTTTTCGATGGATTAACGGGTCCGGGTCAGGTTCAATTCGGATCCGACCCGACCCGTTAAGAGTTGGGTTCGGTTCGGTTTAACTTGTTTTGGTTTGGCTTGGTTCAGTTGAACCGGGTTTATTTCTAGGATTTATTTAGGGTTAATTACAACTTAGTTTCTAGGTCTTTAAAAATGTTTTCGGGGTCCAATAAATTCCCGAAAAATTATCCTATGTCTAATATTTTATTTTACACCTAAAAATATTATTTTTATAATATTTTAAAACTAATTAACATCATTTAAAATTATTTTAATTGCAAAATACCTTGGTTTTATTTAGTTAAAAATTACAAAAAATTCATAAAAATTCTGAAAATTTATTTTTTAACTTCTAAAAATTCAGGTGATTACAAGTAGGTCCAATAATCTACATAAATAAATATGATACGACGACATCGTTGTTGCACCCAAGTTCCCTTGGACGCATAATTTATTTAGCAATAAATGAACTAAATAAGCAAAAATAAATATGCATGCATCAGCTGGAATGTAAATAATAGTACAATGGTAAGGTATACTTGCCGAGCAAGAGTTTTGTAGAGTACAAGCGTCCAATATTGTGTTAAGTTTAGTAAAAAAAGTGGGGTTAGGGTTGGGGAGAGTTGTAATATATATAGAGATGAAGAGGCGGTGGGAAAACTTAGTGGTCTCAAAGACTACTGCTGCTGCTGTTTCTTTCTTTCATTGATTTTGGTTTCGGTTGATCTTTTATTGGTTTTGGTTTCGGTTGAGGAGAGTTTAGTAATAATAGAGATGAGAGGCGGTGGAATGAGGCGGGGGTGTTGCTGTTGATATTTTTTCTCACACGCGCGGAGTAGGGAAAGCAAAGTTGGTTTTTGCTACTGCTATTGTTGATATTTCTTCCCCTAACGGATCCGGGTAGGGGCTACACGGGTAGTAGGTTTAAGCGGGTAGGGTAGAGGCTAAGGGGTTAACGGTTTTGGGTAGAGATCCAATAGGAATTATATATATATATATATATATATTCATAAAAAATTCTAAAAATTATATTGGTGCATACCATTAAGCTAGCAATTGTCCAAAGGGTCTCCTACATTGAATAAATTAGAAAAAATTTATAATGGCTCCATAAATCTCCTAAATGCATAGACATCTTAAATAAAAAATTAAATAAAATCTATTTCTTCTATTTAGGGGTTTTCAGAATTAGGGGTTTTATATTTTACCCAACTTATAAAAATTTCGTCCTCGAAATTAAAATAGGGTAGGGTCTCTCAATCTAATCTCTCTTGATCACAATTTAAAAGAATTCACCTCATGTTTAATAATGCAATTTCTACCCAACTTAGAATTTACCCATCTATCACATATGGCTATACATCTAAGAAAACTATTCCTCGAAACATTTAGTCATGTTATTCAATCCTCCGAAGTTTACACAAAATATATCACCTATGATATACCTTTAATTACGGGAAGTAATCATCAAATAATGTGATTGGCCTATAGGGTATCTCTAGTACTATCTGCATATCAAACTTATACCAAGCACGAGGTTTCGTCTTTCCGAAGTAAGGAAGGACGGAAAATAATAATAACGAGTTCAAGGAAAAGGTACTTAGAATAGAAGTATGGAGATCAAGGTGGTTTAATGAATTCAAAAAGAATTGTCAAGGTAGTTGTGGATTGAAATCTATTTTGGTATTCTTATTCACATGCTCGTATCGGTACAGTTATGTAACTGATACGATATGTTCAGACATATCTAGAGGGCAAGTATATTCGTCTACTAATCACTACATATCTCAATCCACGTAAAGTAGTTATACCAAGGGCGAACCAAGCATACTAAGGTTAGCTAGACCTTAATACATTGATTCTGAAATGTATTAATGTATGTATGCACTAATACATATATCATGAACAAGCTCGATAAAAGACTAAGCTTTGAAAAACTAGGCTATAAAATAGCAACATAAGTGAAGGTAGTATATAAAATATAAATGCGCTAGATTATGATGAAAGAAGGTACATAATAATTCAAGTCACAAAGAGATAAGACTCTACAGTCTCTACAGTTGTCATACTAATCCCTTGTCTAAGTTGCTAGTTGACCAAATAGGGTATGGGCCTCTAAAATTTACAGTCTGGATAAATATTATCTTCTTATGCTAGCGTACAGTTAATGTCATTTAACTATACTTTACTAAGGAGTCAAGAGGACTATGTGATACTAGGTTGTGAGGCATACTACCCAACTTATAAAAATATCGTCCTCGAAATTAAAACTAAGTCACGGTAGAAAGCCAAGGATGGTATAAGGTATAAATTAACAAAGTAAATTTATACCTTGATCAACGAATAGGTTCAGAAAATATTCGCGCCTCTGTCGTCCTCTCGTTGCCAAGTTGATTCTCCTGGTCTATTTATCTGCTGAGCTGGCTTCGGTGCTGGAATTGCTAGCTCCTGTATTGACGGTGAAAGTGTCACTATCTGCTGCATTGGACAGTCTCTTACCAAATGTTGTTCGGAACCACACTTTAGACATTGTCCTAAGCGAGTTCGACAATCTCTCAAAATGTGCCCGCGTCTCCCATAATAATTATATTGGAGCTTCTCCGGAATCTGGTATGGTCCAGCTCTGTGCTGGTACTGTTGTTGCTGAGCTAAAGGACGCTTGATAGGTCCTTCTTGTTGTGTCCTTATTAGTCCTGGATGTGTCCTTACACCCGTCATCCATAGGTCTGCAGGTAGCTGTGATGCCTCTAATAATTTTTGAGTGTGAGTGATCCAGTTGGTAGTTTCCTCTGGGCTCTCAATGCCTTTGTACGACCTCAGACCCATTTGTACAAAGTCCTTTACTGAAACAACTCTAGCTCGAGGTATTGGAGCTAGTGCTTGAGCTGGTACAATAATCTTTGCAGCCATCCTTTCAAGTGCTGCTAGGAACTCTTGTCTCTGTTCTGCTGTTTGCTGCCTCTGCTCTGCAGCTAGTGTGGCAGCCTGTTGTCGTTGTTCCTGCATTATTATTTGGAAGAATTGGAATAGTTGTGCCTGGCCATCCTGCGGTGTCGATGATACTGGAAGGTTCCTATTAGGTAAAACAAAAAGATCAGATGGAACTGGATCTGGATTGTGAATCTGTCCATCTGGTCCCGGAAGTCTAGGAATTGTTGATGTTCCTCCTTGAGTCTGCCATTGACTCCAGGAGTTGTGTCGCCATCGGCGATAGTACATTCCTTCTACAAATCCATCTCTCTGCAGGTGATGTACACAACGATTTAGAAGAAGTACAGGAATCAAAAAATATGCAAGCATTAGATAGAATGTAGAAGCATGAAATACGCTGGGGAATTGTCCGTGTATTTACAGTAAAAAAACCCCAACATACTTGAAGTCCCTCCCTGCGTAAAACATGGCTTCTAGGTTGTTTGCGTAAAACAGGTTGATAAGCTGTCCGCATAAAAACAGAGATTCAAGGAAATTTGGCGTAAAATAGAGATTCAAAGTAGTCAGCGTAAAACAAAGATTCAAGGAAGTTTGGCGTAAAGTAAAGCTTCAGAGTGGTCTGCGTAAAGCAGAGATGCATAAAGTAGGGCTTCAGAGTTGTCTGGGTAAAAGTCTGCGTAAAAAGTCTGCCGGCGTATAGTTTGCGTCAAAAATCTGCGCGTAAAAGATCTGCGCATAAAAATTTTGCTGCGTAAAATATATTCTGCGTAAAGTCTGTCTGCGTAAAAGATTTCCTGCGTAAAGTCTGCAAAAAAATCTAGCATATGTTGCAGCATAAAGTTATACAAAGAACTCTTCGTATTCCTCGGATGAATTTGTCAAACAAATCAGTGAACCTGACATCTGACAAAAGTACTGCACGATGATCGAGAGGACGGCTGTGAGGATAATTTTGCACAGAGATCCAGGTTGTCGTTTAGTATCATATTTGATACAAGTCATTTTTTTACGCATTCAAAAGGAAGAAAATAGAGTTCTCTGAATACGCTGCCTATTCTACATGGACAGAAATGAGTTTTTACGCTCAAGAAAAATCAACAGAGATGAGTTTTTATGCTCAAGAGAAGACAAAATCAATCAGAGATGAGTTTTTACGCAGAGATGAGTTTTTACGCTCAAGAGAAGACAAAATCAACAGAGATGAGTTTTTACGCTCAAGAGAAGACAAAATCAGACACCACGTCAAAAGCTGTTTCTGCACAGGGTTCGAGGCATATTTTTGCATTTAATGCACGAGATTACTATTTAAAATTGGTCATGACTGGGAAGGCTAAGTCTGTGACAAATACGCTCACATCACCATCCTTATATTTTACGCCTAAATAGGCTACTCTACGCTGGTTATCTATTATTCATGAATCATCAAGTTTACGCAGGGGCAGTTACCTACGTGGCTTGTATGTCATGATTTTATAAAGAAATACGTGTCATATGCAAATTGAACGTGGGTAGCAGTTGTCATAACCGCAGCATAAATGAGACAATCTTTTGCATAGTTTGGTATTTTACGCCAACAAGACAGTCTTTTGGCTTTTACGCCAACTAGACAGGCATTTGGCTTTTACGCCAACAATAGTCATTTTGCTTTTACGCCAACAAGGATAAAGGGTCTGGTCACAGGGTAAAGGGTTTTTGGCGTAAAACTTTATTTATCCAAACCTAGAATAGTTGAAAGATAGAATGAGATTTCAGTCAAGCATGGATGAGATCCTTATACTCTATTCCTATACGCAGGCTTGTTCAGTACAGTTACGTAACCGAGACAATATATTCTGACCTGCATGGGCCACCACCAAAAACATGGCACGCCCCAGTCCTAAAATACGTAGGACTAGGAATACGTAACACGCCTAGCCATACGTATACGAACTCCAATATATGGAAATCATATACGCACGTACGCTGTATATAAATATTCAATCCACCAGTGGTAATATATACTGTCACAATAAGTCACACACAATCTATATCTCATCTATAACACAAATAATTAGTAGGAATAAAGAGCTGAATAATAACTGGATATCCAAGATGAGTATCAAGTCTGATAGTCAGGTGGAAACAAATCCACTACAAAATGACTATACTGCAGTAGCAATAAAATCTCTAAACAGTGGAAATAAATAACAGCTACTCTGAGGGTAAGACCTCCTAGTCAGGTAAGTAGAGTCAGGTCCAGGTCCGTACTCCTGTGGATACTCTTGCTCGTCCATATCTGGAAAGGGACCAGGTCCTCAGAGGTACATAACAAGATACATATAAACATGCCAATAAAGTACTGAAATATAAACATCCAATGGGTCGCCTAACCGTCTAAGTGAAATGCAACTTGAGGACAACTTTAAGTATATGGGAAGTGTAGGCTAGACATATGCTGACGTAATTCACCAATCGTGACAACTGGCTAGTATATGCCACATATGCCCCCCAATACATGGGCGTAATGAATATAATAATGTCCTACCGCTCTGAAGAACGGGGAATCTGCATAGTATATAACGTCCATACCACTCCGAAGAACGTGGAATCTGTATAGTATATAATGTCCATATCACTCCGTCGAGTGTGGAATCTGCATAGAGGAAGTGGGTATCCCATACGCCTACTAGTAGTCCTCCCGCCCAATGCTCTAAGCATGCCATATCCATGACACGATAAAATCTCTAAATAATTGCCAGGTCTACTAGCATACAAAGTTTCTATCAGTAGTTATCCTTATCCGTCGCACGACCTATACGTACCAGTGGTCAGCCGAATACGCAAGTCCGTGTCCTACATGTGACTCACACTCGTGTAAGAATAGTGTCATGGCCAATGAAACATAAAATGTCTCATAATAATGGGATGGTCTCATAAAGTAGGTCCAATAATCTACATAAATAAACATGATACGACGACATCGTCGTTGCACCCAAGTTCCCTTGGACGCACAATTTATTTAGCAATAAATAAACTAAATAAGCCGAAATAAATATACATGCATCAGCTGGAATGTAAATAATAGTACAATGGCAAGGTATACTTGCCGAGCAAGAGTTCTGTAGAGTGCAAGTGTCCAATATTGTGTTATATTTAGTGAAAGAAGTGGGGTTAGGGTTTGAAAGAGTTCTAATATATATAGAGATCAAGAGGCGATGGGGAAACTTAGTGGTCTCAAAGACTACTACTGCTACTGTTTCTATCTTTCACTGGTTTTGGTTTCGGTTGATCTTTCATTGGTTTTGGTTTCGGTTGAGGAGAGTTTAATAATAATAGAGATGAAAGGCGGTAGAATGAGGCAGTGTTGTTGCTGCTGATATTTTTCTCACACGCGCGGAGTAAACCCCCTCACCCAAAATTAGGCATACTTAGCTTAGATAGTGAAATTAGGGCTAGGTTGAACCAATTAGAATTTAGAACACGACATTTATTTAATAATGCAATAATTATATCGTATAGCGCACCTTACCGTGCTGCGATAATTGAAGCACCTCACTAGCCATTGCCTATCTAGAAACTTCACGATCTCATCCTAGACATGTCCGCCTACGATTCCGACCCTTGTGCAACTTATAATATTGCTCCCTGATGCTATATTTTAGTCGCACAATAAACGTCGCGGACGTTATTTATTAATTATAAATAAATCCTAATTTTGTACCCTTGTGCGTCCCAATCGAAATCATGAACCCAATCTTGACCGTTTTGTATGACCTGAATTTTATTAATACTCTACACTGTTCCCTCTACGCCCCTGACAATTGTGTCCCGCCTGATTTAATCCCATGTACTCCTAATTAATTCTAGAACATCGTGCGCATTTCGATTTAATTAATTAAATTCAATTTCCACCTTTGTGCAATTTTCTAATTGTTAGGGAGCTTTTATGCAAAAACGTAATGAGGTATCCCCACCATTGGACAATTTATAAAGAAATCTATTTTTCCCCTTCATAAGAATTGTTTTCCATAATTTTTTGGATGTGCAAACGCCCAACATCGCCTTTTATTTTAATCCAATTCTTGCATTTAAACAATGCAAATTGTAGCCTCCCAACACCTCCATGTAAGCCCAAGGCCCATCCCAAGGAAATGTTGACCAAAGTCAAATTCCTAGGTCAAACCAACCCTCCCCCACATGTATATAAATACAATATTTTCTCTTTCTTTTCTTTATTGATTTCTAAACCTAAAAACCCAAATCTATTTTTGCATCCAGCCGACCCCTCCCTGATGCTTCCTGTTCACCCCCTTCCCTTCTCCTCCGTCCCAAAATTAGGGTTAGTGCCAGGAATAGGGTTAGGGTTTCGCCATGTCGTCGGTCATCCGTCGGAGGAAACCCTTCCCAAACCCTACACTGACACGGGCACCGAGGCAACCAAACACGATGACGACAACGACGAGTTCCCTTCTCCTCCTTCTCCGAATAGGAAGGAGCGACAGCGGTGGTCGTACGTGGACAGATGCTGCTGGATGATCGGCCTCGTGTGTTCCATATGGTGGCTGTTCCTCTTCCTCTACAACGCGATGCCAGCCTCCTTCCCGCAGTACGTCATCGAGGCCATCACCGGACCCCTGCCGGACCCCGGGGATCAAGCTGAAGAAGGAGGGACTGTGGGCGAAGCACCCCGTCGTCTTCGTCCCGGGGATCGTCACGGGAGGGCTGGAGCTGTGGGAGGGCCACCAGTGCGCCGAGGGGTTGTTCCGCAAGCGGCTATGCGGAGGAACCTTCGGTGAGGTCTACAAGAGGCCTTTATGCTGGGTTGAGCATATGTCTCTGGACAATGAGACTGGATTGGATCCTCCTAGTATAAGAGTGAGACCTGTCACAGGACTTGTTGCGGCTGATTATTTTGCTCCTAGCTATTTTATTTGGGCAGTCTTGATTTCAAACTTGGCTAGGATAGGGTATGTAGAGAAAACTGTTCATCATGCAAAATAAGCAAATTATGGAAGAACCATATCTTTTGGGAAGGATGTAGCAGAATCTTCATCAGAGATCGAACAAATAGATTTTTGGGATGCTGTTAAGGGAAACAATATTGCCCATTCAAATGCATCATGTGGTGATATTTGGACAGAGTACGATGACTTTGGTTGGGGTAGAATCAAGGCCATTGCTGATTATAAAGCCTATACAGCAGATTCCATTCTGGATCTTCTTCAATTTGTTGCTCCCAAGATGATGGAACGTGGAAGTGCTCATTTCTCATATGGCATTGCTGAGGATTTGAATGACCCAAAGTACACGTACTACAAATATTGGTCAAATCCCTTGGAGACAAAGTTATCGGATGCTCCTGATATAGAGATATATTCTATGTATGGTATTGGAATTCCTACAGAAAGAGCATATGTTTACAAACTTTCTTCTTCTTCAGCTGAGTGCCACATTCCATTTTAAATTGATTCCTCTGCAAGTGATGATAACTGCTTGCAAGGTGGTGTGTACTTAGTAAATGGAGATGAGACCGTGCCAGTCCTAAGCGCAGATTATATGTGTGCAAAAGGATGGCGCAGAAAGACCCATTTTAATCCTTCTAGTATCAAGACTTACATTAGAGAGTATTCTCATTCTCCTCCAGCTAACCTCTTGGAAGGTCGGGGAACTCAGAGTGGTGCACATGTTGATATTATGGGGAACTTCGCTTTAATTGAAGATATTATCAGAGTAGCAGCAGGTGCCCCTGGAGAGGACTTAGGTGGTGATCAAGTTTACTCTGATATACTCAAATGGTCCGAGAAGATCAATCTACATCTATAATCGGCTGGATATTGGGTTGTTCTGTGCAACATCTGGAGCAGGTTATTGGTACATTGCAGCTTCCTTGCCAGGCAAGTATACCTTGCCATTGTACTGTTATTCTTATTCCATATATTGCACGCATCTTTATTTTTTGTCTTTAGTTCATATATTTTAATTGTTATATAAAATGCGCACGACGGTGACGTCGCGATATGTTTTTATTTATGTATTGTATTGACCTTGTTCATGAGACTACCCCATTATCATGTAGCACCATTAGGTTCATTGGCCGTGACACAGTTGTTACACGAGTTGTGAGTCTCATATAGATCACGGACTTGCGTGTAGGTCTGACCTCCTGTACGTATGGGCCGTGCGTTAGGAATGACTGCTGTTAGAAACTTTGCATGCTAGTAGACTTGGCAGTTATTAGAGGTGTTATCGTGTCATGGATGTGACATGCTTAGAGCATAGGGTGGGGAGAACAACAAGTACCGTATTTGAGCTCCTTTGCACTTTTTCCTGTGCACCCGGATTCTCCACTGGAGATACGGGCGGTGATGACCCATATATATATATGTACATTGGCGGGCCTCCGCCGTTCAAAAGACGACGTGCCTTTGGGCCCCTGGATCTTCAAAAGAGAACCATGTAAAATCCCAGTTTTCAGCCATATAGCTCACTTGTGGGGAAAGTTGTTCTTAACTGCATTCACTTTAGACGGTTAGGCGACCCCTTTGGATATTTATTTCAGTACTTTATTGGCATGTGTTTAAGTATCTTGTTATGTCCCTCTGAGGACCTGGTCTGCTACCAGGTGTACCTGTTCTTGTGTATTTACAGAAGAGCAGAGTTGGATGGTTATAGATGCTTCGTGGATGTCTCTCTTCGAGCCGTGATTGATAGCTGGTACTTATATTGTTTGATTGAGTTGTACTTATATTGTATTTACTTTTTCATTTGAGTTGGTAGTGGATTTGTTTCCATCCAACTATCATCCTTAGATACTTCTTATTGAGATCTAGTTTCATAGACATTGGTTATTTTATTTGTATTTGATTTTTGTGGATGAGATCTAGATTATACCCTGTGACTTGTGACATATGTTTATACCACTTGTGGATTTGATATTCATATTACAGCGTACGTGTGGATTTGGTTTCCATATATTAGGGTTGCCATATCCATGCGGCTGGCATGCTTACGTGTCCTAGTCCTACGTATTTTTTGGACTGGGGCGTGACATCCGGGTAGGGGCTACACGGGTAGTGGGTTCAAGTGGGTAGGGTAGAGGCTAAGGGGTTAACGGTTTTGGGTAGAGATCCAATAGGAATTATATATATATATATATATATATATATATATATATTCATAGAAAATTCTAAAAATTATATTGGTACATACCATTAAGCTAGCAATTGTCTAAAAGGTCTCCTACATGGAATAAATTATGAAAAATTTATAATGGCTCCATAAATCTCCTAAATGCACAGACATCTTAAATAAAAAATTAAATAAAATATATTTCCTCTATTTAGGGGTTTTCAGAATTAGGGATTTTACACATGTATATTAAAATGTAATTGTTTTAGTCAATATAATTTATATTTTAAATGTCTAATAATTTGTTTACATGTCCAATAATAATATCGTCTATATTTTTCATATATAGCTATACGATTATTAAGATATTGTACGAACATGAGAGCATGTCTCGTGGCGTTATGAGGACGGCGTTGGGTACAGGAAGTTGACTGATGTGCAAGAGAGATTGGTGCACCTATTTAGTTTTCAGTTTATTGACCAGATACATTTTTTACGTCACGACAGAGACTTGATCCTCAGTCTAGTTGAGCGGTGGTGTCCCGGACGAATTATCATTCGAAGAAATGACCATTATGCAAGTAGATGTGGCAAATATCTTAGGACTACCTATTACAGATAAACCAATAATATTTGGTGATGAGTCATTTTGTGACAAAACTGTGATTAAGGAGTACATAGGCGCGAAGCTACCTAAATTATACAGTAAAATCTTAGCAACGTTTTTGTTGCTCCATCATAATTTTATGCATCAAGATCGTATTGGTGATAAAGAAATCTCAGTGGATGAGAATCGGATAAGTATAACATTTAATGTTATTATTATGTAATTAAAATTTTTAATTTAGTTTAACTGGTATATTTTTTAATTATTTGTTCAGATTATTACTTTCACCAGGGCCTACTTACTAGGTCTAATCAACAGAATTTTGTTTCCAAACTAAGGATATAGGATAAATTTATATTTTTTTATCTTTTCTGAAAGATTAGACAGAACCTACCCATCACGCATGGGGAGCATCAGTATTGGCATATCTGTACAGCTCCATGTCAGATTTTGTGCAATTTGTCTCAGTGGATAAAAGAAAGAAAAATTTGAGTGGATGTATGACATTAATACAAGTATAAAAATTTTATTTAATTCTATTTGCTATTATAGTGTGTACATTTATATCATATAATTTTTTTAGGTTTGGTCCTACGAGCACTTCAATATCGGTAGATCAGTCTCCCGTATTAATACTGATGATGGTGTCTTTCCATCAACTTTACGGTGGATGACGGATGCAGCAGATCCTGCCCGATGTGCTCACAAGGATATCTCAGTATATCGGGGATAATTCGATAGACTAAAGTATAATAAGGCAAAATATTTTTATTATTATTTCATACAGTTAATATATTTATTATTTTATAATTGTTTTGACATCAAATAGGTAATATTTCTACAGTACCGGCTTGAGCAGAATCCTCTAAGATACGTACAACAGCCTATGACTTCCGACTACATAGGTTTTTCATAATATTCCACGATAAAATTATGTATCATCCAACTGATCATGTTATGCGACAATTCTGGATGATACAATATATTCCTGATGAGCTACCATGTTTCAACCGTGGTAGAGGCAATACAAATGTAAGAGCACGCAGATTGATTCGTGGGTGAAATTCTATATTTGAGACAAATATCGTAGCAGATTTGTCTCAAATGATGTCCACTATTGAAGATGGTAAGTTATTTCAAAAGTTTAACAAAATTTATTACAAAAAATTATAAGAAATCATATGCTTATAATTTGTGTAATGGTGTGTAGCCTTAGGTGATAATGAATATAGATTTTTGTGGGGAGCTCATCTTATCAGCAACAGATCCTACTAATTTGAGGAGGTTTGATTCCAACGTCGGGCCATAAATGATTCTCAAACCGATTAAAAACCAAGTCGCTAAAATTGTATAATTATATATAACTTGAAATATTATATTTATATACAATATAACTGAACTATTAGCAATTAGACATGAGAGGTCGATAAAATTATAATATCAATATAACTTTCTTTTATTTTAATAAAATTACATATATATTGTTCTCATAAAATGAAACTATTTAAAAATCTATGATAATGCCTTCATTCTCTTGGTTGGTTTGTACATCTCCTTTTATTGTGTCCTAAACCATTGCAGTTACTACATCAGAGATCTCTTAAAGATTGATCATTTGGTATGATACGGTTCTACTTTGGTCTCCCCGCCTTGCGTCGTACATCTGGTACTCTAATATGATCTCTAACCAATGTACTTTGATGGTTGTAAGGGACTAGGAATTGCCTTCAGGTGGGCTCATATATGCTTCCTAATGCTTCCGTAGGAAAAATACATGGATAAAAACTCTCGATGCTAATATTTTTAGACTTACACGCATAACATGCATGTACACATGGAAGGAAAGTATATACCACTTTAAAGATGAACATAATTTTTCATCTAAGTCTACAATATATGTTCTATTTGTTTTACAATCTAATATTTTAAACAAATATCTAACTATATGCAACATTTGTAGCTGGTATTTTTTTCTTTGTGATATGAGCCATAGGTTGTAACATCTTTGGACAATAATCAGTTTGATATTTTTTAACTTTTTGCCGGTTCTCGTCCTGAAGTGTTATGATTTTGGCTTGAATCCCATCAAGTAGTGATGTTATTTGTTTATCACATAAATGTTTAACCCAGTTATTGAAGCATTCAGCAAGTTTCGACGTGTTAATATCTAATCTGGGACAAGGAGAATAAGATGTTATCCAGTGTGAAAATAATACGAGTTTCATCATTTACTCCAATGAGACAATTGTAAACATCTATATTTTCAGCTTTAATTGTTTCCAAATAATAGTTCACATCTGTTTCATTATAACATCTAGCAATATAGTCTAAACTACGTTAAAAATGGAGAAATCTGCATACTTTTTTTCTAATTTTGTTTAAAATATTGAATATAATAAAAATGAGATAATTCTAGAAAAGAAGCACGAATAGCCCTTATCAATACTTTCTATTTATCTGATATAAAAGAAATTGTATTCCACACATCAAATTTTTTTTTTTCAAAAGATGTTCTCAAAAAATTTAAAAACCAAGTCTAAGAATCATTATTTTCACTCTCAGCAACAGCATAAGCAATTGGATACAATTTATAATTTGGATCTTGAGCACAACCAATAAGTAAAATACCTTGATATCTAGAGGAAAGAAAATGAGCATCAGTACCATGTAAGCATCCCCTAAAAATCTATCAATGCATGCCTTAAAACAAATACAAATTCTTTGTAATCTATTGTCTTTTGTAGTTTGTATAAAATATTGGCAACATGGATTTGTCTTAATAATTCTAAAATCATACTCTTCAAGGCTACTATATGCATCAATATAACTACCATTTATTTCGGATAAAGCAAGTTTCTTAGCTTTTCAAGCTTTACAATATTTAATATGTATTCTGTGTTCTCTATACATATCATTTACAACATGTGATGGACTATACGACTGATTATCTCGAATTTTATCAGTAATCTTATTTTTAAACCATATAGTAGTAGCTAATGGATGAGAACCTGTTGTAGGTCCACATAAACAAGAATGTACATTTTCTAGCTTAGCAATAACAAAACCTTCATCCTTACCAACGGCTTTAGCGTATACTCTCTAATTACAACTTGAAATATTATATTTATATACAATCCCACTAGCATTGTTTAAAGTAGCATAACAAGTAAAATTGTATGTTCAATTGCTTTATTACTAATAAAATATCTAAACTCAGAACTTATTTTTAAATTTTCTTCCACTGAATAATCCAGAAATGTTAACACTATCAACATTTTCATCAAATTCATCATCTAAATTTTTAATTAAATCATCATTGTTTTCATCGTCGTTATTACCATCATCTACTATATGTTCTTATTCATTAAATGAAATAACTTGATAAGAAGAACTAGGAGTAGTATGGTATAATCCATCTTGAATGACGATCTAAGGCTGAGGCAAAATTATCTAAATTGTTATACTCTTCCATGCGAATCTAACATATTTACTTGCACTAGCATTCGAGATCAGCATATCGTGAGTCTGGATCGTGCACGTATTCAAAGCGTCCTTCAAACATATGCATATCAACCAACTTAGCGATAGCGAAGTCTTTGCACTCGAGTTCAACATATCACTGGGTCTTGGATCGTGCATACATTCAAGGCATCCCTCAAACAAATGCATTCAACCAAACTTAGCGATAGTGAAATCGAACAAGCTACTTGCAAAAATCTCAAGGGTTCTTGTAAAACCCCTAATCCTAAAAATCGTATTAACTTTTTTTATTAATTATTTAATTGAATTATAGTAATTATGAGCTAATTAGAGGAAATAGAATTTATTTAATTTTTATTTTAGGTGTTTGTGCATTTAAGAGATTTATGGAGCAATTATAAATTTTTCCTAATTTATTCCATGTAGGAGACCCTTTGACAGCTGAGTAGATTAATTGTATGCACTAAAATAATTTTTAGAATTATATATATATATATATATATATATATATATATATATATATATATATATACATATATATATATGGTTTATTAAATAAAAAATAGAAATGAAAAAAAGGGAAAAAGAAATAGAGAATAAAAAGAATAAGAAAATAAATTAAAACCAAACCCATTATCTATACTACCCTACCCATTAAGCCCTAAAACACCTAGACCCGCCAATACCCCAAAATCGTGAAGAATTCCTAAGGCAGCAGCAGCTACTAAAGCCCGTTCCCCGCGCGTATAGCCTATTCGACCCCGCGATCCGCTGAGAACCGAGACCCCCCCCCTGTTGTCTCTATATATATATTAGTACACCATACAACTCTAACCCTAAACTTATCATCTCAACCCCCTGACCGCCGCCAGCCCGACGTCGACCACCGTCGACCACCAACGTCCGCAACCGCCCATCGCCGCGACCCCGCGCACAACCCCGCGATTGCAGATTTGATCTACAGCGTACCTGTGTTCACGCTCCGTTTCTCGTCTTCTCGTGCGACCAAACTCGACCCCGTCTTCACCGATACGTTCATGACTTAACCCCCTTCAATATCTGTATATTAGTTTACCTCGAACAGCGTAAAAACCTAGGCGTAAACAGCGACCAAGTTGGCAAAAAATGACAACTTTTGGGTATCGCAGAAAACTGCGGTAACTACCTATGTTCACGGACTCGTATCTCCCACCACAGAGATCCGAATTCGGTTTTTCCTTTTGGTATATGAAGACCACTTAACCTAGTTTATTTTATGTTAAATACAATAATTTATTAATTATTGTGTGTAGAATTAAATTAGATGGAAAACCCCAAAAATATATATTTTTTTAAATTCTAGAAATTGTGATACGGAGCGCGCCCCGCCAAACGGGATCGCCCCATCGTGTACCAAGTATACCAAAAGGTGCGTACAGTATACCCAGACGTGTGGGCTTTCGCAGAAATTGATTTGGATGCGTGTGCGGGTCAAAATCAGCCCGTATCCGCAAAAATTCTCTGTGTCACAACTTTTGCAAAACCCTGCGCCATTTAGTGCACGCTCGTCAGAATACGACAAAACTTGTGCCACTGGACTCGTGGTATCACGCTGGTCCTGTGAACCAATTTTCACACAAATCTGAGATAGTTGACCAAGTCACTTATTGGCGGGCCCACGGTTGACTTTTTGGGCAAAATTGTGTTCGGCTCACCGGAATTCACATTTGGACATATAGTTGAGTTTGTACTGACTTTTAGAGTTTGTTTGACCTATAATTTGTCCCATTTAGAGACTGTTACCCTTGGCACGCTTTTTGGTGCAAAGTGGGCCACACGTGGACCCCACTTTGACCCGAAATTATCCTTTTGCCCCTGTGTCCAAATTCGACAAAAGGGTAATAATTTCTAGCTATTTCGCTGATTTCGAAAATGTTGGTGATGTCTATTTCAGCTTCCGGAGACGTTTGTTTAGAGCCATTAGTTTTTTATTCCGTGTCCTTGACATTTGGACGCTTATACCATACAGATTTCTTTCCAGGCAAGTATACCTTGCCATTATACTATTATTTACATTCCATATATTGCATGTATGTCTTATTTCTGCTTGTTTTAATTCATATATTTTAACTGTTATATAAATTGTGCGTCCAAGGAAACTTGGGTGCAACGACGGTGTCGTCGTGTTCAGTTTTTATTTATGTATATGCATTGGACCTACTTTATGAGACCACCCCATTTTTATGAGGCATTTTATGTTTCATTGGCCATGACACTATTCTTACACGAGTGTGAGTCACATATAGGACACGGACTTGCGTACTCGGCTGGCCACTGGTACGTATAGGTCGTGCAACGGATAGGGGTAACTGCCGATAGAAACTTTGCATGCTAGTAGACCTGGCAGTTATTAGAGGTATTATCGTGTCATGTATGTGACATGCTTAGAGCATGGGGTGGGGAGAACAACAAGTAAGGCATTTGGGCTCCTTTGCACTTTTTTCTTTGTAACCCGTACGCTCCGTCGGAGATGCGCGGTCATGATGACCAATATATATATTATATATTATCAGGCGGCCTCTGCCTTTCAAAAGACGACATGCTTTGTAGGCCCCTGGATCTCCAAGAGAACCATGCCAATCCTATTTTTAGCCAGATAGCCCACTTGGTGGAAAGTTGTTCTCAAACTGCATTCACTTAGACGGTTAGGCGACCCATTTTGGATGTTTAATTTTTAGTACTTTATTGGCATATTATTATGTATCTTGTTATGTCCCTCTGAGGACCTGGTCCCTTTCCAGATATAGATGAGCAGGAGTATCTGCAGGAGTATGGACCTGGACCTGACGCTACTTATCAGACTGAGGAGGTCTTGCCTTCGGATTATATGTGATTCATTGCAGCTATTAGAGATTTTAGTTGCTATTTCTTTTAGAGACATTTATTCTTATATTAGAATTGATTCTCTTCTCTCTTTAGTAGTTTTAGTATAGTCGATTTACAGTAGATTTGTTTCCATCCGACTATCATACTTTGATACTCATCTTTGATATTCAGTTATTATTCCCATTTATTTATTTAATTATGCTGTGGATGAGATATAGATTGCGTGTGACTTGTTGTGACAGTATATTACCACTGGTGGATTGGATATTCATGTACAGTGTACGTGTGTATATGGTTTCCATATATTAGAGTTCATATACATACGGCTGGCGTGTTACGTATTCCTAGTCCTACGTATTTTAGGACTGGGGCGTGACAGTTCTCGTCTTATAAATCACGATAATACCTCCAACAGGGTCAATAAAATTCTAATTCTATTTCCATTCTGACTCAAACCAAGCATTGCACTACTGTTCAGCACGATCTATCCAATCAACCGACTAGCGTCCAGGTCCTATCGTACATTCTGTTTGTGTCAAACATAGCACACACTTACCGTTCCAAGTCTAACTCCAAGTCTTGCTGTCCCAGTTCTATGGCTTGCTCAAGCAATATGCTAAGGTCAGTCACACAAGTTCTTTCACTCAGCACAGGGTCGTCTACCTAATTACTAAGTCAGCTCACAAGGTAATAGATACAAGTTCAAGCACACGATTCATCGTACAAATTTGTCGCACGATGCTCGCCCCAATTCCTAAGGTCAAACCATTATTTATTTGCACGGAATATTCTACCCAAGCTTATTTTACTCAGATTTCTAAACATCGAGCATAGGTTATCCTACTCACAATAACACGTTCATTTGTACAGGGTTCGAGTCCGTTCGGTTAAATCCATGAGATATCCAAGTCGCATGACAAGCCTAGAAATTCGCATAGTATATCTCCTTCAAACATGTTTTCATAGAACCCATATATCCATTCAAAGTCTAGACGACCAAGCTATGATTCAATTCTAAACCTTTGATTATAACTCCAAGTCGTCCATCAAGATTTATGTATCCGTTCACGAAACTATCAAGCGTGATTTACTCTAGGTTTTAGACTAACTTATCCTTGAAATACTTCTGATTCACTTGTATTCCCAAATTCGTCTTATCGTGTCGAACCACTAGTCAAGACGATCCATCAGATGTCACGCTTTGGTCTTCTGCAAGTTCGATCATCCTCGTTGGACGTGAGATCACTACGCTAACGCTCTCGCTAGATAATCGTCCTAATCCGGGCGTATCGTATGTACGAGCGTAGAGTTACGCTCGCACAAGACAAGAACGTCGAACATTATGGTTATCAATAAAATGATCGAGACACCTTATCCTTTCACTTTGCTCCATCCAAGATATATATAAAATCCATCAAGTCATGTCCGATTATGCCATGATTATAATTCTTCTAGCAAAATCATCCAACTTCGAAGTTACCATTTGACAAATCCATAGTCTACTTCTGGCATTCCTCAAACAACTAAGTTCAATTATTCCAGCCAATGTCTATTCACTTTTAACATATTCCATTAATCAAGTTCATTTGGAATAATCATCGAACATGTTCCCGTGAGTTCGATCATCCCCGCCGTACGTGAAATTACCACGTCGGTGCTCCCGCAGGATAATCGTTCTCGGTCGGAACTGATTTCGAAGGTTATCTTTTCGAACTAGATTCAAGATCGTTCTTTCAAACTCCAGGTCAAATCCGTTATTGCTTACCACTTTCATCGAACTACAATATTCATTCTCGAGCTAACTTTTATTCGAGCAATATTCTACTCAAGTTCATTTTGTTTGATTCAATTTCAAATCGCTCGCACGATCCATCAAGTTTCCACCAAGTTTTCTTGACCAAGATATTTATTTTATTACCTTAAATCCCTATTCGATGTATGCCTTATAACTTGTTAAAGACATTCCCAAATCATTCGCTCCAACTATCGCACGAGACCTATGAATCTGTTTGAACATTTTCCAAAATGATCCATATACCACTCAGGAATTGAGTCACCTAATTAAATCCTTAATCGAGTTCGCATTAATCGCTAGCGTATTCACCAAGTTGTTTCTTAGAATTCTTGTACGATACCTAGCATCGCCTGATAAATCTTGGTCTCGTATATATATCTTGTTGATAGTCATCCAAGTAAACTATATCTGATTTGTATCTGCCGACACGAAATATCGTTCGAGTTATTTTCCATAATTTAAGCATGATTCTCTTTATTAGCCTTAGCGATAATCTCATAATATTTCTATCGTTTGCCAACCTAAGTCTAACTCATCTTTTATATGAACGATATCCCAATCTCGCTTGCAACTAGCTTGCACCAAAATGGTCTTGGCGTACAATACACTACACAACTTAGCCGAAAGGCTATGTGCATAACTAACCGTTTGAACGATATTCTATCTCGTACACTAACTAACTTGGAAATTATGTATAAGTATTCGGGTTTGCAAATAACTTGTAAATTCTAGCACGAGTCTATTCTCACAAAGTCTAGCACAGGTCGACACAAAGGCCTTCGTATCAAAATTTTGTACAAGAAATCATATCATTTACATGCACTTTTAAAACTATTTAGACTCATTGTATAGAACAACCTATCGGGTCAACGAGAGAGAGTGTACGCACATAACCCACGAACGAGCTTTTGAAACTGAGAAAATCAATAAAAAAAGTCCAAAGGCGTAAAGCAATGCTATAATACTAATATGTCACACCCCGATCTCTCGCAGGTAATCGGCCATCCAGGCTAGGCATGAATCACCACGCCAGCGCTCCCACGGGACGATCTTTCTCATCTTGATGTGATGTCGCATGAGGGTAAGCTACGTCCGTGCAAGGCCATGATCCGAACAGGCGATAAAATATCTAAGCCACAGAGTCGCATAGATAGTCTGAGTGTGTCACGACCCGCACCCTGGATTTAGGCATGAGTCATGGGTACGTCAAGCCTACGCCGCAGTATTGGCGGTAGAACGCTGTACAATAAGCCACAAGTATAATCTATAACTCACAACATATATTTATCTCCACACTATACTCAATCACAAGCACTAATTTAAATGAATACACCAAGATAATAATGAAATAATAGTCTCAATGCGGGTCCAAGAAGTCTCCCAAGAACTAAATATCCCAAGTACAATATTCAAAATACTCTTAAAAATTATTGAAGAATAATTCGGTCCAAAATAACTAACAAAACCAACTACTCTACTAAACTACTCCATTGCAGACGGTATCTGAGCTGCTAACTCTCCATGATCCTCCTGAAGGGCAAGATCAGGCTCAGCTATATCGCCAATATATGGTCCATAATATGTAGGGATCGCATCTTCATCGTAGTCACCTAAAATATGGTTATCCAATCAGGAAAGAAATGAGTACATCACAGTGAAAACAGTTTTAACACATTGTAGAAGCTATAAGACAATAAATAGTAAAGAATATATGATAGCAACAAAACGAAATAACAATAAGGCAACCAGAATAACTAAATGCTAAAGTCCTATCATGGCAAAAATATAGTACAATATCTCCAAGCAACATAGAAAATAACTGCAATGTATGGAAGAACAGATAGGAACAAACTACTATATATGATTTGAAATACCTTGTTGGCATGTGAACGGATAAGGGTAAAATTTGACAAACCACACGTGTCGTGCATGGCTGCTATTATTTCAGTAAGACCATGAGATGGAAAGGGTAGTTAACACGTCCACTAAGTATTTTTTCTCCCTACGAGTACAACATGGATTTCGAATCAGTCACGAAGAAATAACAATAATCCAGAACAGTCACGTATCTCATAACCAGAATCCATCATACTAATCCGTGTAACAAGTGTCAAGAATCAAATAATCAATACTAAGGATGTATTATAGAGACTATCAAGCACTAAAAGTAATTACAAAAATATACTCGCATGTGGTCCTTAGATGTGGTTGGATCAGGTCCCAATTTAGAGTCCAAATCCTACGTATGATATGTTACTATGTCAAGAGATAAGTTATTTTAATTTATTTAATTCTTGAAAATTTACTCTAAAATCCTATTTTAATTTTATTATTCTGATTTTAGGTTAATTCCTAAATTTTCTCTAAAAAAAACTATTTTTTATCCGCGAGACTCATGGCACGCAAATCGAGACGATCTATTTACCAAAACAGTCAACCGATGCAAACTCGACTTTCATGCATGATTTTCTGTATATTTCAGTATCACAAACATGCTAGAATTTATGGCTCATCCAAATTCAAATTCGTTTGGAAATTATTTCACATACAAAATCGTACTGTGCAACGGTAGTTGATTGCTAACCTAAAAGTTCTACTGAATTAAAAGTACAAAATATTTCGAATTAAATTCAGGTAAAAACATATGTCAATTATCTCGACATTATTTTTCCAAAACTTCAAACGGTTCATGATTCTGATTTCTGGTTCTCCCGGAATCGCAAAAACACCGAGACACATCTATTTTTGGACATGTTGTGCTCTATGAATTTTTTAGAATTTAATATCCAAAATTTCGTGAAACAAATTAAATATTTAGAAAACTAACCTCAATAGTTCTAACGTAAGAAACTAGGCTATATTTGGAGTCTGGATCTATGAGTAATTACTTCTGGAAGATAAAGAAAACCCTAGATGATAATTTCTCAAAATTGGCTAAAAGAAAAACCCTAAAATTTATAACCTGAATACTTATATATAGAGAGGAGAGAGAACAAGCCGCGGCTTGGAGTGTGCCACGTGGTAGTAATCCACTGTTGCCCACTCAGATCTAACGGCCAACGTTCAGCCCGGCTTGGCTCGATTAAGTCCGAGTCAAATTCGGACTCGGCTCGGCTCGGACCGGTTCACCCGCAACCACGCTCGTAAGTTGCTAACAGGCGGGCCCCGCCCTGTTTGCTACTGGAGGCTGACATACGGTCCCTTGTTGCCTGACTGGGCAGGATAATTTCTTTTATGGGTTTTTTCAAAAAATAGTTTTTAATTCAGTTTTGCATAATTAACTCAAAATAAATGCTAAAAATAATCAAAAAATTCTAGAAAATATATTTGATTATTTTGAACCTAAAAAAAAAGTTTAGGACATTTTTAATTATGTTTGATCCTAAAATAAATTCTTGAAAGTCCTAAAAAATTTGTGCTACTAGTTTTTAATTAACCAAAAATTATGGAAAAATTTCAATAGCCCCAAATTAACCTAATAACAATATTTGTCATGCCCCAGTCCCAAATACGTAGGACTAGGAACACGTAAGCATACCAGCCGCATGGATATGGCAACTCCAATGTATGGAAACCATAACCCATACGTACGCTGTAATATGAATATAAACTCATATGTGGTATATATAATGTCACAAGTCACAGATATGCTAATCTCATCCACACAACAAGTCATAGAAAAGAAATATTAAGCTAGAATAAGGAGTCTGAAATATCTAAAATAATAGTCGGATGGAGACAAATCCACTACCCATGACTATATCCAAAACTAAAATGAGAGAGGAGTATAAAGTCTCCAATATAAAATAATGTGCAGACAGAAGTGCATCAGCTAAAAGAATCCATCGCCAGATAATCAACAATGCTCAAAAGGTAAGACCTCCTCGACAGAAAATAATGCGTCAGGTCCAGGCACATACTCCTGCAAATACTCAAGAGCAGATACACCTGGCAGAGGACCAGGTCCTCAGAGGGACGTAACAAGATACAGAAAATACGAGCCAATTTGAATACAGTAAACATGCATATAATTTAAAAATAGATAAGTACGCTGTACAAGACAATCTATATGAATGCAAATGAGGACAATTTTTTGACGTATGGGCAAGGGTAGGCTACTCGATCTACCTCACAACTCACACACACGTCAATGGACATCAGAAATTGATATACCGCGGGGGTAGCGACCAGCGAGACTCCAAAAATTGACATACCGCGGGGGTAGCGACCAGCCCGACACACGCCCGTAGTGCGAGCTATATACTACGGTTTACCAGAGTGGTTAAAAGTCCATACGCCTAATGATTGTCCTCTATGATACTAGGTGCCATGTGTGTGTCAACATATCTAATACATAGTAATGACTGGAAAAAAACTACACATGCAAGAACTATACAAAAATGAAATAAATAAACAGAAATATAAATAGCATGCAAGGTACTGTAAACAATTTGGCAAGGTAACTTGCCTGGTAAGAAAGCTGCAAGGTGTACTGTCCAAAAGTCAAACGCACAGGATCAAAAGCTATGGCCGCAGAACAATATCTCCGGATGCTGAAATAAACATCACCAACGTTTCCGAAATGAGCAAAATAGCTAAAAAGCACATCCCTTTCGTCCAATTTGGACACAGGGGCAAAACGGTAATTTCGGACAAAAGTGGGGTCCACGTATGGCCCACTTTGCACCAAAAAGTTTGCCGAGGGTAACATTCTCTAAATGGGACAAACTATAGGTCAAACAACTCTAGATGTCAATACGAACCCAACGGTAGGTCCAAATGTGGATTCCGATGAGCCGAACACAATTTTGTCCAAAAAGTCAACTATAGGACCCGCCAATTGGCGATTTGGTCAACCGTCTCAGAATTGCGTGAAAATTGGGTCACGGGATCAGCGCGTTACCACGAGTCCAGTGGTGCAAGTTTCGTCGCAATCTGACAAGCGTGCACAAAATACGCGCGAGTTCCACCAAAGTTACGACACAGGGTGTGTCCGCGGATACGGCCTGATTCCGGCGCGCACACGCGTCCGAAACAGTTTCCACAAATTTTCACGTGTCCAGTTACGCTGCGTGCACCGCTCGGTATACTTGGTACACGGCGGGGCGGTCCCGTTTGGCGGGGCGCGCTCCATTTTCCAACTTTTAGAAATCTGGAAAAAGTGGATTCGCGCAGTTTTGTGACGAATTTAATTATGTCCACAGCAACTAATAACATAGGATTATTTAACAGAAAATAAACTAGGTCAAGTGTTCTACATGTATCAAAAAGAATCACCAAATTCGGATCTCCGTGGTGGGAGATACGAACTCGACAATATAGGTGGTCACCGCAGTTTTCTGCGATTCCAGAATTGAGTCTGCTCGTGCCCACTTTGGACGCTGTTTTTCGCCTAGGGGTACACGTTTTTTGAGGTTGGCTATAATACAGATATGGAAGAGGGTTAAGGGGTGAGCATACTGGTAAAGACGGAACGGCGTTTGGTTGAGCGAATCGACGGAAAACAACTCCGGAGCGAAGGTGCCTCGTATGGGAATCTGCAGTGCGCGAGGTCGGAGTCGTCGGGATGGTTTGGATGGCTTGGCGGGGCTTCTCTGGCTGCGGTGACGGCTCTAGATGAGAAGAGAAGGGTCTGGAGATATAGGTTAGAGTTTTTGAGATATATATATATATATATATATATATATATATATATATATATATATATATATATATAAGATAGGAAGAGAGGGAGAGAAGTTTGGTTCGGCCGCGTATATAAAAAAAAGAAAAGAATAGGCTTGCTGAAAGCTGAAGGGGGCAGGTCCCTGGGCTTAGTCGCTGAAGGATTGAAGGGCGGGTCTTGGGAGTAGCAAATTGCTAAGCTACTGTAGGGTGGTGGGTCTCAGCAAGTTATTAAGGGATGGTAGAGTTATTATTATTATTATTATTATTATTATTATTATTATTATTAGTTAATTTCTTATTTGATTATTCTTTTACTTTCTTTTCTTTTCCTTTCTAAATATATATATATATATATATATATACATATATATATATACTTGTGTATACATATATATTATATATATACTCATAAGAAAATTCATGGATTTGAATAATGCACACCATTAGGCTAGCAACTGCTTAAGGGGTCTCCTACATGGAATAAATTTTGAAAAATTCCTGATGGTCCCATAAGTCCTCTAAGTGCCCGAACACCTAACATAAAAATTATTAAAAATCTATTTCTCCTAATTAGCCACTAAATACTATATTTAAATTATTAATTAATAAAAAAATAAAAATAATAATAAATACGATTTTTAGAAATAGGGGTTTTACATTCTACCCAACTTACAAAAATTTTGTCCTCGAAATTGACACTAACCCATATTCATAATGATAACTATAACTATTACACTACATTGGTATCTAGTAGGACTCCTAAAACTCATGGTTTGCCATTCTAACACTTTTTCATCTATTGTCCATCCACTATTTTATCATCCTCTAACTCGTCTACACTACCCAACTTACAAGATTTCTACTAGTAGTCACATTCTTTGAAGCTATTGTCTAGGTTTGTAAGGCAAATACATATATTAGGTCGAGATTCTTGGGATACCTGTCTAGAATCTCATAACTATGACTTTTCCCATAATCGTCAAGTATCATAGTCTAATACTGCCACGCCACCTGGCCAGTATGGCTGCAAGTAATTCGACTACTCTACCAAAATCGTCTGGCGGCAACTGTCGCTGCCTCGCCGGTGATTTGTCATAGTCATCAGTTCGTAACAAGTGCCTTCAACTCTTTCCTAGGCATAGTCTAAGTTTTTAGGGAAACAATTAAGGTCTTGACTAACTATTAGGAGTATGATCTAGCTCAACTGATCTAACAATTTTTACTAGGCTACATGGTGCTACTTAAGGGTTAAACTAATAAAGAATACAGATATTGCTATAGTGCATATACATATATTAAGAACTCATCCTTAGCTATCAAGTATTACTAACACATTTACATTTTAACTAACAAAATAAGGATAAGGTTGACATAAATCAACAATTCATAATGGCACGAAAGATACGACTATGATAGGAAGAGTTAAGCACGAGATAAGAAACGAATATAAAAGGAGAAGATGAGTCACCCCAAGAGGGCGAGATAAGGATAGGGGAAGAATACTACTACTGCTACTCACGTCATCCATTAGCATCGCGTGTATGCCACATGGGTAAAATATACCTACATCCTCATAACTGCTAAACTACCATATATATAATTCTACAGCTATTTGTACATCTAAGATCTTATGTCACAATGGGGTCATGAGTATGCAAAGACAATTACAACTAAAAGGTCGTACCTGTATCTACGGCTTTCTGTGTCTGCTCTCCCATACTTGTCATAATGAGTGCTTGACCTGGTCCTTGATTGTTCAACTGGGGTCTAGTCCCCTCCATTTGTGCAGACTGTAGAAGCAGTGGTGGGTCACTTTGGTCTTCTATACTTGAGGGTGTATGTGGTGTTCCTGATTCTAATGCCATAGACCTCTGGTTCTGCTGAGGACATCTTCGGGTTTGATGGTAACTTGATCCACATATCATGCACATCCCCAATCGACGATGACAGTCTCTATGAATATGACCTATCTTACCACAAAAGTGACAAGTACGGGGGTCCTTGGTTGGATATGGTGCAGCACTATCTGGTTGCTGGCGTGTCAAAGGGTGTCTAATGGGTCCTCCTTGCTGTGTCTTTATTGGTCTTTGGTGACTTCTCTGTTGAATTCTGTTTCCCTTGCTGATGGCCTCCTAGATCCTGGCCTCTGTCAATAACTCGGCATAAGAGATCCGGGACTGTGAGCTAGTATAGTGCTGGAGCTCCTGAGTCAGCCCGCGATAAAACCTCTTAGCCTTCTCCAAGTTATTAGGTATTAGGACTATGCCATACTTACTGAGACGGCTAAACTCTGCGTCATACTCATCAACCGTCTTGTCCCCTTGCTCTAGATGGAGGAACTGATCGTATAATGGGTCCCTTACAGTATCCGAAAAGTACTTCCTCTCAAAGCATTCCAAGAATTATTCCCAAGTCTGACGCGTACCCAACTGGCGCTCCATTGATTCCCACCAGTGATGCGCGTTGCCTTCTAACTGAGTCCTCACGCCTATCATCCATAGGTCAGTAGGTAGTTGTGATGCCTCTAATAACTTTTTGGTATTGGCAATCCAGTTCGTGGTCTCCTCTGGACTCTCATTGCCCTTATATGGCTTAGGGCCCATCTGCACAAAGTCCTTGACTGAACCGACCCGAGCTTGTGGTAATGAAGCTAGTGCCTGGGTTGGTACAGGGGCTAGTGCAGCCATTCTCTCAAGTGCTGCCAGAAATTCTAGCCTTTGCTCTGCTGTTTGCTGCCTTTGTTCTTGTATTATCATCTGGAAGAATTGGAACAGCTGCGCTTGGCCATCTTGCGGTGCTAGTGGAGCTGGAAAAGTCCCATTAGGTATCATGGAAGGAGTTAATGGAACTTGATTGTTAGTCAGTCCATCCGGTCCGGGAAGAAGAGGTGTCGTTGAGGTCACTCCTAGTGGTTGGTCGTCGTCCCCTGGAGACGTATTGTCCCCGGTGGCGGCATGCCCGTTATGCAAATTTATCTCTCTGCAAGAGATGGATGAAGGATTAAGAAGAGTACATGAATCAAGCAGGATGCAAGAACTTAAGTAGGACATGTTGGAAGGAAGGTAAGTTATAGTCAAGTGTGGATGAGATCTAAAATTCTAATCCTAGGTGCAGGCCCGCTCGGTACAGTGACGTAACCGAAACGGCTAACTCGACCTGCATGGGCCACCACAAAAATATGTCACGCCCCAGTCCCAAATACGTAGGACTAGGAACACGTAAGCATGCCAGCCGCATGGATATGGCAACTCCAATGTATGGAAACCATAACCCATACGTACGTTGTAATATGAATATAAACTCACATGTGGTATATATAATATCACAAGTCACAGATATGCTAATCTCATCCACACAACAAGTCATAGAAAAAAATACTAAGCTAGAATAAGGAGTCTGAAATATCTAAAATAATAGTCGGGTAGAGACAAATCCACTACCCATGACTATATCCAAAACTAAAATGAGAGAGGAGTATAAAGTCTCCAATATAAAATAATGTGCAAACAGAAGTGCATCAGCTAAAAGAATCCATCGCCAGATAATCAACGATGCTCAGAAGGTAAGACCTCCTCGACAGAAAATAATGCGTCAGGTCCAGGCCCGTACTCCTGCAAATACTCAAGAGCAGATACACCTGGCAGAGGACCAGGTCCTCAGAGGGACGTAACAAGATACAGAAAATATGAGCCAATTTGAATACAGTAAACATGCATATAATTTGAAAATAGATAAGTACGCTGTACAAGACAATCTATATGAATGCAAATGAGGACAACTTTTTGATGTATGGGCAAGGGTAGGTTACTCGATCTACCTCACAACTCACACACACGTCAATGGACATCAGAAATCGACATACCGCGGGGGTAGCGACCAGCGAGACTCCAAAAATTGACATACCGCGGGGGTAGCGACCAGCGCGACACACGTCCGTAGTGCGAGCTATATACTACAGTTTACCAGAGTGGTTAAAAGCCCATACGCCTAATGATTGTCCTCTATGATACTAGGTGCCATGTGTGTGTCAACATATCTAATACATAGTAATGACTGGAGAAAAATTACACATGCAAGAACTATACAGAAATGAAATAAATAAACAGAAATATAAATAGCATGCAAAGTACTATAAACAATTTGGCAAGGTATCTTGCCTGGTAAGAAAGCTGCAAGGTGTACTGTCCAAAAGTCAAACGCACAGGATCAAAAGCTATGGCCGCAGAACAATATCTCCGGATGCTGAAATAAACATCACCAACGTTTCTGGAATGAGCAAAATAGCTAAAAAGTACTTCCCTTTCGTCCAATTTGGACACAGGGGCAAAACGGTAATTTCGGGCAAAAGTGGGGTCCACGTGTGGCCCACTTTACACCAAAAAGCGTGTCGAGGATAACAGTCTCTAAATAGGGCAAACTATAGGTCAAACAATTCTAGATGTCAATACGAACCCAACGGTAGGTCGAAATGTGGATTCCGATGAGCCGAACACAATTTTGTCCAAAAAGTCAACTGTGGGACCCGCCAATTGGCGATTTGGTCAACCGTCTCAGAATTGCGTAAAAATTGGTTCACGGGATCAGCGCGTTACCACGAGTCCAGTGGTGCAAGTTTTGTCGCAATCTGACAAGCGTGCATAAAATACGTGCGAGTTCCACAAAAGTTACGACACGGGGTATTTTCGCGGATACGGCCTGATTCTGGCGCGCACACGCGTCCGAATCAGTTTTCACTAATTTTCATGTTTTCGGTTACACTGTATGCACCGCTCGGTACACTTAGTACACGGCGGGGCAGTCCCGTTTGGCGGGGCGCGCTCCGTTTTCCAACTTTTGGAAATCTGGAAAAAGTGGGTTCGTGCAGTTTTGTGATGAATTTAATTATGTCCACAGCAACTAATAACATAGGGTTATTTAACAGAAAATAAACTAGGTCAAGTGTTCTACATGTATCAAAAAGAATCACCGAATTCGGATCTCCGTGGTGGAAGATACGAACTCGGCAATATAGGTGGTCACCGCAGTTTTCTGCGATTCCAAAATTGGGTCTGCTCGTGCCCACTTTGGACGCTGTTTTTCGCCTAGGGGTACACGTTTTTTGAGGTTGGCTATAATACATATATGGAAGAGGGTTAAGGGGTGAGCATACCGGTAAAGACGGAACGGCGTTTGGTTGAGTGAGTCGACGGGAAACAACTCCGGAGCGAAGGTGCCTCGTGTGAGAATCTGCAGTGCGCGAGGTCGGAGTCGTCGGGATGGTTTGGATGGCTTGGCGGGGCTTATCTGGCTGCGGTGATGGCTCTAGATGAGAAGAGGAGGGTTTGGATATTTAGGTTAGGGTTTTTGAGAGATAAATATATATATATATATATATATTTAAGATAGGAAGAGAGGGAGAGAAGTTTGGTTCGGCCGCGTATATGAAAAAAAGAAAAGAACAAGCTTGCTGAAAGCTGAAGGGGGCGGGTCCCTGGGCTTAGTCGCTGAAGGATTGAAGGGCGGGTCTTGGGAGTAGCAAATTGCTAAGCTACTGTAGGGTGGTGGGTCTCAGCAAGTTATTAAGGGATGGTAGAGTTATTAATAGTATTATTATTATTATTATCACTACCAGAAAAAGTCAAATTAGCGACGTCTAAAAACGTCGCTAAATAACCAAAAATCGTCGCTAATTAGGTTTAGCGACGTAATTAGCGACGTTTTAAAGAAGTCGGAAAATACCAAGTCGCTAATACAAAAAACGTCGCTAAACGTCGCTATGCCGACATTTTTTAGCGACTTTAATGTGTCGCTAAATTTAGCGACGTTTTGCGACGCCAAGTCACTAAAAAGCGACGTTTAGAAAAGTCGCTAAACGTCGCTGATTAGCGACATCTATCGCGACGTTACACCGACGTCTTTAATGACCTGGCTATACTGCCATGTCAGCAATTGGCGACGTTTAGCGACGTCATTAGCGACGTTATTACCGACGTTATTAGCGACATTTTACGGCGTCGCTAATTAGCGACGTAATTAGCGACGTAATTTAACGTCGCTAAACGTCGCTAATAACGTCGCTAATTTTTAAAAAAAATTAAAAAAAAATTCCCAGAATCAAACATTGTGATTCCCTGCAGTTTTACATCATCTTCATCATACACACCAACATGATTTAACTATATTATCCAATTAAATTAAAGACCACAAGAAGTATCAATCCAATTAAATGTGGATAACTATATAATCCAATTAAATTAACTAAAAAATTAATGACCACAAGAAGCATCATACATCATGTCTATTGTTGAAGTACCAATAATTCATAAATAATAATAATAATAACTAGACTACTACGGATCTGCAGGAGGCTGACCAGCGGCGCGCTTCAAGGATAACAACTCCTCATACTCGTCCCGTGGAATCGACACCGATGTCGATGGAGAAGGCAGTGACGTCGGTGGCGGCCGTGCCCGCTCCAAATCTGCGAGTCGCTGGTTGTAAGAATCCAGGGTAGATAACAACCTCGTACTGCTATCACCCATTGAATCCTGCATCCTCGTCAGGTTCTCGCCCATCGATAGCTGTGACGCATGCATCCTCGTCAGCTTCTCGCCCATCGATAGCTGTGACGCCTGCAGCTCCATGATGTTGCGATCATTGGAGGCTCTAATATCATTTGTCAATTCTCGTAGCTCCGTCATGCTGCGGTCGAGCATATCCAATCGTGCGATAAGCATCGGATCGTCCGCCTGCGGCTGGGACCGGGACTGGTCCTCCATACTTCGCAGCAAGTCGTCACGGAGAGACGCAATCTGACGGTCAACGGCCTCCTGGACGGCCTCCTGGACTCTGGCCGACGACTGCGAGGGCTGCGACTGCGAGGGGTGTGTGGAATGCACAGCTGTCGGGGAGGCCCTAGATGACTGCGTCGCAACCAGGGCGCCATAGGAGCCCGTACCGTAGTACGTACCCCTCTGGAGACCACCAGCTGCGGTCACCCACAGGTCGCCCGCCGACGGAGATGGACCGGGCTGCGACGAAGCACCAGCCTCTCCAGGTGTAGGTGCACTAGCAGTCGCCCGCTCACGAAGCCTAAGATACTCGGCCTAGAAAAGGTTTGGAAACTCAATAATTGCCTAAGTTATATTAAAATAAACACAAAGTAAAGTAATACTTACATAGGTCTGTGAGGCCCTCTCATCAATGAGATTTCCGTCCTTGCGATGGGTGGCCAAGAAGACGGTCACCATGTTCGCATCCTCACCCCTCTGTACCTGTTAAAAATATATTTTTTATTACTAAACTTAAATATTTATTCCAAGTACCATTTTATGGTACTTATATTAAAATAATATATTTTAAAAGAAAAAACATACCAAACGACGGAAATGTTTCGTCATCGGAATCGAGCCACCACACCACTTGGCAGCATTCTGCCTAGCCGCCTTGGCCTTCTTAGACCTTTCCTTGTAGCTCGGATCGTCGAATCTAGCCCTCATCGCAGTCCACTGCTCAGGCGTGATCCAACCTTGGATCGGTTTTCCAGCACGATCACGAGCCTTCTGGTCATCCAGAGCATCTCGGATAAGCTTGGCGGCAACGGTAGGAAAGAGCCGCTCGATCAACTCGGCCCGGTGCGGAGGATAAAAATACGTTTGCTACAATAAATAATTCATTAAGTTAGCATCACGAATATGCATAAATTAGAGGATTTATTTAATATACTTTTACCTGGAAGTGCGCAAACCAGAACGCCTTCCTCTCCTCCGGAGCCTCCGAATAGTTGATCCAAGGGCCACCGTAGTTGTTTCTCAGAAATTGGCCCAGGCGTCTCTGAACCGACGATGGACGATATCTATACAGAAATAATAATTTAGATTACTGAAAAAGTCAATATACGATGAATAAAGAGAAACACAAATATATATTAAACCATCTAATTGACTTACTTTGTACCGTCGGCCCAAATCTCTGTCCTCGTCTCCTCCGGTGGTGCGCATGGAGGATCTTGCTGATACTGGGACAACGTCGGCACGACCTCCTCTACATGCTCATCTGTCTCCATGCTTCCGTCAGCAGGAGGAACGCTGGACGAGGGAGTACTATCACGCCTGGAACTACTCGTCCCAGGAGTGATGCCACGCAACGTCGTCGCAGTCGGAGATGTGGCTGCTCGATATACTGGAGTACTGGGCGACGATGATCCGGAACCAACAGTAGGCAGTACCGGAGTGGCACTCTGTCTACCTCGGGACCTGCCGAATCCTCCGCGTCGTCCTGTCATATCTGATAACAACATATGATGAATATAGAGAAACACAAATATATACTACATTCTACAGTCGGAATGTGATACATATCTCAAAGTATTATACAGTCAAAATATAATACATATATTCGTTAATGTCAATATCTACTTCTACATGCAATATTTATAGTCCAAATATAGTTACATTCTACATGGAATATTTTATATTTTCAATCATCTTCAGAAAATTCATCTTGTTCGCCTTCCTCGTCCTGCTCTTCCTCTTCCTCGTCTTCACTTTCATCTACTTCGTCGTCCTCTCCGGATAATTCTACATCTTCTACATTATTACTCGTGTAATGAGTAACTTCCGTTGAGTCCACATCTACAATATTTGTTACAAGAGGTAGATCGTCCTCCTGATAAGCTATTTCGTCAATGTCAAAGGTATTTCTAGCTTTAGTCTTGCATACTGCCCACCAATCCGACCTCGCTGTCCCCCGTCTAGGATAAGTTGCGAAGTACACGAGCTTAGCCTGACTTGATAGGACAAATGGTTCGTAGCCTTGATATCTACGCTTGTAGTTTATATCCACAAGGCCATGCTTGTCAATTTTCCAACCTTGATCTTGAATCGGATCGAACCATTCACACCTGAATAGCACGATATTAGCAGGTTCTGGGCCATAATTATATGTCAACTCCACAATCTCTCGTAAGATGCCAAAAAAATCATTGCCCGGATTGACGTCTTTGTAGTTTGAAGATTTGATACACAAACCACTATTTTTCGTGGAATCAAGATCCAGAAAGCTGTCTCTAATAGGAGCATTTGTTGACTTGAACCTGAACCCATTCACACAGAAACTTGGCCATATTTTTACGGCAGTAATTGGTCCCTTGGCTAGAGTCCTAATAGATTCAGTCTCAGGTGATATTAGACGATCGACCTAAATACCAAAGTAGCGATAGTAAGTTATTTGTTTTGCAAGTGCAGAAATAAAAAGTAATTACCAAGCATCTTACATATGCGCTCAACCAAGAAGGAAAATGGCATCTCATATCTTGTTCTACTTCTTCGTCTGTTATGTAGGGCCTAACCGACCTCAACTCATCATTATATGTGCTGAAAAACAATGAAGCAACTGCTGATTAGTAGCATAATAGTATCTTATACTATTACATTGAGATGATGTAAACGTGGACGTTAATTACTTACCCCTCTAGCTTCTCCACTTCATCCTCGTCGCAATTGAGTAATATATACAATTGAGCAGCCCTTAGCTCATCGTCATTCAAATATCTCTTCTTCATTTTTCCCGAGGGCTTTCCGGATGCATTGAATACTTTGAGTATTGCATCATTAGATTCCTGATATGCGTCGTCGTTTCTGGGAGCTTTCGTCCTATTAGTAGCAACATGCGGATTGAAATACGTCGAGCAAAAGTTTGTAATCTCCTCGAGAACATAAGCTTCACAAATAGAGCCTTCAACCCGTGCCTTATTTTTCACCTTTCTCTTTAGGTGATTCAGATGGCGCTCGAAGGGGTACATCCACCGATAACCGACAGGACCGCCAACACGTGCCTCATAGGAAAGATGAATTGGCAAATGCTCCATAGAGTCGAAGAATCCAGGAGGAAACACCTTCTCGAGCTTACATAGTGTTACCGCAATGTCCCTCTCTTGCTTTTCTAGACGATCGACGAGCAACTTAGTACAACAAAGATCTCTGAAGAATATGCTCAGCTCTGTCAATGGGTCCCAAACGACCTGCGGTAAGAATTCCCGAAATGCAATCGGAATTAACCTCTCCATGAATACGTGACAATCGTGGCTCTTCATACCTACTAGTTTGTTCTCCTTGAGGTCGACGCATCTTTTCAAGTTCGACACGTACCCGTCTGGAAACTTTAGACCCTGAATCCACCTACAAAGTCTACTTTTATCCTCTTTATCCAGTGAGAAAACTGACTTAGGTTGCTTTAACTTTCCATTCCCCTCCTCTATCAAATGCAATGCAGGACGTCTACATATGTCTTCTAAGTCCAACCTCGCCTTCGGATTATCTTTCGTCTTCCCCTTTACATCCATTACAGTATTAATTATGTTATCAAACACATTCTTCTCGATATGCATGACATCAAGGTTATGTCTGATCAGATTGGTGCTCCAATATGGCAGATCCCAGAATATACTCCTCTTCGTCCAGTTATGGGTGCGACCAAATCCGTCACACTTGTACCCCTTAGCAGGCTCTTGGATAGCACTTGGTAAATCTTTTACCTCTTCCCATATCGTGCATCCGGGCCACCTTGGCGGTGGATTGGCCTTCTCCACAACTCCCGCACGAAAAGCATTCCGATTCCTCCGGTACGGATGATCGTTCGGCAAAAATTGTCGATGACAATCGAAGAAGCACGGTTTGCCTCCGTGTTTCAAACGGAAAGCCTGAGAACGGTCCATGCAATACGGACATGAGAGACGACCATGGGTGCTCCATCCCGATAACATTCCATAGGCCGGAAAGTCGTTGATGGTCCACATAAGTGCTGCCCTCATCTGAAAATTCTGCTTTCTAGAAACATCGTACGTGTTGGCACCGACTTCCCACAGCTGATTCAACTCATCTATCAAAGGCTGTAAATACACATCGATGTTCCTCTTCGGATTGTTCGGACCCGGGATAATAACGGTTAGGAACATATACGGAGTCTTCATGCACATCCAAGGCGGTAGATTGTACGGAGTGACGATCACAGGCCAACACGAATACTGGGAGCCCGAAAGTCCGAATGGGGTAAAACCGTCAGAGCAGAGCCCCAATCTGACATTACGCGCTTCCTCGGCAAAATATGGATACTCTCGATCAAAGTGCTTCCATGCTTCTCCATCGGATGGATGATCCAATACTCCTTCGATCTGTTTTCGCCTGTGCCAACTCATGTTTTCTGCAGTCTCCTTAACCATGAACAACCGCTGCAACCGCGGCGTCAAAGGCAAGTAGTGCATCGAATCGGTAGGCTTCCTTGCACCGACAGACTTTCCTCTAACAGTGGCCTTGTAGCGATCAGTACCACAGAATCTGCACGCATCTTCATCCTTGTCGTCTTTGTAGTACAACATGCACCCGTTGCGACATGCATCGATTTTCTCGTATCCCATCCAAAGCGATCTCACCATCCTCTTAGATCGATAAAAGTCTTTAGGCAACTTTGCACCCTCGGGCAAGATCTCTATAATCAAATCGAGCACTCGATTATAGCATTCTTGCGACATGTTAAAATCGGACTTGATGCTCAATAATCTTGTAACCACCTCCAACGGTGAATGATCCTCACAACCAGGATATAGTGGAGTCCTTGCATTCTCAAGCAACTCCATAAACTTTGCAGCATCGGCATTCGGTGCCTCCTCAGCTGCATCATAATTGTCGGGATTGAAACTAGGTCCCGCCGCATCATAATTGTCAGGATTGAAACTAGGCCCCGCAGCATCATAAACCATGTTCACCAACCCGTCGTCGTAAGCATCGTGGTCTTGGACATCCATATACGGCTCCACATAGGGCTCCGACTCCGATGCTAGAGATACAAGTTCTCCGTGCGCGGTCCACTGATAGTAATTCGGCGTAAAGCCCTTCGAGTATAAATGATATGTAACTTCCACTTCAGGATGATATTTCCTGTTGCGACATCTCACACACGGACACTTAATTTTGGTACCGTCCATGTATTGAGGGAACGCCTTTGCGAACTGCAGGAACTGCTGTACACCCTCAATGAATTCATCCCGCACACCGCACATGTCATCAGGATGACGGTTGTACATCCACGAACGATGACGCAGATAGTAATTCATATCCATTTCTAGAAACTTCTGCAAAATTGACATAAGCTATCATATAAATCATTACATGCAAAATTAACCGTACTATAAAAATCATAACTGATATAATACATATTTTCATTTATCAAAACTGCAGCTGCCCCCAACCCCATAGTACTATGAACTGCACTATAAGTGTGCAGTCAACACTACAAATAGTGTGTCATACTATAGAACTGCAGCTGCCCCCAACCACACTCCTAGGTCAGTGTCCGTTATGGGAAAAGCAGTCATGGCATTGCACTAAGGCACCTGGTGCTTGAACAATTTTTGCATCAAAAGTTTCCCAAGTACACGGGCTATTGCTCTATGAAAATATGCCATAGCTAGGAGTAGAGCTGTCGAGTGGGCCGGGCCTCTCAGGCCCATGCACTATAACGGGTCAGACCGGACCTAAGGGTAAAAATCTAAGTCCAGTTCGACACGTGACCCACGGCACAGTGAGTTTCAGACTGGACCGAGCCGGACCGGATCGGACTTGGGATTCCGTGAACCCTACAAGGACTTCAAAGTAGAGATTGAAGAACAACTAACATTTTATTTTTAAATTATGAAGTGTAGGGTTGAATGTGCATAGGAGATGGTTGGGAGCGCATTTGTTTCCGGGAGAAACAACACAGATGGTATGCTCTCTCGGATGAACTTCTCTACTTTGGGATATGTAAACATAGCACAAAAAAATAACACACTGCAAGTTCTTGCTTCATATTTGTCTTGGAGATTCACAATCCATTTGTTTCAATCTATATACAAGAACTTGGCAGATTGTATGCATACCAAATCCCATAGATTGGCGTAGGACTATGTAATACATGGATGTGTATAATACATCAAATAGTATAAACCAGGTTGTCGATCAGGCTAGCAAGCAGCAGCGTGTCGGGCCGGGCCGAGCTGTGCCTTGGGTCGGAACGAGCCTGGGCTTCGGGGCCGGACCTCTCTTATGGGCCGAGATATGAGGTCCGACACGTCCCTATATATTGGGTCGGGCCGGGCCGAGCCCACGATAATTCGGACAGGGTTTTGCGGGCCGGATTCGTGCCGGGCTGGTCATCCCGGTCCAATTGTCAGGTCTAGCTAGGGGTGGGCGTTCGGGTTATTCGGTTTCAACACCGAAATAATAAAAATCGAATAAGTAGAAATTTTAAAAACCCAAAGCTGAAATAAATTATCTATAACCGAAACAGAACCGAATTGATAATCAATTTATTTTATTTGATAATCAAAGCTAGTAAGCAGTGCTCACTGCTGCTGTTACCTCTCTCGTAGACTTGGGCCAGTCGGCCCTAACCCTAACCCTAACCCCATGTCAACAAACCCAACCCTAACCCTAACCCTAGGTCCTCATCAGTGTCTGTGTCAGTGTGTGTGTGTGCCGTGTCTGTGTCTGTGTCAGTGTCTGTGTGTGTAGTGTTTGTGTCAATGTCACATGTGTCCTGTGAGAGAGAGAGAGAGAGAGAGAGAGAGAGAGAGAGAGAGTAGGGTTTACCGGAATAGGGTGGAGAGCCGGTCGACGGAGCGCGGGGGAGGGGGGGGAGTTTTTCTCTTTTCGAATTTTCAGCAGATGGGGAAAAATGAAACCGAGCCCTAATTAACCAAATTTTAGCGACGTTTAGCGACGTCCAAGTAAAACGTCGCTAACTTAAATTTTAGCGACGTCATTGACGTCGCTAAACACGTTGCTAAATATTTTTAATAAAAAGGTCGCTATATACGTCGCTAAACGTCGCTAAATTAGACATATTAGCGACGTTTAGCGACCTTTATTTAACTTATAGCGACTTAACTTTTAAAATCTTAATAAAAGTCGCTAAACGTCGCTAAATGTCGCCATTTAGCGACGCCTAGCGACGTTTTTATAAGGAGTCGCTAATTATATATTATTAGCGACGTTTCTTTTGACGTCGCTAAAATACGTCGCTAATAGCGCTTTTTCTAGTAGTGTATTATTATTAGTTAATTTCTTATTTGATTATTCTTTTACTTTCTTTTCTTTTCCTTTCTAAATATATATACATATATATACTTGTGTATACATATATATTATATATATACTCATAAGAAAATTCATGGATTAGAATAATGCACACCATTAGGCTAGCAACTGCTCAAGGGGTCTCCTACATGGAATAAATTCCGAAAAATTCCTGATGGTCCCATAAGTCCTCTAAGTGCCCGAACACCTAACATAAAAATTATTAAAAATCTATTTCTCCTAATTAGCCACTAAATAATATATTTAAATTATTAATTAATAAAAAATAATAATAAATACGGTTTTTAGAAATAGGGATTTTACAATATTTAAGCTAGAATTTCATGATACTTGGGTTATAGAGTGCAGTAGAATAAGAAACGCACAGACAATTGATAACAAGTTCACAGAGTCGTTAATAGCGGAAGCATTGAATAACACAAGTATAGAAATAAAATAGTTTTTTATTTATATTGAACAAGTGTTACAAGCGGCTCTAGGCCGTGATTACAAGTTGCTCAAGTCCTCTCTCTTGAAACAGTAAAAGTGTGCCAAGTGGCTATATTTATGGAATGATACATAGGCGATGTCCTAATATTATGTCTTATATATGTGCTTCAGTTCCGGACGCAACGCTCCAAGGCTCCAGAGCGAACTCAACGCCCTAGCACGCACGAAGGGGTTTTCGCACCGAATGAGGTTCTTCCACACTCTGCAAGCAATCTGGTGGGTTATCAGTATATGAATGCACTAGTATAGAGGATTGTTGCCCGCTCGATAAATCCAAACAAGTTATAAAGGTTTCGTGCACCATCTATTACGTTATCTTTCTAGTCTTACCTTAGGATCAGTTTCATGGCATAATGTACAAGCCTAACTCGTATGGCAGTGCATCGTACGATATAAGAGTAACACGACAAGACTTACCAACTTACCATTCATCCTTCCCTGTCCAAGGCAACCAAGTTAAATCAAACACGAGCATATATATAAAATAAAATCCAGGGGCAATAGTATATGCAAACACAAGTGTCGTGAGCGAGGTTATGCTTCGGGTGCACAAGTTACATAAATTATCAGGTGTATTGTAGATGATGTTCAAGTGTTCAATTCTACATAAGTGTCTTATACTCATATCATTCAGGTATTTTCGATTATTGGATGCGATGCAATGACTCACACGCAGATTGCCGCTAAGCGAGGATGACTTATCTATATGAACATGAGTTGCTGGCATAGCCATAAAGGACGAGTTATAGTCATTGACGAGGATGGAATGCAACGAAAGCACATAAGGTGCTATAAACCCTCCCGTCCAGCACATGAGACTATCAGTCTTATAGCGAGAATGGTGCAGCGTGAAGCGCACACGCCATCCTGCTACACATGATTAAGACTGCATGAGTTCCATCCGAATCAAAATGGCCTCGGTGTCTCAGAGACCGTTCGTGGAACAAGATTTAAAAATTTTCCTTATTAATAAGTTGTCCGCTACATGTAAGTCTTGGTCTTCCAAATTCACGAGATACACGAGATTCACGACATGCTTAAATCTTGATTCTTGTTCTGAACGAGTATTACTCCACGAGTTATGTTTCTTGCTTTACTATACATGATTCTCGTTCAGTGTTCAACTTGACTTTATACAAATTCTCTAGTTCAGGAACTACCTTAGCGACCCAATGTAGAAGCATAAAACATGCTGGGGAATTGTTCGTATTTTTTTACAGTCAAAATCCCCAACATACATGAAGTCACTCTCTGCGTAAAATATGGCTTCAGAGCTTCCCGCGTAAAGTTTAGAGTTGTCCGCGTAAAACAGAGCTTCAAGGCTGTGTGGCATAAAACAGGAATTCAGAGTTGTATGCGTAAAACAGGGCTTCAGAGCTGTCTGGTGTAAAATAGAGCTTCAGAACTGTCCGTGTAAAACAGAGTTTCAAATCTGTTTGGTATAAAGTAGAGCTTCACTCCGCGTAAAGCAGTGCTTCAAGGCTGTTCTGCATAAAAGGTTGCTTTACCCTCCTGCATAAAGTTTAAAATATGTTTGTTTCTAATACAGCATAAAGTTGTACGAAGAACTCTTCGTATTCCTCGGATAAATTTGTCAGACAAATCAGTGAACCTGACTCCTGACAAAAGTACTGCACGATGATCGAGAGGACGGCTGTGATAATGATTTTGCACAGAGATCCAGGTTGTCGTTTAGTGACATATTCTTGATACAAGTCATTTTTACGCATTCAAAGAATACGCTATCTATTCTACATGGGCAGAAGTGAGTTTTTACGCTCAAGATGAGACGAAATCAGATGCCATGTCAAAAGCTGTTTCTCGTACAAAGCTCGAGGCATATATCTGCATTTAATATATGAGATGAAGGCATATCTCTACATTTAATGCACGAGATTTGGTTCTATTCTTTAGATTTTGTCATGACTGGGAGAGCTAAAACTGTGACTAATACGCTCACATCACCATCCTTGTATTTTACGCCAAATATGCTATTTTCAACTATAGGAGTACGTCGTATGCTATCTCCTCGAAATACGCCAATTCGGCCATATTTGCAAAGGTACGTGATAAGGCTATTTAGCCCAAGAATACGCTCAAGACCTCAGTCCTGATGGATAATTGACTGGAAAAGCTAAAACTGTGACTAATACGCTCACATCACCATCCTTGCATTTTACGCCAACCAGGCTATTTTTAACTATAGGAGTACGCCGTATGCTATCTCCTCGAAATACGCCAACTCGGCTATATTTGCAAAGGTACGTGATAAGGCTACTTAGCCCAGAATACGCTCAAAATCTCAGTCGTGATCGATAATTGGCTATTTTATGCTGGTTATCTATTATTCATGAATCATCAAGTTTTACGCAGAGTTTGGCCTTTTATGCCAACAAGACAGCTATTGGCTTTTATGCCAACAAGACAGCTATTTGGCCTTTTACGCCAATAAGACAGCTATTTGGCTTTTACGCCAATAAGATAACTATTTGGCTTTTATGCCAACAAGACAGCTATTTGGCTTTTACGCCAACAAGACAGCTATTTGGCTACACCAACAAGATGGTTATTTGGCTTTTACGCCAACCATCTTTACGCAGGGGCAGTTACCTACGTGGCTTGCATGCCATGATCTATGAGAAACAGTTATACGCGTTACCTTATAAAGGGATACGTGTCACACGCAGATTCAGAAGATTATTTGAACGTGGGTAGCAGTTATTATAATCGCAGCATAAAAGATACAACTTTCTTCACAGTTTGGCCTTCTACGCCAACAGGACAGTTATTGGACTGTTCTCTATAAATAGAGACCCCCGATCACAGGGAAAGGGGATCGATCAGGCGGACGGAGGAGAGAGGTTGAATCATATTCTATCATGTTCATATTACCTCTGAATAGATATGTTTAACTTAGGAGGGAGGAATGAGTTGAATCATATTGTATCATGTTCATATTACCTCTTAATAGATATGTTTAACTAATTGCTACCTGCAACTTTCCTTTGATCGGCTTTTGCCTTCAGTTCAGAGAAAGTTTGAAGCTTCTTCTACAACACTTCTTCATCATCGTGTGGTCCAAGGAACAAAGTGATCAACCGCAAATCAGACTTCTATAGCAATACTTCCCCAGAATCATTTCTATTGTACTTAACATCCTCGTATAGGATTAATTGTACTCTTTTTCTTGTTTGTAAGCAAAAAAAGAAAGGTTTTGTATAAACCTTCTCCCTCATTTTTGTTTATTCAAACAAAATGGCGACTCTGCTGGGGAAATCTTTCTCCTCTTATGAGAAAGCAATTGCTCAACACGATGATGCATCCATCGGATCGACGAAGAAGACTTTGGTCGTCCAGTTCGACCAATCTGCCTATGAAGACATGCTTCATGCAGGGGGTAGCTCTCATTCCTCCTCTGTCCAGAACAACAAGAAGCTGCTTAAAGTGTGGATGCCTAAGACGTCCTCTACCCTTCCTGCAATCTCTCACTCTCTAATCAACAAGGTTGTGACAACACAGTCAATACGCCATGTGCATAAAAATTTGTCTCCCGTCTGTGACATGGTAGACAAGACTTCTGGCAATGTCTCAGTGCCAATCCAGAAGTCTCAGACGTGCCCTATGCGTAAAACTTTGTCTCCCGTTTGTAACGTGGCAGACAAGACTTCTGGCAATGTCTCAGTGCCAATCCAGAAGTCTCAAACACGCCCTGTGCATAAAAATTTGTCTCCCATCTGTGATGTGGTAGACAAGACTTCTGGAAATACCTTAGTGCCAATCCAGAAGTCCCAAATATGCCCTGCGCGTAAACCTTCGTCTCCCGTCTGTGATATGGTAGACACAACTTCTGGCAATGCCTCAGTGCCAATCCAGAAGTCCCAAACACGAACTTCGCATAAACCTTCGTCTCCCGTCTGTGACGTGGTAGACACAACTTCTGGCAATGCCTCTGTGCCAATCCAAAAATTTTAAACATGCCCTGCGCGTAAAATTATATCTCCCGTCTATGATGAGGCAGATGTACCCTTTGATCACTCAAAGGAACAGACAATGACAGGCTGAGGGGGAGTTATCCTCGAATAGTCAGAGCATCATCTGAAACTGAGTCTGAAGATGATGCAACTACGACCGTCTTTCCTGAGGATAGTGCGACTCAAGAACCCAAGCCGGAAGGGCTCAGCGATCGCTAACGACTTGATGCTCTTGAGGTAATGATGCACACCATGAGTGCCACAATGCAAACTCTGGCCCTCAAGGAAAATATGGTCCTGCTGACCTCAAGACCCGCAGTAACTCTGCAAGCCGGGAGTATCAACCTTTTGATGATCCACACCAACCCGTCATGCCGTGAGGACGGTGATTTCCAAGAACCAGACAATGACATGTCTAGGGGTAGTCATCCTCGAATAGTTATAGCATCATCTGAAACTGAGAGTAGCATCTCCTTTGAGTCCGAAGATGAAGTAACTATGACCTTCTTCCCTGAGGACCGTACGACTCAGGTATTGGAAGCCCGAAAGCCAAAGGAGACTTTCTCCTTCACTGAGGATGACATCATTGAAATCTTCAATATATTGATGAAGGAAAACAAACTTCGGCTAACCAATATCAGACGCCCTGAAACGGCTGGCTAACAAGGTCGATGACCCAAAATATTGTCTCTTTTATCGGTACATTCATCACCCCACAAAGGCATGCTATGTACTAAAAAAGAAAATCCAAGAGTTGATCGACGCCAAAGTCATCACTTTACAAATATGATCTCACTCCAATTTGGCAATTTTCTCCCTCAAGAAGGATCGGATGATGAGTCCCCAAAGTCTCCCTAATGAGTTTTTGGGACATGGGTTCACGTCCATATTACCTCTGAACTATTGTCCAAACATTTTTTCCCGAGTTTGCCATGTCCAAGTGACCTCTGAGCAAACCTTCCAGATTCGGCTATTGATTATCATGTCCATATTACCTCTGATATCGGTTGTCATCTCAACTTAGCACCCGTACTTAATTCTAAGTATGCCAGTGGTGTTAAGTTCACAAAAGTTTGCCATGTCCATATTACCTCTGAGCAAACCTTCCGAGTTTTGGCTATCGATTATCATGCCCATATTACCTCTGATATCGGTTGTCATCTCAACTTAGCACCCGTACTTAATTCTAAGTACGCCAGTGGTGTTAAGTTCACAAAAGTTTGCCATGTCCATATTACCTCTGAGCAAACCTTTCGAGTTTTGGCTATCGATTATCATGTCCATATTACCTCTGATATCGGTTGTCATCTCAACTTAGCACCCGTACTTAATTCTAAGTATGCCAGTGGTGTTAAGTTCACAAAAGTTTGCCATGTCCATATTTCCTCTGAGCAAACCTTCCAGATTCGGCTATCGATTATCATGTCCATATTACCTCTGATATTAGTTGTCATCTCAACTTAGCACCCGTACTTAACTCTAAGTACGCCAGTGGTGTTAAGTCCACAAAAGTCTCCGCTTTTATCCTCCCCCGAGAGTCTGCCATGTCCAAGTGACCTCGGAGCAAACCTTTCGAATTCGGCTATAGATTATCACGTCCATATTACCTCTGATATCGGTTGTTATCTCAACTTAACACCCGTACTTAACTCTAAGTATGCCAGTGGTGTTAGGTCCATAAAAGTTTGCCATGTACCTATTATCTCTGAGCAAACCTTCCAGGTTTGGCTATCGATTATTATGTTACCTCTGATATCGGTTGTCATCTCAACTTAGCACCCGTACTTAACTCTAAGTACGCCAGTGTGTTAAGTCCACAAAAGTCTGCGCTTTCATCCTCCCCCGAGAGTCTGCCATGTCCAAGTGACCTTTGAGCAAACCTCTCCCTATGACTATCATCAGTCGTCATCTTAACTTATCATCTGTGCTTAAATTTAGGTACGCCAGCGGAGTTAAGTTCACAAAAACTATCATGACCATATTACCTCTGATAGGGTTTTCATCTCGAACTTATTACTTACACTCTCGTGCACAAGAAGTAATAGGTCAACCAAACCCCCCTGTGGGATGCCCGCAATGGAAACGAATTGTTCAATTCCATATTACCTCTGAACTATCCTCATTTTCCCCAGCAGAGAAAAAAGTCAGTTCATGTTCATATTACCTCTGAACTACGTCTCTCCACTATCCACACAGAATAATATATTACTATGTCCATATTACCTTTGAGTAAGATATTTCCAGAACTTTTCCATGTCCATATTACCTCTGAATAAAGTTCTTCTCTTCGGCTTTCTACTATCACGTTCACATAACCCCTGATAGGGCTAGTCGTTTCAACTTATCACCCGTACCCAATTCGGAGTATGCCAATCGTGATAAGTCCACAAAACCTATCACGTTCATATTACCTCTGATAAGGTTTGTTTCGAATCTATTACTCATACCCCAAAGTATGCAACAGGGTAATAGGTATATCAAAAATCTCCCAGTGGGATGTCCTCAGGACCGTACATAACCTCTCGGTATGGCCATTGATCAGCTCACGTCTATGTCATCTCTGAGCTATCGTCCCCACATACGCCAACCTGACGAACTTAGCAGAAAGAGGCGGACAGTGAATATGTGCCGATTTTATGCTTCTTATTCAAAGTATTCCAGACTTAGCCAAGTCCGAAAACTTTAAAGGGGGTCTTGTAGAAGCATGAAACATGCTGGGAAATTATTCGTATTTTTTTATAATCAAAACTCCCAACATACATGAAGTCACTATCTGCGTAAAATATGGCTTCAGAGTTGCCCACGTAAAGTTCAGAGCTGTCCGCGTAAAATAGAGCTTCAAGGCTGTGTGGCATAAAACAGGGATTCAGAGCTGTACGCGTAAAACAGGGCTTCAGAGCTGTCTGGAATAAAGTAGAGCTTCAGAACTGTCCGCGTAAAACAGAGTTTCAAATATGTTTGGCGTAAAGTAGAGCTTCAGAGCTGTCCGCGTAAAGCAGTGCTTCAAGGCTGTTCTGCGTAAAAGGTTACTTTACCCTCCTGCGTAAAGTTTAAAATACGTTTATTTCTAATGCAGAGTAAAGTTGTACGAGGAACTCTTCGTATTCCTCGGATAAATTTGTCAGACAAATCAGTGAACCTGACTCCTGACAAAAGTACTACACGATGATCGAGAGGACGGCTGTGATGATGATTTTGCACAGAGACACAGGTTATCGTTTAGTGACATATTCTTGATACAAGTCATTTTTACGCATTCAAAGAATACGCTGCCTATTCTACATGGGCAGAAGTGAGTTTTTACGCTCAAGATAAAATGAAATCAGACGCCACGTCAAAAGCTGTTTCTCGTACAGAGCTCGAGGCATATCTCTGCATTTAATGTACGAGATGGAGGCATATCTTTGTATTTAATGCACGAGATTTGTTTCTATTCTTTAGATTTTGTCATGACTGGGAGAGCTAAAACTGTAACTAATACGCTCACATCACCATCCTTCCATTTTATGCCAACCAGGCTATTTTTAACTATAGGAGTACGCCGTATGCTATCTCCTCGAAATACGCCAATTCGGCCATATTTGCAAAGGTACGTGATAAGGCTATTTAGCCCAAGAATACGCTCAAGACCTCAGTCCTGATGGATAATTGACTGGGAAAGCTAAAACTGTGACTAATACGCTCACATCACCATCCTTGCATTTTACGCCAACCAGGCTATTTTCAACTATAGGAGTACGTCTTACGCTATCTCCTCGAAATACGCCAACTCGGTTATATTTGCAAAGGTACGTGATAAGGCTACTTAGCCCAGAATACGCTCAAAACCTCAGTCGTGGTGGATAATTGGCTATTTTACGTTGGTTATCTATTATTCATGAATCATCAAGTTTTACGCAGAGTTTGGCCTTTTACGCCAACAAGACAGCTATTTAGCCTTTTACGCCAATAAGACAGCTATTTGGCTTTTACGCCAACTAGACAGCTATTTGGCTTTTACGCCAACAAGACAGCTATTTGGCTTTTACACCAACAAGACAGCTATTTGGCTTTTATGCCAACCATCTTTACGCAGGGGCAGTTACCTACGTGGCTTGCATGCCATGATCTTCGAGAAGCAGTTATACGCGTTACCTTATAAAGGATACGTGTCACACGCAGATTCAGAAGATTATTTGAACGTGGGTAGCAGTTATTATAACCGCAGCGTAAAAGATGTAACTTTCTTCACAGTTTGGCCTTCTATGCCAACTGGACAGTTATTGGACTGATCTCTATAAATAGAGACCCCCGATCACAGGGAAAGGGGATCGATCAGGCGGACGGAGGCGAGAGGTTGAATCATATTCTATCATGTTCATATTACCGCTGAATAGATATGTTTAACTGAGGAGGGAGGAATGAGTTGAATCATATTCTATCATGTTCATATTACCTCTGAATAGATATGTTTAACTAATTGCTACATGCAACTTTCCTTTGACCGGCTTTTGCCTTCAGTTCAGAGAAAGTTTGAAGCTTCTTCTACAGTACTTCTTCATCATCGTGTGGTCCAAGGAACAAAGTAATCGACCGCATATCAGACTTCTATAACAATACTTTCCCAAAATTATTTCTATTGTACTTAACATCCTCGTATAGGATTAATTGTACTCTTTTTCTTGTTTGTAAGCAAAAAAAGAAAGGTTTCGTATAAACCTTCCCCCTTATTTTTGTTTATTCACCCAACGGCCCTATATACTTGCAGGTTCATATTGCACAGAAGAACTATTTGATATTCTTCTGGCTAACTAGATACATGCACGATACCGATAGGGTTACTTGATTATGGCATAAATTATGTGACAAGCATTAAAACGAGGCATCAAGTATAAACTACAAGTAAGCAGGCAAACATGCATTTATATGAAACATAAGCATTTACGTTGGCATGGTCTATGGAGTAGTGCGAGGAGTAAAACCGTAAAGGGATATACCGAGCGACATAATCTAGGGATGTGCAGTATAAACAAGTGAACAGTGCACTACAGAGAGTATATAACGATCTACTCGAGGCATAGCGGGGTCTATTTGCACAAGGCAAAGGTAGCATGCGAGGGTCCATTTATCAGCAAAGTTTTATTTCCAAGTTCTAACACAAGCAATACAAGATAGGATTATTCCCTTAGCTAGGTGCGTTGTATTCTTTATTAGCATGCAGGGGGTGATTCACCTAGCGACTAGCATGTATCGTCCATATTTTAAGTGTGCTGGCTAAGCAAAGACAAGTTTATCGTAGCCACCCACCTTAGCGATGATTCGCCTCGGTCGAGCGATACTCCTATCGAGCCTTTGAAATACTAAGTCTGAACTCCTGAATGGGCAAGTCTAGAAATCATTTGCCTCAAACGAGTCTTCTCGCTAAGCAAAATGGGTTGGGTTGTTGCACTTGCGTCGTTTGAATCGGCTGTCCGCTTGAATGGAATGGGTCATTACAGTGGGATTTGCTCAATGTCTGATTTAGCAGACATGTGGCTAGTGGTGGACGTGGACAGGGTACGAAAGTGCGTACAGCGGTGGCAGGACATAACTTCATTGCTGCAAAGCCGCGGATGGCAAATGATGGTGCAGGCGACGGCGGTGTGCTGATATTGACTCTGGACCAATAGCAACAACTTATTTCTATGCTTGGTAATTCTTCGGGCAAATCTTCGGAGAATCATATGGTGGGTAAGTCCATTGCACCTTGGATTATTGATACAGGCGCTTCGAATCATGTTATGGGAAATATGGATTTATTGTCGGGGGTGACGGCAATGGAGGAGTGTCTGGTTGGACTCTCGGAAGGACGGACTGTGGTTGCCTCGTGTTGCGGGCGTGTTGCTCTTGCACCAGGCGTAGTTCTCATAAATATTCTATCCGTACCTCAATTACATTATAATTTAATTTTTGTGTCCCATCTTATTGATGATATAAATTGTGTTGTATAATTCACTAAAAATTTATGCTTGATACAGGACCCTAGTTTGAGGACCCTGATTGGCGTCGGTGAACGGCGGAACGGACTCTACTATTTCGTATTGTACCAAAGACTCAGGCCTTGGCAGTGACTGGGATAACTTCTCTGGACATTTGGCATCAGCGACTTGGGCATCCTTCTAGTAAAGTAGTAAAGTCACTTCATGTTGTCAGTAGCTCTAGTAGTTTAGTGAATAAGGCATGTGAAGTTTGCCATCAGGCAAAGCAAACTCGAGGTATCTTTCTTGTCAGTGAATTTCGGGCTGTTGTAATTTTTGATTTGATACATTGTGATCTTTGGGGGTCGTATCCTACGCCTTCTTCGTGTGGAGCTCGACATTTTTTGACGATTGTGGATAATTTTTCTCATGTTGTTTAGATGTTTTTGTTGATTGATAAGATTGAAGTATACAATATGTTATCGTCATTTTTTCTATGATTGAGCGGCAATTTAATTTCAAAGTTCGCATTGTGCGAAGTGATAATGGTACTGAGTTTAATTGCCTGTGCGACTACTTTGCACTGAATGGTATTTTATTTCAGACATCTTGTGTAGGTATACCTCATCAGAATGGGAGGGTCGAACAAAAATATAGACATATTTTGAATGTGGCACGTGTTTTACGTTTTCAGGAAATTTTGCCAAAAAAAATCGGGGTGAGTGTATTTTGGCAGCTGGTTATTTGATCAATCGAACTCCTTCGAGCCTTCTTGGTTTTAAAATCCCTTATGAAATATCATTTAGTGCTCCTCCTTCTTATGATGAATTATGTGTTTTTTGTTGTCTTTGTTTTGCCCACAACCAAAAAGCTAAGATGGATAAGTTTGCTCCTCACTGTCGAAAGTACTTTTTTTTGGGATACCCCCATGGCAAGAAGGGTTGGAAATTGTATGATCTAACTACTGGTGATTTTTTTGTCTCTCGAGATGTTAAATTTTATGAGAATGAGTTTTCCTATACTGTTGAAGATGATCGTGGTGATATGGGTCCTCCTGACCTGGCGCCCCTTATCTTGGGCTCTGATGCTTTGGGTTTGATCTAACTCATATGGATGGGATGGCCATCGTGGAGGCTGAGGCTGCCGTGGAGTACAGCTCAGCTGAGGCCGAGGCCACCATGGAAGAAGCGGCTGAGGCTGAGGCCGCCATGGAAGAAGCGGCAGCGGAGGCAGTCGTGGCGGTTGCGACAACAGTGGATGAGGCGGCGGTGGTGGTGTCGAATGGTGAGGGTGCACTGGGGCGTGGCATACGTACCAAGATTTCGTTTGTGAAGTTCCGTGACTTTGTAATAAATACAATATGAAAGTTGTCTCATAGTCCTCCCTTCCAACGTTCCACCACGTTCAATCACTCATCAGGTACTCCTTATCCAATAGCATATTTTTTGAATTATGATCGATTTTCTCTGGGACACATGATTTTTCTTGCAGCTGTAACTGCAGGTACAGAACCGAGATCCTTTAAAGATGCAGGGTGGCGAGAAATTATGCAGAAGGAGATACGGGCATTAGAGGATAGTGGTACATGGACCATGGAGATGCTTCCGGCTGGAAAATATGCTCTGGAGAGCCGGTGGGTGTACAAGATAAATTATAACTCCGATGGGAGTGTTGAGCGGCTTAAAGCCCGTTTGGTGGTTTTTGAAAATCATCGGATTGAAGGGATTGATTACACACGGTTTATGCCTTTCTAGCTGTAGCCCCAGCAAAGAATTGGGAACTACATCAGATGAATGTTCACAATGCCTTCCTACATGGAGACCTTACCGAAGAAGTGTATATGAAACTACCACCTGGTTTCCAAACCAAACACCCTGGTCAGGTATGTTGGCTTCAAAAATCTCTTTATGGGCTTAAACAGGTCCCTCGTTATTGGTTTGCGAAGTTGGCATCTTCTTTGCGGGAGTACAAATTTTGCCTATAGTACTTTGACTATTCTCTTTTTACTCTACATAAGGGCGATGTTCAGATAAATATTCTTGTGTATGTCGACGATTTGATTCTCTCTGACAATAATTCTGCTACTCTTCTTTTAAAAATTATTTGAGTACATGCTTTCAAATGAAGGATCTTAGGGTGTTGAAGTTTATTCTTGGTGTTGAGGTAGCTCGAAGTGCGGAAGATATTTTTCTGTGTCAACGAAAATATACACTTGACATTATCTCTAAGACAGGATTGTTGGAGGCAAAACCCGCAAGCTTTTCCATGGAACAACATCATCAACTAGCACGCTCTACAAGTCCACTTTTGTCTGATGGGGAAGCATATCGACGCCTTGTGGGACAGCTGATTTATCTTTCGTTTACTCGGTCGAATTTGGCTTATGCTGTTCACATATTGTCGCAGTTTATGCATGAGCCCCGGCGTGATCATTGGGATGCGGCTTTGAGGGTTGTTAGATATCTGAAGGGTTGTTCCAATCAAGGCATTCTTCTTCGCTCTGACTGTGATTTGGGGCTCCGGGGTAGTGTAATTCTGATTGGACGAGTTGTCCCATCACACGACACTCTTTGTCTGGTTGGTTGGTTTTTTTTGGTGATTCGTCCATCTCTTGGAAGACGAAGAAACAGGTGACGGTGTCCAGTTCTTCGGCAGAAGAGGAGTACCGTACGATGACGGCGGTCACGTGTGAGCTTAAGTGGCTCAAGGGGTTGCTTGGCAATTTGGGGGTACAACATTCGTGTGCTATGGATTTATTTTGTGATAGTCAATCTGCTTTACATCTTGCGCAGAACCCAGTTTTTCATGAGCACACAAAACACATTGAGCTGGATTGTCATTTTTTTAAGGGATGATGTTCTTGGTGGAGTTATTCGCCATCTCATGTTCCAGTGAATGGATAACTGGCGGATGTTTTCACCAAAGTTTTGGGCAAACGGCAATTTGAGTTTCTTTTGCGCAAGTTGGACATTTGTGGCTTGCATGCTCCAACTTGAAGGGGGTATTGGGATTAAATTGTATCATTAAATTATATTTATGGTGATTGACCATGTGACTTAGGTCCCAAGTTGATATATAAATGTATATATATGTAATATCATGACGAATGGAATACCTAGAATATTATCTCATATCACTTCTTCACAGTTAATAGGATTACTCTAATACAAACTCCCATGTATAGCATCATATAAAATTGTAAGAAATCAAGATTTGCTTGATAAATATATATGGTTCATGCACGCTGCATCGAGAAAGCTGGAGCCTCAGATTACATTTTGCAATTAAGCAAAAGTCATTTAAAAAAAAAATATCAAAAATAACACAAAAGATGGTTTAATGGATTCAAGACATGGAGTAACTTGTGAGGTTTAGTAGATAATACAAAAGTAATGTTATGGATCCCTCCCATGTTTTTCTCAGAATCATTTCTTCTTATATGATAGTTAATGTAACATCTGAAATGATAAATCTAAAAAATAAAATTAACAATAATATTTACCTTAAAATTAGAATTATAATTAATATTAATATTAATATTAATATTAATATTAATTTAATATTAATGTTAATTTTAGTATTAGTTTAATGTTATTATTAATGTTAATATTAAATTTAATGTTAATGTTAATATTAATTTTAAAATTAATGTTAATGTTAAAATTAATTTTAATGTTAACATTCATATTAATTTTAATTTTAATGTTAATTTTAATATTAATTTTAAAATTTGTTATTACAGATGTCACGACAACTGCATAAAAAAGAGATGGTTTAGAGGAACACTTGTAGGAATTAATAGCATTACTCTAATACAAACTCCCCATATATAGCATCATATAAAATTGTAAGATAATCAAGATTTGCATGATAAATATATATGGTTCATGCACGCGATATTGTCCAACATTTCAATAAATTTATCTAACTCGAGTGGTTCTTGTGGTTATCGAAAAAATGTATAAGATTCTGGTTATATGACAGAAATCAGATTAGTTGTCCGAGCCGCGTTTCAAGAAATCAGAATGTACAGTTTCAATTATCAATTTTGGGAACATTTGTTTTTTCGTTTGTTCTGAGAAATGGTAAACTACAGAGCTTGTGACCTTGTCGAATGTGATTATTCCCCACGCACTCGAGACCAGCAAAGCCAAACTGACCATGCTCATGTCTCAGAACTGAAAACAAATCGGACGAAAACTGACAAAATTGTTTCGTAGCTCGTTTTCCAAATTGTCGCAATTTGGTCTGGCTGCCAAATATAAGGATTTTCGGTTTGTTCAGATTTGGGGGCAAAATGTATCTGTACAAACTGAACAAAAGCACACTCCTAATTAATATATGGATATTAATTAGTTGGTTGAGAATAAGAACAATAACAGCGCAATACTTGCGGTCTGTTTGGGTTTAAAATTTGTTCTTTCATTGCTAGTGTACTCATGTGTTGACATTTTTGTATTTAGATTGTCATTACAATTCCATTATAAGTGGCTATAAAGTGACATAATTTTGAATTATTGTCCCCATCATTTTTTTATTTTTCAGTTGCATGAGAAAGAAAAGGAACTCCATTGCAAGTGGATATTTTGCTTCAAAGAATTTCCAGATTTGGATTTTTCTATTACAACTTTGTTGCAAGTGGCTATGCTCTAACATCTTTTTGTCAAATATTAAGTATTCATAGGCTTATTTGATATGATGTGTTTATTATTTTCATTATATTGGATTATTTATTTGAAATGGTGATTATAGCACTTGCATGCACGGGTGACATTCAAACAATAATACTCCATAATTTTAATTTCCATCGCACTTTTTATGTTGTTATCCAAACAAAATGGTTATAAAACTTCTCACTTCCGAAGACAAACAACTTGTTAGCTTTGCTTGAGCAAAAGCTCAACTTCCTTCTTTCCTTTAGTCCCACATCGGATGGCCCAACCCCTCATTATATGTATATATTAGTTCCTCTTCATTGCTTTCTAAAAGATGTTGTGTGGTGAACCCCTTGTGCCACACGCGCGCGCCGCCGTCCGACCAGGCTCGGTTCGGTTAGGCGCGCGTAACGGGTGCACGTGCACACACCTGCGAACGCCGAATGCCGATCCAATTTACTCTTCGGGCTGTGATCCAAAAAATCTTTTTGCTCCTCCTTATTTTTGAACCATTTGGCTCATTCAAATTTGAACGTAGAGGCACCATGTCCAGGTTCATTGAACCCTTGTAACAACTCTTTTGACAGTCATTCCTCCACGTTTATTTTCTTTTGTTATTTCTCTTCAATGGCTAGTTTTAAGAGCCATTTAATCTCTTGTCGGTTGGATGTGTCTTTGGTCTGCCTTTATATTGCGGTCACCTGCTCCTTCTTTCTTTACAGAAAATAATCTTACGTGAAACCTCTCTTTCATTCCTCTCAAACCACATTCTAATCTCCAAATCCTTGCTCTAGGCAGAGCTAAGTTCGGTCTCTCTCTCCGAGTTGTGTGCGACGAAGAGAACCCGGTAGTCAGGGGGTTTTACCACTAGGAGCTTCCGAGAAACGTCTGCACATAGACCTCGGATAAACTCTTAGGGCAGTGCTTCATGCATGACTTCCCCGGATGCCGGTAACAATTTTATTTTTTAGTTTTCTTGTTCTCTGAAAAATAATATATTTATATTTATATTATAAATATTATTATCACAACTATGTATCCAAACAATTTTTTGAAAATGACACATGTTGAAAGTGTATTGCATTATAACACATTGAACATATCACTTTTATGCTTTCAAAAAGTTACAACTATCCAAACAGGTCCTCAATGTGCTTGATATCATATTGTATACACCATACAATAACTAATAAAATCACTAATCCTGGATTGCCTTACAATGCATTAGGTTTGAGCATTATTCGGTTTTGGAACAAAAATCGAACTGAACCTAACAGAATAAGAGATTCGGTTCAGTTTCGGTTTTGAAAATGCTAAAAAAAATTATTCAGTTTTAGGTTTCGGTTTCTATCCAAAACCGAGAATCGAATAAGATTTATGCAATTATATAAATATCCTAATACTATGTATATTTTGTTGTATATATTTATTTTTTTAAAATAAATATATATATTCTGAAAACAACAATTCTATGTATTTTTTTAAAGCACAATTTTGAACACAACTTTGAAATATAGCAGATGTATGTATAAAATTATAATTTAATCACGATTTCAACATTGGATCCGATCCATTAAACAAAAATAATAAGATAAATTTTGACTTACCCCCCACTTTATTTATCCATATTAAGGGTGCACCCCACATTATTTCCATAATGTACAAGTTCTCCCACTTTTGACGAAATCCGTCAAGTGATGACGGTCAACTAGTTTGACCAATTTTTTTGACCAAAATATCCATCATTTCTTCTTCCTCTTTCCTCTCACCCCCTCCCCCGCGGGCAGGCTACCGCCGCTTCTCCCTTCCCTGCCACCGCCTCCTTCCCTACCCCTGACTCCCAGCTAACAGCAGCAGCCGCTGCTCGCTCGCGCTGCCACGCCGCTCGGCAATCGTCGCTGCTATTGGTATTGTTGCTGTGGGGAAGCAGGGGCGGGGAGGGGGTGTGGCGGGGAGGGGGGGAACGGGGCGAGTGGCGGGGAGGGGGGCGGTGGCGGAGAGGAGGGGAGCAGGGCCTGCGGCGAGGAGGAGGAGGGGGGTGGCGGAGAGGGGGGGAGCGGCGTTTTTCAATATTATATTTTTTTAATATTTTTTTCAAGAGAAAACGTCCTTCCTAAGGACGTTTTTTAATATTATATCGTTTTTGCTCTCTCTCTCATCTCGCTCTCTCTCACTCCCTAACACTCTCTCTCTCGCGTTCCCTCTCTCTCTCTCTCTCTCTCCCTAACACTCTCCCTCACATCTCTCACACTCTCTCTCAACTCTCTCTCCCTCTGTCTCTCTCAACTCTCTCTCTCTAACAACCCTCTCTCTCTCTCTATGTCAATTGTCCCTTTCTCTCTGTCTCTCTCAACTCTCCCTCTATTCCTCTCAAATAAAATTTACCAAAATAAAATATGCTATCATTGAACAACCAAAAAAAATGTCGTAAGAATATTACGTTTGCCGTCGAGCAGACTTCGAGCGACCATAACTATTTATTTTGAAATTGTTTTTCATTAAACGATAGGTCGATTTGTATATTTTCGACGAGAGTAACACAATTCGTGTAGAAAGAATTTTCATCCGAAGCAAGACGCGCATGTTACAGACAAAAATATAAATTTTAAAACTTTAAAGTATCATAACTTTTCACTGAGAGATCGAAACAAGGTCCAGTTTGTGCCAAAATGACCGTATTGCAAAGTACTACAGGATAAACCGTCCCACCGTTTGACGGACTTTAAAAAAATTTAGAATCGCAAAAAAATGATGTTTCGACCTCCAAATTTTAATTTCGGTAATTTTATTATTGAATTTTTTTATTATCTATATTAATTTGTTATTATCTATACTAATATACTAATATGAATGATAATTAGTTTGTTATTTGTTTTAGTTATCTATACTAATTTTTGGAGGTCGACAATTTAAAAAAAACAAATTAGTATTGTCAAAAATTTAAAAAAACCAACACAAAAAAACCTAAAAAAATAAACAAAAAATAAAAAGTTTTTTGCCATCAGAGATGGCGAAAGCTTTCGTGATTTCAAATTTTTTGAAAAATTATTTCATTTTAGTTAATTTATTTAAAAATATTTTCTGTAAAGCAAATATTTTCTGGAAAATAAACCAACAAAAAAATAACACAAAAAACCAACAAAAAAATAACCAACACAAATCAAACCAAATATAATATTAGAGAGTGAGAGAGAGAGAAAGAGAGAGCAGAGAGTGAGTGAGAGAGAGAGGGGTAGAGAGAAAGAGCAGAGAGAGAGAGAGAGAGAGAGAGAGTGTAAACCCCCTGAATTTTCAAAAAAATATTAAACTTGGATTTTTCACAATTTTCTGGAATTTTCTGGAAATTTTCTGTAATTAAAATCAGGGCTTTAATTATTAAATAATTTTTAGTCGTTAATAAATAATATTAAAATATTATGAAAATAATATTTTTGGGTGTAAAATGAAAAACTGGACTTAGGGTAATTTTCCTGGAATTTATTGGGCCCCGGACCTATTTTTAATCACCTAAAAACATTTATTTATTTATTTTTTATTTATTTATTTATTATTTAATCCTAATTAAATAACCGGCCCAATACCCTAACGGATCGGGTCGGGTCTGCCCAAACCCGACCCGCACCCGACCGCTACCCGCTTCCCCCCCTGACCCAGTCGCCCCGTTCCCCGCATTCTCCGGCGGCCGCCCCGCCCGGCCACGCGGCGCCTCACTCGGCCACGCGTCCCGTACCCCTCGGCAACCCCGCCACGACCTCCGCCTTCCCCGGCCCCTCGACGCCGCGGCCCTGCCCTATTTAACCCCTCTCCCCCGAGCCTCTCCGGCCACCTATCCCTCTCGCCGGAACCCTATCCTCCGCCACCGCAGCCCCCATCTCCTCCCCTGACCTCGCCGTGAGCCGCCTCGCCCCGCAGCCGACCCCGCTGCCCTCGATCTCCTCCTCCTTCTTCCACGCTCCGGCCGCCTCAGCCGTCCGGCGAAGCTTCCGACCGCCCCAGCTTCCCCCGGCGACGCTGTCCCCGTCCTCCCTCTGCCTCAGCTCCCGCCGGACCGCCGCCTCCGGCCAAGCAGAACCCTAACCCTAACCCTAGTTCTCTCCCTCGTGTCGGCTCGTGTCGGACACGACACGGACACGAGAAATTCCAATTTCTCGAGCCCTGTTCAGGTACGTGTAACTTTCTCCTAGCTGTCCCATTTTTAATTCCGTAAATTGTAACGCGTAGCCTGCATGACCCTCTCGGTGCCCGGGCAAACCGCTCGGGGCATCGCGTCCTGTGGTGATCGCACACCGCGATCCAAAAACAGAAAAAACAACGGCCCGATTCACCCCGGAACTGGGTACGCCCCGCCAAACGGGACGACTTGGTCGCGCGCGGTCTTCACAGATACGTGCGCGTCGTTGATACGGACGTGTGGGATTTCGCTGAAGTCGATTCGGGTGTGCGTGCACACCGGGATCAAAGCGTATCCGCGGACACCGTCCCGTATCCGCCTTTTTTCTGAATCATGTCCTAAATTTGTGTACACACGTCGGATCGAAACGAAACTTGCGCCATCGGACTCGTAGCGATACGCTGGTCCTGTGACCCAAGTTTGGTTCGATTCTGAGAATGTTGACGAAATCGCGTGTTGTGGGCCCCACAGGCCCCACTCGACGGGCGGTTTTGTGATCGGCTCATCGGAATTTAATTCTGGAAGTTCCGTTGGGTTCATATCATCGTTCCTGACCTGTTGACACTAAGTTTGGTGAATTTGGAGACCTTTGATCCTGACACGTTTTTCGGTGCAAAGCGGGCCCACAAGCGGACTCCGTTTTGACCCAAAATTGTCGTTTTTGTTCTTGTCTCCAAATTGGACTCAAGGACAGGCATTTCTAGCTATTTGATACCTTCTGAGCATGGTGGTAATGTTTATTTCAGCATCTGAAGACATTTCTGAAAATTTTCTTGAGGATAGAACTCTAGTAGGATCCAAACATCAGGCAAGTACCTGCACTTCAAGTTTATTCTTTATATTGTGATAATTAGTTCCTTGCTCTACTAGCACCATTGGATGTTTACACGTAGTGTTAGAATACTGGATTTTATGTCTTGCTTTTCGTGTCGGGAGGGAGAATACTAGGAGGCATGTGGTTTACCCTTTCCCCTGTCATGTCTGATAGCTATTGGTACGCGACTGTACCATCAGCCTGATACTCGATTATTCATGTCTGATAGCCGTCTATGACGGCCTGATTAGCCTTATAACCCCCTACATGCCGACTATGTATTCTAAATACACAATTACACACACATAGTTTCTTGTCTTGTTACAGTTGTATTTTCTTGTCTCATTATATCCCTGTTTTACTCATGTCCCTGGTTTCTAGCAATTAATCATGTTTTACTTATATTCCTGATTTTTAGTGCTTAATTCTTAGTTAATTTCACTACTTATTTTGCATATTCTTATCGTGATTGTTTAGTCAGTTCTTTCCTACTTGTCATAAATATTTAGTTTAATCTTGTTGTGCATTTGGTACTTTGCTCCTTTCCTGACTGGATCCGTTGATTTAGGCGATGATGAGGACTTTGCCTCCACCTACTATGGTCCCTATGAGGTAGCAGGTGATACTTTTGAGGAGCCGGTTCCCACTCAGGAGACTACTTCTGAGGAGTAGTTAGCAGATAGTTATTATTTTTCTTTCAGTCTAGTAATCGGGTTTGTCCCCGATTTATCTTCTGGTTCTGTAATAAACTATGGATCTGTTTGTCACATTTTGTTTTATGAAATCTTAACATTTCTATTCCCCTGTCATTATCCTTGTCTATTTATTCTATGGATGAGCTAGATGTTAAATTACCTGTGAATATGATCTAGACAGCGTACTACCGCCGACACTGCGGCGTAGGCTGGACGTACCCACGTACTCGTGCCCGAATATCCGGGTGCGGGTCATGACAGAGAGAGAGAGAGAGCAGAGAGTGAGAGAGAGAGAGAGAGCAGAGAGATAGAGAGGGGTAGAGAGAAAGAGCAAAGAGTGAGTGGGATAGAGAGAGAGCACAGAGAGTAGAGAGAGAGCGAGAGTGAGAGAGAGAGAGAGAGAGAGCGCGAAAAAAAATATAATATTAGAAAACATCCTCAGGAAGGACGTTTGAAGAGAAAACGTCCTTCCTAAGAGCGTTTTCAATTTTTTATTATTTTTTGTTTTTGTCCTAACGTCTGTTAATGTCGAGAAAATTAACGATATGTATATAATATTGAAAAATATAAAATGTCCTTTGGAATGACGTTTTGATACTTTTTTCATAATTTTTTAAACTTCGATGCTTTAGATTGAATTTATATAAATTTGAATGCTCTTGATGACAATTTTCGTTATTTTAAACCAGTTACTTTAAGTTCCCAATGTAGTAAAACCATAATTATGCTATACTATCCCATAGAAGTTACATTTATTATTCCTAGAAAAAATAATTATTGCCAAAATGTTCATTTCAGTTGCTACTGGTAAGGACATCTCCCATGAGAATTTCTATATTTTTCTTATTTCTAAAGTAGAAAGTCTTTAGATTTTTTTTTTCAACATTGATTTCTATTACAATTTTGTTGCTACATGACGATGATGTAAGATAAAAAATTGAAATTTTTTGAGTTTTATTTTACTTTATTTACCCTATTTAAGGTGCACAACAATGCTTTACTATAATGCACAAACCCCTCTCCCCCCCCCCCCCCTTTGACGAAAATTGTCACCAACTAACGGCCAACACATTTGACTAATATTTTGCACAAAAATACCCTCACTACTAGAAAAAGCGGGATTAGCGACGTATTTTAGCGACGTTAAAATAAACGTCGCTAATAATTATAAATTAGCGACTCCTTATAAAAACGTCGCTAGACGTCGCTAAATGGCGATATTTAGCGACGTTTAGCGACTTTTATTAAGATTTTAAAAGATAAGTCGCTATAAGTTCAATTCAGGTCGCTAAACGTCGCTAATATGTCTAATTTAGCGACGTTTAGCGACGTATATAGCGACATTTATATTAAAAATATTTAGCAACGTGTTTAGCGACGTCATTGACGTCGCTAAAATATAATTTAGCGACGTTTTTATTGGACGTCGCTAAACGTCGCTAAAATTTGGTTAATTAGGGCTCGGTTTCATTTTTCCCGATCTGTTGAAATTTCGATTCGAAAAAAATTTCTCCCCCCCCCCCCGCTCCGTCGACCGGCTCTCCACCGCGACTACTCCGGTAAACCCCACTCTCTCTCTCTCTCTCTCTTTCTCTCTCTCTCTCTCTCACAGACATGTGACATTGACACAAACATGACACACACACAGACACTGACACTGACACAGACACAGACACGGCACACACACACACACTGACAGTATAAACTGTTCAAGACGTAGGGTTAGGGTTAGGTTTTTTGACATGGGGTTAGGGTTAGGGTTAGGGACGACTGGCCCAAGTCGACGAGAGAGGTAACAGCAACAGTGAGCAGGGGGAGACTTGAGGCACATCAGCCCAATGTGCAACAGGCAACTTGGGGAGGCACTGCACTTTTGAACATAGTGTGCATTAAGGTTTAGGTGCATTGTAGTTGGTTGTTAGCTTCTGCAGGCAGGTGTGAGGGGGTCCTATTACAGTGTAAACACTTGTGCAGCAACTTACTGAGCCAGTCAGCAACTAGTGCAAGGCAGGATGTGGATGTGTTTGAGATGGGATTTGAACTCGTATGGTTTGAACTCGTACTTGGGTGTGTGTTAAGCTAGTAGTAAAGTGGTATTAAGATATTATTTGGGTAATGTTATATATATATATATATATATATATATATATATATATATATATATATATATATATATATATATATATATATATATATATATATATACTGCATTTCCCATAACTCGTATGGTTTGAACTCGTACTTGGGTGTGTGTTAAGCTAGTAGTAAAGTGGTATTAAGATATTATTTGGGTAATATTACATATATATATATATATATATATATATATATATATATATATATATATATATATATATATATATATATACTGCATTTCCCATAACGGACACTGACACAGACACAGACACGGCACACACACACACACTGACAATTTTGCTAGTACGGTTAAGTTAGGAAGTTAGGTGATAAACTATTGTATGTAATGATTTATATGATACACACTGTCAATTTTGCAGAAGTTTCTAGAAATGGATATGAATTATTATCTGCGTCATCGTTCGTGGATGTACAACCGTCATCCTGATGACATGTGCGGTATGCGGGATGAATTCATTGAGGGTGTACAGCAGTTCCTGCAGTTCGCCAAGGCGTTCCCTCAGTACATGGACGGTACCAAAATTAAGTGTCCGTGTGTGAGATGTCGCAACAGGAAATATCATCCAGAAGTGGAAGTTACATATCATTTATACTCGAAGGGCTTTACGCCGAATTACTATCAGTGGACCGCGCACGGAGAACTTGTATCTCTAGCATCGGAGTCGGAGCCCTATGTGGAGCCGTATATGGATGTCCAAGACCACGATGCTTACGACGACGGGTTGGTGAACATGGTTTATGATGCGGCGGGGCCTAGTTTCAATCCTGACAATTATGATGCGGCGGGACCTAGTTTTAATCCGGATAATTATGATGCAGCTGAGGAGGCACCGAATGCCGATGCTGCAAAGTTTATGGAGTTGCTTGAGAATACAAGGACTCCACTATATCCTGGTTGTGAGGATCATTCACCGTTGGAGGTGGTTACAAGATTATTGAGCATCAAGTCCGATTTTAACATGTCGCAAGAATGCTATAATCGACTGCTCAATTTGATTATAGAGATCTTGCCCGAGGGTGCAAAGTTGCCTAAAGACTTCTATCGATCTAAGAGGATGGTGAGATCGCTTTGGATGGGATACGAGAAAATTGATGCATGTCACAACGGGTGCATGTTGTACTACAAAGACGACAAGGATGAAGATGCGTGCAGATTCTGTGGTGCTGATCGCTACAAGGCCACTGTTAGAGGAAAGTCTGTCGGTGCAAGGAAGCCTACCGATTCGATGCACTACTTGCCTTTGACGCCGCGGTTGCAGCGGTTGTTTATGGTTAAGGAGACTGCAGAAAACATGAGTTGGCACAGGCGAAAACAGATCGAAGGAGTATTAGATCATCCATCCGATGTAGAAGCATGGAAGCACTTTGATCGAGAGTATCCACATTTTGCTGAGGAAGCACGTAATATCAGATTGGGGCTCTGCTCTGACGGTTTTACCCTATTCGGACTTTCGGGCTCCCAGTATTCGTGTTGGCCTGTGATCGTCACTCCGTACAATCTACCGCCTTGGATGTGCATGAAGACTCCGTATATGTTCCTAACCGTTATTATCCCGGGTCCGAACAATCCGAAGAGGAATATCGATGTGTATTTACAGCCTTTAATAGATGAGTTGAATCAGCTGTGGGAAGTAGGTGCCAACACGTACGATGTTTCTAGGAAGCAGAATTTTCAAATGAGGGCAGCACTTATGTGGACCATCAACGACTTTCCGGCCTATGGAATGTTATCGGGATAGAGCACCTATGGTCGTCTCTCATGTCCGTATTGCATGGACCGTTCTCAGGCTTTCCGTTTGAAACACGGAGGTAAACCGTGCTTCTTCGATTGTCATCGACAATTTTTGCCGAAGGATCATCCGTACCGGAGGAATCGGAATGCTTTTCGTGCGGGAGTTGTGGAGAAGGCCAATCCACCGCCAAGGTGGCCCGGATGCACGATATGGGAAGAGGTAAAAGATTTACCAAGTGCTATCGAAGAGCCTGCTAAGGGGTACAAGTGTGACGGATTTGGTCGCACCCATAACTGGACGAAGAGGAGTATATTCTGGGATCTGCCATATTGGAGCACCAATCTGATCAGACATAACCTTGATGTCATGCATATCGAGAAGAATGTGTTTGATAACATAATTAATACTGTAATGGATGTAAAGGGGAAGACAAAAGATAATCCGAAGGCCAGGTTGGACTTAGAAGACATATGTAGACGTCCTGCATTGCATTTGATAGAGGAGGGGAATGGAAATTTAAAGCAACCAAAGTCAGTATTCTCACTGGATAAAGAGGATAAAGGTAGACTTTGTAGGTGGATTCAGGGTCTAAAGTTTCCAGACGGGTACGTGTCAAACTTGCGAAGATGCGTCGACCTCAAGGAGAACAAACTAGTAGGTATGAAGAGCCACGATTGTCACGTATTCATGGAGAGGTTAATTCCGATTGCATTTCGGGAATTCTTACCGCAGGTCATTTGGGACCCATTGACAGAGCTGAGCATATTCTTCAGAGATCTTTGTTGTACTAAGTTGCTCGTTGATCGTCTAGAAAAGCAAGAGAGGGACATTGCGGTAACACTATGTAAGCTCGAGAAGGTGTTTCCTCCAGGATTCTTCGACTCTATGGAGCATTTGCCAATTCATCTTTCCTATGAGGCACGTGTTGGTGGTCCTGTCGGTTATCGGTGGATGTACCCCTTCGAGCGTCATCTGAATCACCTAAAGAGAAAGGTAAAAAATAAGGCACGGGTTGAAGGATCTATTTGTGAAGCTTATGTTCTCGAGGAGATTACAAACTTTTGCTCGACGTATTTCAAACCGCATGTTGCTACTAATAGGACGAAAGCTCCCAGAAACGACGACGCATATCAGGAATCTAATGATGCAATACTCAAAGTATTCAATGCATCCGAAAAGCCTTCTGGAAAAATGAAGAAGAGATATTTGAATGACGATGAGCTAAGGGCTGCTCAATTGTATATATTACTCAATTGCGACGAGGATGAAGTGGAGAAGCTAGAGGGGTAAGTAATTAATACGTCCACGTTTACATCATCTCAATATAATAGTATGAGATACTATTATGCTACTAATCAGCAGTTGCTTCATTGTTTTTCAGCACATATAATGATGAGTTGAGGTCGGTTAGACCCTACATAACAGACGAAGAAGTAGAACAAGATATGAGATGCCATTTTCCTTCTTGGTTGAGCGCATATGTAAGATACTTGGTAATTACTTTTTATTTCTGCACTTGCAAAACAAATAACTTACTATCGCTACTTTGGTATTTAGGTCGATCGTCTAATATCACCCGAGAATGAATCTATTAGGACTCTAGCCAAGGGACCAATTACTGCCGTAAAAATATGGCCAAGTTTCTGTATGAATGGGTTCAGGTTCAAGTCAACAAATGCTCCTATCAGAGACAGCTTTCTGGATCTTGATTCCACAAAAAATAGTGGTTTGTGTATCAAATCTTCAAACTACAAAGACGTCAATCCGGGCAATGATTTTTTTGGCATCTTACGAGAGATTGTGGAGTTGACATATAATTTTGGCACAGAACCTGCTAATATCGTGCTATTCAGGTGTGAATGGTTCGATCCGATTCAAGATCAAGGTTGGAAAATTGACAAGCATGGCCTTGTGGATATAAACTACAAGCGTAGATATCAAGGCTACGAACCATTTGTCCTATCAAGTCAGGCTCAGCTCGTGTACTTCATAACTTATCCTAGACGGGGGACAGCGAGGTCGGATTGGTGGGCAGTATGCAAGACTAAAGCTAGAAATACCTTTGATATTGACGAAATAGCTTATCAGGAGGACGATCTACCTCTTGTAACAAATATTGTAGATGTGGACTCAACGGAAGTTACTCATTACACGAGTAATAATGTAGAAGATATAGAATTATCCGAAGAGGACGACGAAGTAGATGAAAGTGAAGACGAGGAAGAGGAAGAGCAGGACGACGAAGGCGAACAAGATGAATTTTCTGAAGATGATTGAAATTAAAAAATATTGCATGTAGAATGTAACTATATTATGACTGTAGAATATAGATCAATGTTGGAAAATTGACAAAGTAGATGTACCCATTAACGAATATATGTATTATATTTTGACTGTATAATGCTTTGAGATATGTATCACATTTTGACTGTAGAATGTAGTATATATTTGTGTTTCTCTATATTCATCATATGTTGTTATCAGATATGACAGGACGACGCGGAGGATTCGGCAGGTCCCGAGGTAGACCGAGTGCCACTCCGGTACTGCCTACTGTTGGTTCCGGATCATCATCGTCCAGTACTCCAGTATATCGATCAGTCACATCTCCGACTGTTGGGACGAGTAGTTCCTGGCGTGATAGTACACCCTCGTCCAGCGTTCCTCCTGCTGACGGAACCATGGGGACAGATGAGCATGTCGAGGAGGTCGTGCCCACGTTGTCCCAGCATCAGCAAGATCCTCCATGTGCACCTCCGGAGGAGACGAGGACAGAGATTTGGACCGACGGTACAAAGTAAGTCAATTAGATGGTTTAGTATATATTTGTGTTTCTCTTTATTCATCGTATATTGACCGGCTCAGTAATCTAAATTATTATCTCTGTATAGATATCGTCCATCGTCGGTTCAGAGACGCCTGGGCCAATTTCTGAGGAACAACTACGGTGGCCCTTGGATCAACTACTCTGAGGCTCCGGAGGAGAGGAAGGCGTTCTGGTTTGCGCACTTCCAGGTAAAGTATATTAAATAAATCCTTTAATTTATGCATATTATATAACTTATTCGTGCTGCTAACTTAATGAATTATTTATTGTAGCAAACGTATTTTTATCCTCCGCACCGGGCCGAGTTGATCGAGCGGCTCTTTCCTACCGTTGCCGCCAAGCTTATCCGAGATGCTCTGGATGACCAGAAGGCTCATGATCGTGCTGGAAAACCAATCCAAGGTTGGATCACGCCTGAGCAGTGGACTGCGATGAGGGCTAGATTCGATGATCCGAGCTACAAGAAAAGGTCTAAGAAGGCCAAGGCGGCTAGGCAGAATGCTGCCAAGTGGTGTGGTGGCTCGATTCCGATGACGGAACATTTCCGTCGTTTGGTATATTTTTTCTTTTAAAATATATTATTTTAATACAAGTACCATAAAATGGTAATTGGAAAAAATATTTAAGTTTAGTAATAAATAATATATTTTTAAAAGGTACAGAGGGGTGAGGATACAAACATTGTGACCGTCTTCTTGGCCACCCATCGCAAGGATGAAAATCTCATTGATGAGAGGGCCTCACAGACCTACGTAAGTATTACTTTACTTTGTGTTTATTTTAATATAACTTAGGCAATTATCGAGTTTCCAAACCTTTTCTAGGCCGAGTATCTTAGGCTGCGTGAGCGGGCGACTGCTAGTGCACCTACACCTGGAGAGGCTGGTACTTCGTCGCAGCCCGCTCCATCTCCGTCAGCGGACGACCTGTGGGTGACCGCAGCTGGTGGTCTCCAGAGGGGTACGTACTACGGTACGGGCTCCTATGGCGCCCTGGTTGCGACGCAGTCATCTAGGGCCTCCTAGACAGCTGCGCATTCCACACACCCCTCGCAGTCGCATCCCTCGCAGTCGTCGGCCCGAGTCCAGGAGGCCGTTAACCGTCAGATTCTGTCTCTCCGTGACGACTTGCTGCGAAGTATGGAGGAGCATCCCCGGTCCCAGCCGCAGGCGGACGATCCGATGCTCATCGCACGATTGGATATGCTCGACCGCAGCATGACGGAGCTACGGGACATGACAAATGATATTAGAGCCTCCAATGACCGCAACATCATGGAGCTGCATGCGTCACAGCTATCGATGGGCGAGAAGTTGACGAGGATGCAGGATTCAATGGGTGATAGCAGTACGAGGCTGTTATCTACCCTGGATTCTTACAACCAGCGACTCGCAGACTTGGAGCGGGCACGGCCTCCACCGACGTCACTGCCTTATCCATCGACATCGGTGTCGATTCCACGGGACGAGTATGAGGAGTTCTTATCCTTCAAGCGCGCCGGTGGTCAGCCTCCTGCAGATCCGCAGTAGTATAGTTATTTTTATTATTATTTATGATGCGATTGTATATTATGAATTATTGATAATTCAACAATAGGCATGATGTCTGATGTTTCTTGTGGTATTTATTTTTTTAGTTAATTTAATTGGATTGATACTTCAACAATGCTTCTTGTGGTCTTTAATTTAATTGGATTATATAGTGGATTTAATTGGATTATATAGTGGAGATGGAGGAGGAGTCGAAGAAGGGTGGTTCTTGTGGTGTCAAGAAGAGGAGATGGAGGAGGAGGAGGAGGAAGACTAGAACTGCAGGAAATCACCAATATGGATAATATTTTTTTAATTTTTTTTAAAAATTAGCGACGGTTTTAGCAACGTTTAGCGACGTTAATTGAAGTCGCTAAATGCGTCGCTAATTAGCGATGCCGTCACACGTCGCTAAATACGTCGCTAATGACGTCGCTAATGACGTCGCTATACGTCGCCAAATGCTGACATGGCAATATAGCCAGGTCGTCGCTATAGACGTCGCTAATGACGTCGCTAATGACGTCGCCAACTGCTGACACGGCAGTATTGCCAGGTCATTAAAGACGTCGGTGTAACGTCGCTATATAAGTCGCTAATTAGCGACGTTTAGCGACTTTACATAACGTCGCTAAATAGTGACGCGGCGTCGCTAAACGTCGCAAACATTTGCGACACATTAACGTCGCTAAAAAACGTCGGTATAGCGACGTTTAGCGACGTTTTTTTTTGCGACTTGATTTTTTCCGACAACTGTATAACGTCGCTAATTACGTCGCTAAACTACTTTAGCGACGTTTTTTGCTTATTTTGCGATATTTTTAGGCGTCGCTAATTTGACTTATTCTGGTAGTGCCTCTAATCTTCTTTTTTTCCCGTCCTTTACCCAGTTGCTTGCACCCGGCGCTCCCCTGCGGCCGCCCTAGCGCTACCCCGCACTCCTACGACTGCCTCCTGCAACGCCCCCGTAGACGCCCCCTCGCAACAACGACCCTTGCCCCACGTGTTCCCTCGACGAACCCCGGAGCAACCCACGCCCCTGCGCCCCCGTGCTCCAGCGGCCGCACCCGCAACAACCACCCGCCGCCCACATTCTCGCTGCCACACTCACAGCAATGGCCGCCCCCCGTGCGTCCCGCAGCAACGGCGCTCCCCCGTGGTCGTCGCACTCCCCCGCAAAGCGTGTCCCCCCTCGGCCCATGCTGCCCTCCCGCCGACGCGCGCCCCCATCGTCGTGCTCCCACCGCAGCAACGACGCTCACCCGCGACCGTCGCACTCCCTAGCAAAGCGAGGCCCCCCTCGCCCCTGCTGCCCTTCCCGTCGGCGCCCCCCTCCCCCCTCCCGCCGTGCTCCCCCCGCAGCAACGACCCTCGCAACAACCCCCCCCCCCCGCCCCCTGCGCTCCCCCATGCTCCCTCGCGGCCGTTAAACTCCCCCGCGACGCATGGCCCCCTCGACCCCCGTTTTCCTCCTTCCGCCGACGCGCGCGCCCACCGCCGTGCTCCCCCGCGGCCGTCAGCATTCCTGTTGCTAGCTGCTGCCGCTGGTCGACTTGGTCGACTAGAGAAAGAAGGGGGGAGGGAGGATAGGGCGGGGATGTTAGCCCAATGATTGTATCATATTTTTGAATATAGTGAATGATTAAGTTTACCGTTTAATATCACTAACAAATCATGAAATCACTATAGCATTTATATTCTTCTTTGACCTTTAGTGATATATGCGTATTGTTTTACATATTAGTGATATGAGCTTATATTAAATCCATCTTAAATAGAACCGAGTTGTCATAATAAAAAAATAGAAAGAATGTTAGTCCAATGATCTAACTATATTTTTGAATATGGTTAATCTATTCTATTTAATATTATGACATCACTAATATGCATGTTATCACTACTTTGAATAATTAAACTTAGCATAGTCCAAATATGTATTAAATGTTATCATACTTGCTACTATGTATATTGTTTTGTTTGCCTAACTTGTATTTTCAGAAAAATAATAATCAAGATCAAACATGGACATATGCAATAAAGAAATCATGATGAACCAAAGACGACGTCATCCCACAAGATTTCTCTGAACCGCCTACGACATCTATGGAGCCACGCTCTCGGGGGTTCCACTGTCCGGTCAGCGGACGGGGGTCGAGGGGAAAGATATCCAGATTTCACAATCTGGGTATCTCAGGATAACTGCCGTCAAAGAAAAAAGTCATCATCTATCAAGGGAAGAAGCCAATCTATGCCATCAATATTTCTAGACTCTGAAAAAGCCTGCACTTGCCATAGTCTGTCTAGAGTCTGTAATAAGTCGTAGAAATTATTGTAAACACAAGTAATGGATGACAAAATCAAAATGTAGGGTAGAAAATAACCCAGGATTATTTTCGGCTGAAAATCGGCATACCGACGGTTTACTGGAGTATACCGACGGTATACCGATTTTATATAAATGTTGCTCTTTGTCGTTTGGAACGGCATACCGAAGTATACTGGTCTATACCGACGGTATACCAGTTCATCACAGTTGGCAAACCAACGGTCGAATTTTGTGCTTTAAATGATCCCAACGGTCATATTTATAGCCATTGCTACTACAGAACGGTATATCGACGGTATACTGTAGTATACCGGTGGTATACCGTTCGGGACTGAAAGTTGCATTTTTGTTCTTTCTTTGTGGTGGCCTATATAAAGCCTTGAACCCTTTCCTTCAAGGTTTATCCTTTTGAGCCTAAAATTTCTACCAAAGGTTTTATTTGCCTATCCACAAATTGTGTTAGAGTGTTCTTGAGTTGTAAAAGTTAGATCTTTATATTTGTTGTATGAAGATCAAAACCATCTTGTAAGAGGTTGAAGTGTACAAGCCTTCGGATCAAAGCTTGTGTGAGGTTAGAGAGCCTTCGATATTCAAAGCTCTTGTGTAAGAAGTCAACGGACCTTCGAATCAAAGCTCGTGGTGTAACTATTTTGCTAATAGTGGATTTAAGCCGGACAAGAGTTTTCGGGACTAGAGTGCCTCGAGGAGGATACCAGGATACATCGGGTGTCAGTATTCTTATTATTTTACTTCTTGCACACTTAATTTTAAATTATCTATTATTAATCATTTGTGCTTGATTTATTAGCTTGACCCTATTCATCCCCTCTAGGGTTCCTACAGGGGAGGGGGGAGGAGAGAGGGGGGCCACGTAGATGAGGGGTATTTTGTTACCAAATTATAGGTCAAAGCTGCTGACCGTTAATAATGGATGCTTTCCGTGAAAAGTCAAAAAAATTGTGCATTATGGTAAAGCATTGGGATGCACATTAAAATAAGATAAATAAAGTGGGGTGCAACTCAATTTTTCTCTAAAAAATTTCTATAAATATGTTTACATATAGAGATTTTCATAAAAAAATTATTATCTCGTATATCAATTACCTCTACTTTCAACCTTAATCATTAAATTGATTATTTTATTTTTTGTTATGTAGTATAAAATTTGAGTATCATTGAAGAGTATTTTTTTGGTATAATTTTTATGTAAAAATTCTGTAAATAGAATAATTTTTTTCGTTAAGTATAATATAAGTAGGATAGAAAATCAAAATTTAAAAACATTTCCAAATGGATTAGGCTGTATATCAGACATGGCATCATGCAATGCATGGGGGAAATCTCCGAGACTGTAGCTAAGAGCACTGTCCAAAATTGTCGACATTATCATCCTTAAAATCCAAGGTACGTACATGCAACACATCCTCGTGGCCTGCAGGTGCTCTCTCTTGGCAACTTGCTGAGGTGTGTGCTACTTTTTGAATGCAACCATCAGGCAAGATATCATGAGACCAGCACTGTCCAAAAATAAATGATGTTAGAACTGAAGAACCATGTCAAATTTTGTTTTTCCATTTCTCATGATACAAACAATTTAACCTAACTAATATTCTAGTGGGAAGCTTTTTCCTAACATATTCAATCCTTCTCTTTCCGACTGTCTTCTTGTCCACTCCCTCCCACGTGCATGCTTACAGGAGGACTGGTCTGGTGGGGCCCATAACCACCATAGCACAATCAAATTGCCTAAATGATTGGACCTCCCAACAGCAGTGTTTTAAAAACCGGACCGATGATTGAACCGGAAAACCTTTAGCACAGATCGGATCGGTGTTCAACAGAAATTTAACTGAAATTCAAATAGATCTTTTACTAGAATCGAATCATGTCGTTTGATTTGGTTTGATTCTTAGTGTGTATAGTTTAATTTGATTTTACAACTATAAAGTCTCTCAAAATCAAATCAAACCAAGTACCAAATAGTCAAAATCTCGTGTGATAAATTGTTTTTAGTTTAAAAAAAAAAAATTAGAATGACCGGTTCAATAGTGAACCGGCTCGTCAGATCTTAAAAAATTCTGATTCAAATCAGACCGAACCAAATTTTTGATCAGATTCGGTCAGATCCGATTCAACCGCTGGTCCAATCTTATTTTGACAACACTGCCCATCTTTTACTATGTCATTCCTTCATGCTTCTTACCATAGCCCCCCTCAAAAGCCAAACCAAAGGTGAAACATCTTTTTGCTCACTCAACAGTACCAGTGCAACAGCTCCACATGCGTGTCATTTCCCCTGGATTATTATACATCATGTAGTAGGAAATTGTAAAAATATGCATCATGTCATTGATGTACGTACCACAAGCTGTAGCTCCTCCTCTTCAAGATTTCTGTAATCAAAATGGATCTCCCCTCACCCCCACCAAGCCATTGGCACTGAGTCATCTCCCATGTGAACCTGTCCTTGATCACTCTGGGTACGAAACTAAGTCAGGATACATGATAACATCCAATGGGTCCTATTCAATCAGAGTCATGTGAAGAAATAGGCCATCCCACCCATCCCCCAAATCGTACTGTACTACCAAAATTAAATAAGGTGACTGTTGAAGCAACCAAAGTTTCAGCAGATTAAATTTTGTTCCCCTTATGATCCAGAGTTGGTGCCATATGGGACGGGCTTGTTGTAGATTCACTTTAGATTAGAACCATACATTTCCATGCTCGCAAATTCGGTTCCACTATTTGACTTTGGTATAAATTTCATGTGTGTATATTTTAACATTTGAATATTTATTTTTGACTTATTCATGTAAGATGTATTAGCTTAAGTGGTTAGTGTGGTGGCGAATTTTTTAAGTGATCTAGATTCAAATCTCATAATCAATAGTTATTTTTTGTCACCATGTCGTGGATAAATCCCTTCGTACCTTCGTTTCGGGCACGAAATTGGTGCAGCAGTAGCGGGGCTACATAAGGCATGTAGCAGCAAGGCTGCGAGGTTGCGCAGGCAGCGCCTCTGTGCGGTAGCACCATTGTGTTGAAGCCTAACTTCATGTTGGTTGTTCAGTTACAAACTGGTCGGGAGTTGGTCATGTTTGTCCGTTCAAGTCTTTACTGGATGGTTCAGTTTTGTTACTGGACATGGAATTGTTCCCCTTTATAAGAAATGCTCCAGCACTTGGTGCATATAACAAAGAAGAGAAAAGAAGAGAATTCGAAAGGTGAAAAAGAGAGATCCATCTATAGCAACAACAAGAGCTTTTTGCAACTACACACAAATGCTAGTCCGAGTAGACCTTTAGCACATATGTGCTTGTTCCGTGGAGAGAGGTGACATGAGAGCATTCCAGAAGTTTGTTTGCAACTCAGTGCAATCGGAACTTGTTAGTTCTTGTGAGCGAATCGACGAAGTTGCTTTGACATCTACCTTTATACTCAACAAAGTGTTGTTCGCACATTTATCTTAGGCCTTATCTCCAAATATAGGGGTAAAAATGTAGAGAAATGTGAACTCTTTGTTGTTAACAACATGACTTTCTAACTGCTTAAGTGGAGAAGTTACTTTGACGGCTACCTTTATACTCAACAGAGTGTCGTTCGCACAATCAGAAGCAACTCCTCATGAACTCTCGTTTATGGTCAAACTCAACTTGAATATTAATTGAGTGTGGGATTGTTTGACATATGTTAAGCTTCTGAATATCAAGATTTAGAAGTTGGGCACAAGGACTACTAAGATGATCTTCCTAGGTAATATATGGTACCGAGAACAGTCGAAAATTTCTCGATCTTGAATCCAATCAGATCATTGAGTCTCATGATACTGAGTTCTTCGAGGATAAGTTTGCCAAAATCAGCAACAAGATTCTCACGAAATAACCGAAGAATGTAACAAATAAAAAGGAAGACGATTATCCTATTCTAGGTGAAAATACCAAAGGAGATTAAACTTTAAAAGAAATAATTTCACTAGAGGAAAATACCAAAAGGGATGAAGCTTTAAAAGAAATGATTTCACTAGAGGAGGCCATTATAGAACCGAAACTCGTTGAGACACCTTTAAAGCGAGTGAAGAAGATGAAGGAGTTCGGAGATGATTTGTCACCTACTATGTGAAAGTTATCTTGTAGAAGGAAGTAGCCAGTGATGAATGATTCTATAATATCCAATAATACTTGGGGTTGGTAAATCTACCTAAATGAGCAAAATACAATGGGTGCAAATGGATCTTCAAGAAGAAGATTGGGGCCGATGGAACTATAAACAAGATCAATGCTAGGCAGATAGAAAAATGGTTTTCTCATAAATAGGAGATCGACTACTTCGATATATATATGCTTTAATTTCTTAGATGACAACTATCATGATATTGATTGCACTTGTTATGATTCACAAGATGGTGATTCACCTAATGAATGTGAAAATAATATTCTTGAATAGGGATATGACATAAGAGATTTATTTATCATCAAGGAACTTGGAAGACAAGGTTTGCAGTAAAATCTCTCTATGGTCTGAAGCATCCTACCAAGATATGGCAGGAGAAGTTTGATAAAAGGTATCAGATCAAATGATCAAACAGCTATAGGGTCAACAAGACTGCTAAGTGTGTTTAAACTAAGTTCGTTGGTGAGATAATTATAATTATATCTCTATGTATATGATATGTTAATCCTTGGCACGAATTTAGATAGTATTCCAGATGTAATGCCCATTCCGAACGGAGGTATTGTATTGGTAGGTTGGCTTGAATAGGCTGATCGGATTCGATTAGTGCAAAAATTATGAAAATTGAGCGATGATGCAGACTTGCTTAATTAGGTCATATTGGTTGGATTAGTAAGCAATGCTCACTTGGACGTTCATACTAATTAAGAAGATTGTGCAACATATCAAATCATATCTTTTAGGAATTATTCGGTATCTGCATGACCAAGACAAAAAGACAATTCTTTAATTGGTGAGTGGTGTTGGTCCTTCTTTCCTTCATAGTCATGCCATAATAATAAAGAACTCTCTTTGTTTCCTATGAAATATATCAGTAATTCCTTGTTACAAGATAAGATAAAAGATGTCTCTTGTATTATTGGGGTTAGTTGAAATGCTGGAACGGTAGATTGTTGTGCATTTATGCACGAGGATAAGGTATTTTTCTCTCGAATAATTTTTTTTGTATTATTGTACTCAGAGTTGTCATGGAGAAAGCAGTGGTGGAAATGATTTAGTACCATTGTGTATGTAATAATTACTTGTGATCAATGGGTCGCCAGTGCGATAACTCTGAGTATGTTACAAGCATTGGGCTCGAGAAATAAGGAATATAGTAGAGATTTGAATTTGCATTTATTTTTAATTTTATTACCATGCAAGATTTGTTTTATAACTAAGTTGCATACACATCTGTATGGTCATTGACAACTTGTGTATAAGCTTTGGCTTTCCTCGAATGATATACGGAGGCACCGGGACTATACCGGTCTAGGAGAAAATTATATGGAACATACACAGTCATGCACGAGCTATTGTGAGACTTTCATTGCTACTTGCTCTCAAAGGGCACGTCGCAATACTATAGATAGTTTTTTTTGGATTAGAGAACATTGATGGACGTCATGTAGATATAGTGTATACTAGTGACATTTTACAGACCTAACATATTATTGCAAGGACAGACCAATGACTTATATTGTTATCTCTAATGTGTTATTTTTTAAAGAGACAGTAAGTGTAACGCCCCGCTCCGCGCCGGCGTTATGTATCAAGGTGAGTGGGCAGAACTTCGTTCTCTGATTCTTGCACGCCTTAATAATAACCTGAGTTTTTTGCTTGCAATGTTTTCTTAAGAGAATGATAGAACCTGCCTTGCATGTTAATGAACGAACTCACCTAGCTTGTCTTTGAAACAATAAGTCTGCTAAACGAGAATCCTGATCGCTTGCTTAGAGTGCATGAACATGTTCACTATCGTTTATGCTTCGAGAGAACCATAATGTGCCTGAATGTGTTCAAGTGATAAGTCGGATTTGCCCCGCAACAAGGATTTGCGTTATGATGGTTCGTCTCGTCTGCATACTAGAGTTTATTTGATAGTGATCCATGCATTCGCACGCGGTCGAACAATGGCTTTTGGTGCAGAGCTGAACTGCATGTGTCACGGCTGCTACAGAGATAGTGAAAAGCAACCATGAGTCACAGCTGCCATTAGCATCAGATAAAAGAGTCATTGGTATGCTGGACTAACCGCTGCCGATCCTGAGATACTCGGGGACCGCCCTGCATATAGCTAAGTCATTGTGTTGGCTTGGATAGAGACTGCCCCTAAGAATGTGCATCGTGTGTCTAGCTATGCATCAGACCCTCGAGTCGCACGAGACACGCTGCGCACACCCTGAAACATGAACGGTTTGCTTGCTTGCATATTCAATATGAAACTCTGTTTCCAAACATGTTTCTAAACAAGTAAATCGACTCTGCTAGAACTGCATGAAACGAACCTAGGTAAAAACTAGAAAGATCACTAGTAATGTAATATTTTATAACATGATTACTTAGTGCCTGTTTGAGTGAATGCTTGTTTCTGTTCAGTTGATTTATCTCACCAGTACTTGTATAAAGTGCTGACCCACCAACAGTTTACTTATTCGCAGGTACAGGATCGTCCGAGGAAGCGATAGGCGTGCCACAGTCCCGAAGACCCGGAATCCTGGTTTCGATTGTTGCCCCGAGAATGCTATCGTATAAGGGGGCATAATGTATGGAACGAACGTGTGCCTTTGCTAAAGGAAACCCAAGTTGCCTCGATTGTCCCGAACACTCAGTTGGCTAATGCATTGCATTACAACAAGTCCCTTTCCACTGCTTACTCGATTGATGCGATGATAGCCAACTATCAACTTAAACGATTGGCCTTGCACGGGCGCAACCCCAGGCCCGTGCGGCATCACGTCCCCCGAAAGCTCGACTCGGGCCATTCGCTTGGCTCCCTTCCTCCCTCGCGCCCGCGGGACGGGCGCGGTGATTCACGTCCGGCGCGCCGAGGCACGGTGATTCGTGCCCGGTTCGTTAAATCCCGGCCGCACGGGGCGGGGCAGGGCGGAGCGGCGGCCCGGGCGGGGCCGGGGCGTGACAGAATGGTATCAGAGCGGAATCGATTCTCTGGCCCAAACCGTTGCTATGACTCTGAGATATTATCGATATGGTTTTGCAAAGAGCGTTCCATACAATAAGTCCATAGATATTCTCAAAGTGCAAAATGTTTCCTGAACTTGAATTGCTTGATTGTTTCGATTGAGTACGGCGAGGGACGGCACTATCGCTACTCGGGATATCGAGAAGTTTATCCTTGAAGTTTCGAGGACGAAACTTTTTGTTGGTTGGTAAGTATATAACGCCCCGCTCCGCGCCGGCGTTATGTATCAAGGTGAGTGGGCAGAACTTCGTTCTCTGATTCTTGCACGCCTTAATAATAACCTGAGTTTTTGCTTGCAATGTTTTCTTAAGAGAATGATAGAACCTGCCTTGCATGTTAATGAACGAACTCACCTAGCTTGTCTTTGAAACAATAAGTCTGCTAAACGAGAATCCTGATCGCTTGCTTAGAGTGCATGAACATGTTCACTATCGTTTATGCTTCGAGAGAACCATAATGTGCCTGAATGTGTTCAAGTGATAAGTCGGATTTGCCCCGCAACAAGGATTTGCGTTATGATGGTTCGTCTCGTCTGCATACTAGAGTTTATTTGATAGTGATCCATGCATTCGCACGTGGTCGGACAATGGCTTTTGGTGCAGAGCTGAACTGCATGTGTCACGGCTGCTACAGAGATAGTAAAAAGCAACCATGAGTCACAGCTGCCATTAGCATCAGATAAAAGAGTCATTGGTATGCTGGACTAACCGCTGCCGATCCTGAGATACTCGGGGACCGCCCTGCATATAGCTAAGTCATTGTATTGGCTTGGATAGAGACTGCCCCTAAGAATGTGCATCGTGTGTCTAGCTATGCATCAGACCCTCGAGTCGCACGAGACACGCTGCGCACACCCTGAAACATGAACGGTTTGCTTGCTTGCATATTCAATATGAAACTCTGTTTCCAAACATGTTTCTAAACAAGTAAATCGACTCTGCTAGAACTGCATGAAACGAACCTAGGTAAAAACTAGAAAGATCACTAGTAATGTAATGTTTTATAACATGATTACTTAGTGCCTGTTTGAGTGAATGCTTGTTTCTGTTCAGTTGATTTATCTCACCAGTACTTGTATAAAGTGCTGACCCACCAACAGTTTACTTGTTCGCAGGTACTGGATCGTCCGAGGAAGCGATAGGCGTGCCACAGTCCCGAAGACCCGGAATCCTGGTTTCGATTGTTGCCCCGAGAATGCTATCGTATAAGGGGGCATAATGTATGGAACGAACGTGTGCCTTTGCTAAAGGAAACCCAAGTTGCCTCGATTGTCCCGAACACTCAGTTGGCTAATGCATTGCATTGCAACAAGTCCCTTTCCGCTGCTTACTCGATTGATGCGATGATAGCCAACTATCAACTTAAACGATTGGCCTTGCACGGGCGCAACCCCAGGCCCGTGCGGCATCACGTCCCCCGAAAGCTCGACTCGGGCCATTCGCTTGGCTCCCTTCCTCCCTCGCGCCCGCGGGACGGGCGCGGTGATTCGCGTCCGGCGCGCCGAGGCACGGTGATTCGTGCCCGGTTCGTTAAATCCCGGCCGCACGGGGCGGGGCAGGGCGGAGCGGCGGCCCGGGCGGGGCCGGGGCGTGACAGTAAGTATCAAAAACCATGTTTTTTCCATGTGTGTGTGTGTTTAATTCTTTTTTTTTTTGTAGGAAAGAAAGTTGGTTATGAATAAATCAATGTTTAGTGATCATCATCGATTATGTCAATACTTTTATGAATTATTAACTAAACCTAGAAAGATATAACAAAAAGATATAATTAATTTGTATGCGCCACATGATTACTATATAGATTTATGTGAGTCGGGTTGCTACCGCTTACTAGTAAAATTTTCAATGTGCTGACACTCTCCTCTATATGTGTGAGAAGTCGCTTGGATAATTTCTGAGAAGTAAGAGCAATCGTTTGGCGAACTGAAACTTTCTCTTGGAAGATTTTATTTTTTGTTTATAAAGAACATAATGTATGGAATATTATAAATCTCTTATATATGTGAGTTGTAAGCTGCCAAGTTGGTATTTCAATTGGCTATTGAGAGACCGGGGCTTGGCAGGCTAAGTTCAAATCCCACAATGAATAATTATTTTTGTTACCATTCTTGGAGAAATCTTTTCGGATCTAGCCCCTGAAGAGGCCTAGCTAGGACTCTGGAACGGGCATAACGAAAGGCAAAAAAATGGCGCTTTAATGGTGCACTTTACACTTATGTTGTTGGGCTGCGAGGATGCGCGGGCAGCATCGCCACGCTGAAGCCTAGCTTTATGATGATTACTGAGTTACAAACTAGCCGAGAGTTACTCATGTTTTCCTTTCACGTCTTTGGTGGACAGTTTAGTTTTGTAACTGAATATGAAATTGCTTCCCTTTACAATAAGCAGTGCTCCAATAGTTAGTACATATAATAGAGAAGAGAAAAGAATTAATGTGAGAATTCAAAAGGTAAAAAAGAGATATCCATCTCTAGCAACAATAAGTGCTTTTTGCAACTGCGCTCAAGCGCTAGTTCGAGTAGACCTTAGCGCATAAGCCTAGCTCCTTAAAGGGAGGTGACATGAGACCATTTCAGATATTCATTTGTAACTTAGTGCATTAAGAACTTGTTGATTCCTCGAAACGAACTGATAGAGACGATCGAATCTCGCTTTGAGCAATGGTGGTTCTGACCATCCCAAAAGGCTATTGTATTTGCTTAGCACATCTTTACAACAGTTTTCACTGCTTTCCTTTTTTATTCAAATTATTTATGCTTGGCGGTTTTAAATCGCTGTCAATTCAATTCGCAAGTTCATCTTGCTGCCAAATAACCATTTGCAGTTAAATCTTCATACACTGTATGAGAATATAAACTACACAAACACCTTTCGTGGGCTAAACAAACACACAACACAAGGATGCGAAAGAGTATTGTCCAGCATGTACGCAAAGGCGACACAAGCAAATAACCTTAGCGACAACTTGACAAGTAAGTAATAAGGTACATATAAGCAAACAGTCACGACAATAATAAACATGCAAATACTTAATATTAATTTTATGTGGTTTCGGTCATGCTCGACATACTTCACGGAACAAGAAAAGAAATAAATTTATTGAATCAACTAAGAGAATTTTACAAGAATTACATACACAATATAGTAATGTGAACCATTTTCCTTACAAGATACCTGACGAACTCTTTCCTTCCTCTTGAAGACTTCCTTAATTTTCTCTTTAACAAATCCTAAAAAACTACTTGAATGTTTCTACACTTCTTGGTAATCGGCGGTATGATGCCGGTTTGTTATCCATATATTTTAATTCTTTTCCGTGCCTGATACATTGTTTCGACTCCTTTCAAACTTTTCTATTGTGTGACGGTGTCCACAGCACTCTGTAATTAAACACGAGTCATATACAATAAGTAATAGTAGGAGGCGGAGGAACAAAGGATAGGACGAACACCAGGGTGGGCACATGGACATGTGTTGGATTATAATGTATCAAACTTGGGAGTCTAAGACACAAGTGGCTGGGGGCTCCTCAAGTCTCTTTTTTGTTCGTCTTGGGATTGGAATGGGTGCTTGAACGAAAGCTGCACCTCTTTGGGAGGTCTGAAAGCACTTGTGCAGACAGCTCACTGCCCCCATCCTACGGTGGCTTTGAGCCAGATGTGACCATGCTATGTCCCCCCATCAAAAGGATTTTCCTATCAAACAAAAGGGGGTGTTATTATAATTAAGCATAATGGCATTATTTCCTCTTCTCAATCAAAAACTTCCATAATTTTATTCTGAGAACCAAACAAAACATCTGAGAGTCCATTGGGGGACCAACTATGTGGAGTACTGTTCTTGTTACTGAAAAAATGCACACCTTACCATGCATTAGCCAATTCATAAAAGTTATTTGTAGGGGCACTACATTTTTTTATTCAGAATCTGTCAATTTTTTTTTTTTATAGAAATATTAAAATTTTGACATTTCTTTTTATTGGAATAACTGTTAAAAAATTTGACAGTCCTAAAATAGACAATTTTGACCGTCCTCTGTATTGGAAGGACTGTTAAATTTTTTGACAGTATGTATTCTTTTTTTGACTTTCCGGCATAACGCACGGGACCCGACGTAAAGCTCGAAACTTTTGCGCACACTGTATTGCATGGTTTTGGGTCTACTGTCTCCCCAACTCTCATCATTTATAAATAGAAGGAATAATACGCCCCCGTGGCTTGATCCACTGACCTTCTGCCACTAGCCGAAATTTTATATCTCTTCTCGGTGACCACAACGAGTTCGATAATTTTTTGATAGTACATAAATAATAACATTTAGACTGTCAAAATATTTGACAGTTCTGAAGGACTGTCAAAATATTTGACAATTCTGACAGTTCCAAATAACTTTTGTAGTATCCCTAAAAATACCCTTCATAAAATCTACTAAACAGTTAATACATTGGATATGAAACAAGTAAAATGTCGATGGAAGTTTCTATATATAAATCTGTTCTTCTCAAGTATCTCTTTAGAGAACAAGATTGTCCAGTCAAACTTTCTTATGAAATTAAGCTTTTTTTCTATCAAATCTTGATAATTTTAGTTAAGGTGCTTTTCGATGTTTTTCAGGATAAAATTCACCATATCATATCTAAGAACAACGTTCAGGTGTCTCCATTGACCATTTGGTAGAAAATTCTGTAATTTCTTTGTTCTTCAAAAATCAGAATATATCTTGAATTATTATGGTTTTTTTGTGTATCCAAGGGCGTATTTTAAGATTTATCTTATACTATTACAAGACTAAAAAAAAGTGGTCAAACTGCCAAAAAAAAAAAAAAAAATCTTGTAAGATTCACATTTTTTACAAAAAATACTTAGTGTAATTTTTTTTCTAATTTGTAATTTGGTACAATTTGTATCCAAATTGAACGGCGTCGATAACGGACAACAAGCTTATCTTCAACGAGATTTATTTGGATTATTTATGTAGGAAAGAAAACAAACTAATAATATACAATTGTATCACGGAATGGTAACGGAATAAAATATGGAAGAAAAAATAGAAAAAAAAAAGTAAATTATGGAGTATTTTAAAACTATATACAGAAGGATGGTAAGACCGTTGCAGTCTTTAATCGTAACGTGCATAGATATTTTAAATATTTCAAACATTTTTCAGTCAAAATTTGACTATAACGTTCAAATTATAACTAGTGTAGATGGGATGATTTGATCAAAGTACCCAAAATGCGATGATTTAATTGATCAAAAAATCTATTGAGTATTTTCTTTTTTTTTGCTAAAATTGTAAATCTTTCCAGAATTTATTTTTTGCACTTTACCTCTTAAAAAAAAAAGTAAACTAGCGATAACTTCCTACGCACAGCTTGATGGAAGCTTAAACTTACTCTGTCAATAGAACATTGACATATGAAAAGCGTTAATTATAGGTGTGTCATTAAACCTTGGCTTAAACTTACTCTGTGAAATGAATCAGATCGGAATCATAAGATTAGTGGACTTAAAGAAAAACCTTGGCTGACCGATCGTGCTGATGATGGTCATACATGTGTACATTTGCCTATTCTTTTATTTATTTACTTAAAGTATATCATAGAAAAGCTAAGGCTTTACAAAAAGAGACATAGAAAAGACTAACATTTCCAACACTCGTAGAGTTCTGGGAAAGAAGAAAAAGGAATATCAATCAAGCTGCAAGTAGTGCTTTATGTAGTGCTAAAGTTCAACGATGAAGTGTTCTATTCAACGCGCTATAATTCCAAATGTCTTTAATATTTGTAGATGGGCCCCATAAGTTATGCCAAACTCATGGCTTGAAAACATTGCATCTGAAAATAAGGCCATCTTCAATGGGGGGCTTCAATTTATCCATTTCTATGGTAAAAAAATAAAAATAAAATTTTTTTTTTCCAATCATAATTTATATCACAATTTTTATCTTATGTGACGGTGATGTAGGATAAAAAATTTCTATGATAATTTCTACATCTAAAATCTTTCATAAAAAATTTCTCTCTCACAACAATTAATATTATACTCTATATTATTAAATTGAACTTTTTATTTTTTGTCACATAGGATAAAAAAAAAGAACTACTGAAGAATATTTTTTTGTATGTACAATTTCTATATAGAAATTCTATCAACTAGAATAGAAATATCTTTAAAGTACAAGGTCAAGTATCATATAAACTCAACTTTAGAAATTTCCATTAGAGATGCATGGCCTAAGATCTGCCTATATTCCGTCGTTAGGTTTCATAAATTGGATTTTCAGTGCATTATTAGATCAGGATATTGAATAAACGAAGTAAATAGATCCTACTAGCAGGAAACCGATGTGGCACTTTAATACGAGGAAGCTGCATGAACGGGATTTCCAATGAGTAGAGCCTGTCTCAAGACATTTGGGACCCTTATGCCAATCGTTTAAATGGGAAGGATGTGATATTCCTGTATATTTTTTTAAATTTATATATGACTGTATTTCGTATTTCGAGTATTTAAAAATTTGTGTATTTTTAAGATTTTATTTTAATCTCTGCATCTTAATTTATGTTGGTTGTCGAGACCTGAATTCTTATTGTTTCCGTTGTTGATTATTTTATTGTCAGCAATATTTATTTATTATTAAATTTATTGGAGTTATTATTGTTAGAATTGGCATTGATTTTATTTTTATTATCATTATTATAGATGATAATATAATTTCTATTACTATTACTATTATTATTATTTTATTATTATTATTATTATTATTATTATTATCCTTGATTTGATTGCATTTTATTATTGTTATTATTATTGTTTGGGTCATTGTTGTTATTATTATTATTTTATTATTATCTAATCCTGAACCATAATCCTTAACCTTAATCCTAAACCCTTACCTAAAACCCTTAACTCTAATCCTATCCCAATCCTTGAACCGAACCCTAAACATACCCCTTCTTTCCCCCTCCCTCATTTCCTCACAGCCCCTCCCCCTTCTTATCCTCTCGGTCTCCCCCCCCCCTCGCTGGAGAACGCACCCTCGGCCCCCTCTCTCTCTCTCTCTCTCTCTCTCTCTCTCTCTCTCCCAGTCTCCTCTCTCTTTCTCCTGCTCTCCCTCTTACGACCCTATCTATCCCTTCCCTCTCTCTCGTCCTCTCTCTCTCTATCTCATGGATCTTTCTCTCTCTCTCTCTCTCACCAGCCATCCTCCTTCTCGCTCTCTCCTTCTCGTCCCCGACACCACTGTAGAAGCATGAAAAAATTATGTAGGCCGCATAAAGGTCTTACCCCCTCAAAAGAACAAAAATAGGCCGCATATGAGCTACATGCGGCCTGAACAACCAGCCACAGAGGAGTCACATGTGGCCTGAACGACCACAGAGCATGGAGCCGCATAAGACCCCCCGACACAACATTCGATGTCTGTCATACTCTCTGACACATCACTCATCACACTGAAACGCTTCGAGACTCATGAAGACGATGGCTCAGAAAAATACGAAAAGTCACATCAACTCATTGATGGCCTCGTCAGACGTGCCACGCCACGTGCTCACTCATATGTGGCTACGTACCCATCAGCCTCATCATCATACGGCCAGAGTGTCCACTCGACCAAGGCCAAACGAGAGCGCATATGCGGCCACAATGCCATGCAACCAGAGTGTCCATCCGACCAAGGCCAAACGAGAGAACATTTATGGCCACAACACTATGCGGCCATGATGTTATGTGGCTCTCGACTTACATAATCTTTCTGTTCCAATCGAAAAAGATTTTTCAGACAGTCAGTGTTGACTACGTGTCCAACTGACCAACTCACGCACACAACGGGTTAAAAATAACCCAAGATCTCATCAACAACAGATCCCAACCGAAGTCGCGTGGCATCATGCCCATGGCATGCAGCTACAGTTGCAACCGTATTCTGTTGAAGGAGCCCCATGCGGCCATCAAACAGAAGCATATGCGGCACCAATAATCCATCAGCATGATGGCTATAAATATGAGCAACTTGGACGTTCCAAAGGGCTAGTTTTTCTGCTTCAGAGACCATACCAAGGTGGAGCTACGTACGTGCACACAAGCTCAGGAGAGAGAAGAGAAGAAAGCATCCCCATTCCTTTGTTAGACCGTCAACGGAGTAAAGGAGCGGCTACAACACTCGATCTCCATCGTCACACTACCCAGATTAAATATTATACATAGATCTTCTGCTTAGGATTTTTTTGTACGTTTGTTTGTTATTAAACGAAAGTATACCCAAACTCACTTGTAATGGCAAAAAACCACCGATCACCACCATCTCCACCGACCACCATCCCTTCCCTCTGTCTGACCCCATCCTGACCCGGATCCTCCACCACCACCACCATGGCCTCCACTTCCTACACCACCGATGTTGTTTTCATCTCCGCCCCTTTTCCCGGGACCGTCCGCGAGTTCCTCGGGACATGTTTACCTGGGTGTACGTGTCAGTTCTCTTTTCTCGTACCACCTCGATCCACGTGTTACCTTAGGCAGCGGGACGCCTCGAGCCACCATTGCCTTGAGAACCGTATCATCTCAGTTTGCGCACCATCTTGATTTTTATGCCCCTTGGACTTTGTCTTTCCTCGTGATCTGTGCCATATCGCTTTACGCGTATGCACCAATTTATATGTCGCATCGATTTGCGCACTTTATGTTCCTTAGAACTTTATCCATGTCTCGACTTACGTGTACATTATATTCCTATTTGTCTCGGTTCTCGTGCTACTTCAGATTTTGTACGTGTCTCAGTTTAGGTGCACATCTCGATTTGTGTGTCCGTATCGATCTACATGCCTTGGTTTCTGTGTCAGATTCTTGCACCGCTTGCGGGACCCACATGGTAAGCCTCGTGCCATCTCTTATAATTTGGTTATATTTTATTGTTTGATGTTGATGTTTGTTTATTATTTATGGTGTGTTCTGAGGACCCCGATAGACGTACGAGCCTGGATCCAGAGTGTCGAAGACTTGTGTATCTAGCCGAGCCATCTAGGAAAATACCCCTTGCTCGTTGACAGTTTTACGCCTATGCGCTTCTCGTCCAACATTTAATTTATTGTAATATTTTACTTCTAAACTGTAATTTTAATAGATATGTAAATATTGATATTAGTATCGAATGGTTCGGTATCGGGACAACACCCATATCGAACAACTCGGACGGGACATCCACGTCTCCGAGGACACGAGCATGACCTGATTATGAGCATCGTCCCTATATGTTCCGTGTCCGACTCACGGTCGGGTTACGACTTGGTACTAGAATATTGGACTTGTTTATTGTGGATTGGTTAAGGAAAGAGAACCATGTGGTGGTGTGCCCTACGTGGCGATTCTTGTTGTGTTTTGGGTTGGTGTCCAGTACGCATTGTAGCGTTGTTGGAGGCCGAGACTTAAATTTTTCGATTTAGGATTCTACGGCGGGTTGTGCTGGGTGATTTTTTTATTGTTTTGCAGTTTATGTTCCGGTCCTAGAATATAGGGGAGGTTCTACCAAAATTTTCTAAAATTTCGGTCAGGAATTCGATTCGAGGATTCAATTAAGGATTTGAGTCAAAAATTTGATCTTTGGAATTTAATTCAGAATATTGTTCGATAATTCGGTTTGGGGACTTGATTCAGAAATTTGGTTAGGAGATTTTTTTTTTAGGATTATGATTCGAAATATGATTCGAATTTTGGTTCATGATTTGATTCGAGAATTTGACTCGAATATTTGATTCGCGATATGCTTAAGTATTTGATTCGGGGTTTGATTTGGTAATATTGGTTGAAAATTTGGTTTAGGACATTGATTAGGGATATTGATTAAGGATTTGATTCAAGAATTTGAATTGGGGATTTGATTTGGGATTATGGTTTGAGAATTTGTTTCAGAGATCTAGGTGAAGTTGTATCCTGGATTTGTGGTATCATACCCTATCTTGTTAGTTTTGCATAGTATTTTGTGGTCTTTCTCCCTTATATGATATATGGATGATATATATGTATGGTGGATCAAAGAATTGTGTATATGATTTGGTTGGTCAAGGATTTCCGATATTACATTTATGATTGAATTACTGCTTTAGTGACTTCTAGTAGTTGTATTCCTAGATTGATGACTTTGTTACACCGTACCTATCTTATATTTCGGAAGTTAGAGGACTTATTGACGGATAGTCTGTGATCATTAATATGATGGATTCCTGTAAGCCATAGGTCTAGCATTGTTCATGGTGATTGGCTTGGTGTTTTATGATCGTTCCCTGACATGATATTTGTACTCCATAGAGGATGAAGATATTATTGATACATTGATTCGGTTGGTAGACCGACTTGATGGATAGACCGATCCGACTGATCGACTACCTGACTGCCTGATTGTCCATGTTTTCTGACATGACTACCTGTACTCGTGCTATTAATTACTAGGTTACCCTTTGAGGTACTGGCCATGTTATCGAACTGAGGTGCTCCGTGTTCAGTTTTGTACTACGGTGCTATTCTTGATTATAGGCGCGACTACATGTTATACCTGTGCACTGGGGTGCTATCCTGTTCTTGTTATTAGATTATAGTATATTATATTGTTATCCTGTACGTGTACTCTTGTAGTTGGCCAGTGATCGTAGCTATCATGGTTGGTTGATGTGTATTGATTGTTGCATTGCGCTCTGGATGAATCTAGGTTGGAACCGACGAAAACCAACGTGGATTCGCACACATCGTATCTGTACTGCGGTAAGTCATTAGGATGATGATGATCGTGTGACCACGACACAAGACTCTATATAACTGTATGGTTAATAAGATAACTAAAATTGGTAGAAGCATTTAGAAAAAAAATTGGCTACATGCAATCCGACATCTCAACGAAACTTGATGGATTTGGAGCTCTCCGTCGTGAGGGAAATACTTCCAGCACACCATCGAGTGTTGCATACATGTGTATATATATATTTATCCCGTACGTCTGGATGATCCGGATAGACTGTAGGACGTGTGGCTATATAAAATTCTAAATTGTATGTGATAGTAACTAGAACTTGTGATAACACTAGTTAGTTAATGTTAACAAGCCGTAGGAATTTGAGTGGTCGTTTATTCATAAAATTGTGTAGTGTGCTGCTTGCTAGTCGACGGATCGCGAATTTCAGTTGACGACGCAGGTACTAGTGGATGTTAGGATGTTTGTGATTGATTGTTGGTTCTTTACTCGTATTAGTTGTTGATGGTTGCATTACACTATGTAATCGTGCGTTGGTACCGCATGATTCATTTCCCCTGATTATTGCTGTTACTATATGTTTCCATGGTTATATTTTTTGCTATTTTTATTCGTCCGTCATTGAGCTTTCCTTTCTGGTACTTGCTGCGGTTGGCCTGACTAACCCTGGATTGTTCCCAGATTGCCTATGACCGACCATATGGATCTTCTAGACCTGACTTGGAGGATGCGCTTCAGTTCGAGATCATATTGGAAACTGTGTGGGAAGGTACTCTAGTCTACATCTTTTCTTACTGCAGACTTCTTGATTATCTTGTGACCACTTTTGGCCGTTTGGCTCTACTTGCTTTCGATATGATATCATCCTTACTGTTGCTTCATTGTGATTATCTGTGGATATGAGATCAGATTTAGGCCATAGATTGTATTGCATGCTTGGATACCCGACTTGACTGACAGCCGTGATCGTCGTACGATGTATTATACTTTGTACGGTGTAGCTGGCCATGTCCGACTTTTACTCGTTATTCCGGGAGCGGGACGTGACAAGGGACCCTTTAGTCATTGTGTGTTGAGGTTTCTAAGATTAAAAAAAAAAGATTTTTTTGACTTTAGTCCCACTTAATAGTATAATTTTAGACTTACATCCCACACATTTTTGTTTATTAGACTTACATCCCATTTTTTGTCATAAAATATATTTGACGACAGTTTTTCGTGACAAAATAAATATTTTTCGTGACAAAAAAGTGAGATGTAAGTCTAATAAACAAAAAAGTATTGAAAGTAAGTCTAAAATTATATTATTAAGTGGGACTAAACTCAAAAATTCTCTTAAAAAAATAGTACCAAAATGCAGCTACTTGCAATGTTGACTGTTGAGATTTCTTTTTTTTCTTTGTTCTTTTTTTTTTTTTTTATATGTATTTTATGTGCCTTATCTTCCGTGTCTAGACACCCACGAGAGGAAAGTGGAATTCCATCCCGTGATCTTCACTATGGAAGATCCACGTATTAACCTGTAGGCTAGACGGGCCAGTAGGCTAGACCACTGTTGAGGTTTCCGAAATTAAAATTGTATGCTCTGTACATGTCATGTCACGCTGCTCCAATACAAAATATGGGCCCTATTAATTATGGGCCCTAGGCGGGTAGTGTGGCTTTTTTGACATTAAAAGCAAACTACATCCTCAGTAGCCAATTCAATTGCTCCATATGCACTAATCTTCACATGTTAATTAGTACTTAACCCTGAAAGTGCTTTTGCTTTGTCAACCTCTAATGATATCATTCACCACGGTTATCTCGTGTCGTGTCGTGTCCTGTTGGTCCCTAATGAAGTCGATCAGTCACAATCAGCCAGCTTAGCTTGAATGACTGAGAAACACACGACAAGAAAAGAATAATGGACTTTCATGGCATGCCTCTGATTTGAACTCCCTAGTCTATTCCATATCTGTGCTCTAAAACCCTTTATAAGAGGATACATGATTGTATTAAGTATTCAACATGATTATGTGGCTTGAAACTGACCTTGATCTTATCCCAAAAATCCTTTCCATTTAAGGCTATTCAGCCCAGAAAATGTCAGTATCATTTTTCACTCTAATGGGGCTCAGGTGTAACTTAGGATAGGATATGCATGGTAATAGTATTTCATCGATTTTTTTAGATTTTTGAACATATTATTTATGAAGTGTTTAAAAAAAAAAATTTGCTTGATAAATTTGTTGAGTCACTGGTTTTGGTCAGTTTAAAAAATCTTCAAAATCAATACAGTATAATTGTGAGTGCCTTTATAAATATTTCAAATCGGTGGTTTCTATTTTTTTCTTTCATTTATATTCTTATCAAAAAAATATAACTACAACTACTAATATTCTACCATATATTTTCTTTCTCATTTTTCTTTCTCTTGAGATTCCATTTGATGGCTACTTCCTCCAAATGGCTAATTTTTTTAAATTTTGCAGTCAATTTGTGTGGTAGTGAATGATTGCCATAAAATTTTGTGGTCAATTTGATGTTGTAGTGAATGCTTTGCTCTCAATATTTACGATTTACTACTTGTCAAACCATTTTATGCTTGCAAGTTATATGAGTGTACAAGCTATTGTTTGGGAGGGGCGTGATATAATATTTTTCGGGATAAATTTTGTTTATATATGTGCATATAAGTAATTTTATTGTTTTAAAATATTTACAGAACCGCTTGTTAATGAATTACCAAATATGAGTTATATTAGTTTAAAAGTCGCTACTTAAAATCGTCCAAAATCGGACCCCTCGTAACCACTCATAACCTAATAATTTAAAATATCTAATAACCGTTATCTCAATAATTGCCAAGCAGATTCTTACGGTAAAATGCAACTTCTTCTTAATGGTACATATGCAATGATATTGAACAAGGGAGACGCTACTAATTTTTTCGTCTCCTTTTGTAGATCAGTACTAATGATTTGCATGCGCTCCCAATCTCTCATCACGAGCAGGTGGTGGCATGCAGCGACTGAACACCAAGTCAGTCGTTGCATGTCACATCATGTTCGTGGCAGTAAATTTGACCTAAGGCTCAATTACGATAATAGCTACACCAAATAAAGCTAGCATACATGCAAAGAATATCCACTCATTGTTTCTCATCAACCACTCATATTTTCTACTCCCATGTAGCATAAAACCGATTCTACTTATTATATCTATCCAAAACAAATTCATATGAATAAATTGAGTGATATTTAACAAAGAGGCTGTCAATGTACATCATAGATAATAAGTAGCATTGAGAGAGCATCATGTATATGTCCAATCAAGATGAGTTGTTGTTCAAAAAACATATAGTTTGTTAGAAACTTAGACCAAAATCTTTGGGGAAACATAACACGTTGTTTTCTGATCTTCTTGTGTACTGTGCCCAGAAGTTAACATATATTAATTACAAGGTTATTTTTTGATATCTTAAATTTTTTAGATAAGTTTACACTTGCCAATGCACACTTGTCTGGTTACTTAAAAAGAAATAAAAAGGCTACAAACTATGTTTATTTAGTGGGTCTAGCATGTACTTGCTACCCATTGTCCAAAACATTAACAACAACAACAACAAAAGGAAAAAACAAAAAACTTTTTCCTTACATATACTGTCTTATAACACGAAGTATAAAATCCCATATGCGCCTGCAGAGCTGAGCAGGAAAAAACTACTGCAACCATTCAAAATTAGGGATAAAGATGGATCACGAGGGGATACAATGAAATATAGTCGTTAGTGAAGGAGTTGGCTGTCACGTACCAACTTTAAATTTCGAAGTTTCGCATAAATGGTACCAAACCACTAAACATACAATTTGCTTTTGGAGACGAGATTAACTAGAGGATAGAAACAAACCCAGATGACCAAAAACATGTTGACAAGGCAAGAAACTAGCAGTATATATACTCTTACCACTTAATATTAGAGCATCTTCAACAATGTTGTGAGTTTAAAAAAAAATTATTGTTACATAGAAATTACAATTTCTTATTTCAAAAAAAAAATTTCCAATACAAATATGAAGTTGGTTGTGACATGACAAGGACAATGTGAAATTGACTGTCTGGATCTAGACAATGAACTTCATAATGACTTTATTTCACATCATCAATAAATATTAATAATAATATCTTAAAAAAGGAAGTAATATTCTTGTATTTTAATATTTTTTTTTTATCTATTTAAATTTTTCATCAACGATTAGCATCTCAAGATTTTGCATTGGAGAAAATATTTCTCTCTCATTGTCTTTTGGCAAGATATTGTCTTGTGGTTCATGTCACGTAAGTATTTATAAAACATTACAAGACAATAGCATGGGAGATGCTCTTAGCTAGACCTACCAATTAACTGCTTATTAGTCTTGCATTCAGCTCGCATTTCTCTATATTGTATCATCAAAATCAGATTCCTTGTCTTTAGGAGAGATTAGTTCTGCCTTTAATTATCCTTCTAATCCTCGGGAAAAGAGCACTAAAACTAATTAAGAGAGGCTGTTGCCAAGATTATTTATTAATTGACGTTTTAAAATATTTTCGAAATAAAGAAGATTCCCACATCTGTTGGTGTTACATGTGCACTTCATGTTCTTCCCCGTACGGCACAGACAGACTTCCACCTCTTCCTCTCACCTTGTTCGAGAGTAAAGGAAAGTCTATTTTTGTTCATCCACCAAAACTAAAATGTATGTTCATCCTCCAATTAAATATTATCACGTATCAAAGAAATCAAATGTCCCAAGAGCCCCTATTCTTTATCTTTCATGTTTGTTTTTGTGTGATGTACGTGTTATGATCAGATAGGACAGGCAACTAAAGCAATTGAACAACATGGTCGCTGCTACTTGGTCCGCAATCTGTGACTGTAGACTGTGACCGCAGGCCATATGTCAGCATTCAATTGACAAAAATTTCGGTGGCGGACTCAAACAAATAGAAGGGCCAATAGAATCGCACCACGTCGCCTGCGGTCAGCGGGCCATATATCATTTTTTTTTTTTTCTTTCTAAAAACATTGATGCGCCATCTTGCATAACGTGGGAGATGCTGTTTGTGGCCCACCTGTCATGGAGGAAGAAACAGATGATCAAGGGGATGGCGAGTGAAGCATTTATCATTTGTTGTGCATGGTGAACAGGTTTTAAGCACACATGGGGATTGTTGTTTTAGGAACAAGGTAAATTCTATTGAAATATCAACTAAAATAGGTCTTGAATTTTATCTTTCATCGTTAATTAACCTTAATTTAGTCCCATATAGGGAAACTTCTAAGAAGATGCTTACTATTTATATTCTACTCACTTTCTCAAATGAAGCAAGTCTTAAAACAACAAAACATAGAGTTCCATTTATGATCGACAACGAATAACAAAGAAATAATGTTATTCGCTGAAGACTAGCTTATGTATGTGAGGCAAAGATATAATTATTTTATTGAATAAAAAAGAGACCATCTTACAAAAATTTCTTGAAGGGTAACATAAAATGATCGACAATAGAGGTACTCATGAGGTACTCATTTATCTGAAGTCCTTTGTGTCACCTTTTCAACATACTTCCTTTGGGATAGACATAACTTTCCAGCCTTCCGGTCTCAATAAATCTCTATCCCAATAATTTTTTGAGCTCTACCTAAATATTTCATGTCAAATTTTGCATTCAATTAAGCTTTAAGCGTCTTTATTTCTACACTCTTAGAAGAAATTAACATGTCATTGACTTATATAACATGAGATATATCGACGAACCATTCTTGAGCCGCTTCGAGACTATTGCAATACTCGTATTGAAAGAAATTGGTTTTCATAGTAAACAAGTCGAATTGCTTATACGACTGTCCAGGAAACTACTACTCCAAGCAATAAAGAGACCACTTGAATTCACTTACGTGATACTCCTTGTTGGGTTCCATAAAACCTTTGGGATGTCTCATAAAGATCTTATTTTCCAAGTTCCCATACAGAAAAGTTATTTTTACATCCATCACTACTAGAATAAGCGGGATTAGCGACGTTTTTTAGCGACTCCATTAAAAACGTCGCTAATTTAGCGACTCCATGTGAAAATGTCGCTAGACGTCGCTAATTGGCGACATTTAGCGACGTTTATCGACTTTTAATCAGTTTTTAAAATATTAGTCGCTATAAGTTCAATTTAGGTCGCTAAATGTCGCTAATATGTTTTATTTAGCGACGTTTAGCGACGTTTTTAGCGACGTATATATTCTGGACATTTAGCGACGTCATTAGCGACGTTTAAGACGTCACTACATTAGCGACTTGGTTATTGGCGTCGCTAAAACGTCGCTAAATTTTTTACTTAGGGCTGATTCCCCCCATTTCCTTCGATCTCTCCCTCTCCCTCTCCCAAATTTCAAACCCCGGCTACTCCTTCCTCCCTCCGGCGACCCCTCCTCCCTTCGGCGACCCCCCTCGGCCGAGTCCTCCCCCTCCGGCTCCCCTCCTCCCTCCAGCGCCCCCTCCTCCCTCCCGGCGACCCCCCTCCAGCCGCGTCCTCCCCCCTCCGGCCGCGTCCTCCCCCCTCATCCTCCAGGTAAACCCTAACTCTATCTCTCTCTCTCTCTCTCTCTCTCTCTCTCACAGGATACACATGTGACACAGACACAGACACGACACACACACACACTGATACAGACACTGATCAGGACCTAGGGTTAGGGTTAGGGTTAGGGTTAGGTTTTTTGACCTGGGTCCTTGTGTTAACAGTGCGGAGATGGTGTATACTGGATCTTGTGAGGAGTGTGCAAGAGTGAACATTGCTCTATGACAGTGTGTCCTCGTGTTAACAGTGCGTATATGTGTTCTTGAGTAAGGTGTGTAGTGTTGTGTTTAAATTGTAGATGTGAACTGTGTTAGATGAGTGTCATGGTGTATCATAGACACCCGTGTGTCTGCAGCAAAGGGGATTCCAGTGTAGTGTGTATCAAAGATTGGGTAGTTCTCTGTGTGTGTGCATAACTTAAACACGGTAACCCACAGTTTTCTGTGTGCATATTGGTATTCCAGTATGGTGTATGGTCTGGATTTGTGCATTTGCTCAGAGCAGTAAGTGTAGTAGTGCCCTACAGTATGTGCAAGACTGAAATTGTAGTAGTGGCATTTGAAACTGTGCAATCTGGCACATTGCTTCTGTGTTGAGGAACAATATTTCCTGCATGTGTGTATGTCTCTAAAGAGCCTGTGCAGTGCAAGAATCCCATGTGTGCATCAGTGCAGTAGAAGTCTGCAGCAGTGTCAAGGATTAACCACAGAACAGGGGTATCAATATGTGCGTGCACCTGCTATTTGAGTATAGAATTGTATGAATTGAAGTATTATGGGTTTGAACTTAAGAAATGTGTTCAATATTAGCATATGAGAGGGTGTGTAATATGTGCATTGATATGTGCCTGTCTAGTGTATGTAGGTAGTGATGTGTATCATGTGATGGTGTCAAGAGTGCCTGTGTTAGTGTGCAGACCTTGGGGGCTCTGTGTTGCAAACTGGTAGTGAGATGAGTGTGTTGTGTTCAGATTTTGAGTACAGAAAATAGTGTAGCAATCAGTGGGCAACCGGTCAATACCCGACCCTTCTCTTATTGGAGAAGGTTGGATAATCGTGCTATATATTTGGCAAGAAAGCAAGCAGTGGATATATTCACTCTGAGGAAAGAAAGCAGAAACTTGAATCACATCAAAAAGTGTTGCTTATCAAATTCGTTTTGACTTAAAAATTCATTATCTTTTTTAATTTAATCCTACCATCTTATAATAAGCTTTAACAATCCCAAACCAAGCCTAACAAAAAAGAAACCACAGTTTCTGTCCTGGCCTAGGCTGGGATTTGGGTTTGCTATAGTTATCAGGATCTAGCATGCTGCTGTCCTACAAAATATTATACCTACACTGGTGTGCACACACTCTGCACAGGATCTAACATGCTTCTTCTATGTGACTTCAAATATAGATTACCTAGCCAACTAATTGTCAGCTTCTTCTTTAAAGAATCACACTGTATGTAATGATTTATATGATACATACTGTCATTTTGTAGAAGTATCTAGAAATGGATATGAATTACTATCTGCGTCATCGTTCGTGGATGTACAACCGTCATCCTGATGACATCTGCGGTGTGCGGGATGAATTCATTGAGGGTGTACAACAGTTCCTGCAGTTCGCCAAGGCATTCCCTCAGTAAATGGACGGTACCAAAATTAAGTGTCCGTGTGTGAGATATCGCAACAGAAAATATCATCCAGAAGTGGAAGTCACATATCATTTGTACTCGAAGGGCTTCACGCCGAATTACTATCAGTGGACCGCGCACGGAGAAATTGTATCTCTAGCATCAGAGTCGGAGCCCTATGTGGAGCCGTATATGGATATCCACGACCACGATGCTTACGACGAAGGGTTGGTGAACATGGTTTATGATGCGGCGGGGCCTAGTTTCAATCCGGACAATTATGATGCGGCAGGACCTAGTTTCAATCCGGACTATTATGATGCAGCTGAGGAGGCACCGAATGCCGATGCTGTAAAGTTTATGGAGTTGCTGGAGAATGCAAGGACTCCACTATATCCTGGTTGTGAGGATCATTCACCATTGGAGGTGGTTACAAGATTATTGAGCATCAAATCCGATTTTAACATGTCGCAAGAATGCTATAATCGCCTGATCGATTTGATTATAGAGATTTTGCCCGAGGGTGCAAAGTTGCCTAAAGACTTCTATCGATCTAAGAGGATGGTGAGATCGCTTTGGATGGGATACAAGAAAATCGATGCATGTCACAACGGGTGCATGTTGTACTACAAAGACGACAATGATGAATATGCGTGCAGATTCTGTGGTGTTGATCGCTACAAGGCCACTGTTAGAGGAAAGTCTGTCGGTGCAAGGAAGCCTACCGATTCGATGCACTACTTGCCTTTGATGTCACAGTTGCAGCGGTTGTTTATGGTTAAGGAGACTGCAGAAAGTATAAGTTGGCACAGGCGAAAACAGATCGAAGGAGTATTGGATCATCCATCCGATAGAGAAGCATGGAAGCACTTTGATCGAGAGTATCCACATTTTGCCGAAGATTCGCGTAATGTCAGATTGGGGCTCTCCTCTGACGGTTTTACCCCATTCGGACTTTTGGGCTCCCAGTGTTCGTGTTGGCCTGTGATCGTCACTCCGTACAATCTACCGCCTTGGATGTGCATGAAGACTCTGTATATGTTCCTAACCGTTATTATTCCGGGTCCGAACAATCCGAAGAGGAACATCGATGTGTATTTACAGCCTTTGATAGATGAGTTGAATCAGCTGTAGAAAGTAGGTGCCAACACGTACGATATTTCTAGAAAGCAAAATTTTCAGATGAGGGCAGCACTTATGTGGACCATCAACGACTTTCTGGCCTATGAAATATTATCGGGATAGAGCACCCATGGTCGTCTCTCATGTCCGTATTGCATGGACCGTACTAAGGCTTTTCGTTTGAAACACGGAGACAAACCGTGCTTCTTCGATTGTCATCGACAATTTCTGCCGAAGGATCATCCGTACCGGAGGAACCAGAATGCTTTTCGTGCGGGAGTTGTGGAGAAGGCCAATCCACCCCCAAGGTGGCCCAGATATACGATATGGGAAGAGGTAAAAGATTTACGAAGTGCAATCGAAGAGCCTGCTAAGGGGTACAAGTGTGACGGATTTGGTCGCACCCATAACTAGACGAAGAGGGGTATATTTTGGGATCTGCCATATTGGAGCACTAATCTGATCAGACATAACCTTGATGTCATTCATATCGAGAAGAATGTGTTTGATAATATAATTAATACTGTAATGGAGGTAAAAGGGAAGACGAAAGATAATCTGAAGGCCAGGTTGGACTTAGAAGAAATATGTAGACGTCCTGCATTGTATTTGATAGAGGAGGGGAATAGAAAGTTAAAGCAACCTAAGTCAGTTTTCTCACTGGAGAAAGAGGATAAATGGAGACTTTGTAGGTGGATTCAGGGTCTAAAGTTTTCAGACGGGTACGTGTCGAACTTGAGAAGATGCGTCGACCTCAAGAAGAACAACCTGACGGGTATGAAGAGCCACGATTGTCACATATTCATGGAGAGGTTAATTCCGATTGCATTTCGGGAATTCTTACCGCAGGTCATTTCGGATCCATTGATAGAACTCAGTATATTCTTCAGAGATCTTTGTTGTACTAAGTTGCTCGTCGATCGTCTAGAAAAGCAAAAGAAGGACATTGCGGTAACACTATGTAAGCTCGAGAAGGTGTTTCCTCCTGGATTCTTCGACTCTATGGAGCATTTGCCAATTTATCTTTCCTATGAGGCACGTGTTGGTGGTCATGTCGGTTATCGGTGGATGTACCCCTTCAAGCGGCATCTTAATCACCTAAAGAGAAAGGTGAAAAACAAGGCACGGGTTGAGGGCTCTATTTGTGAAGTTTATGTTCTCGAGGAGATTACAAACTTTTGCTCGACGTATTTTAAACCGCATATTGCTACTAATAGAACGAAAGCTCCGTGAAATGACGACGCATATCAGGAATCTAATGATGCAATACTCAAAGTATTCAATGTGTCCGAAAAGCCTTCAAAAAAAATAAAGAAGAGATATTTGAATGACGACGAGCTAAGGGCTGCTCAGTTGTATATATTACTCAATTGCGACGAGGATGAAGTGGAGAAGCTAGAGGGATAAGTAATTAATACGTCCATGTTTACATCATCTCAATATAATAGTATAAGATACTATTATGCTACTAATTAGCAGTTGCTTTATTATTTTTTAGCACATATAATAATGAGTTGTGGTCGGTTAGACCCTACATAACAGACGAAGAACTAGAACAAGAAATGAGATACCATTTTCCTTCTTGGTTGAGCGCATATGTAAGATGCTTGGTAATTACTTTTTAATTCTGCACTTGCAAAACAAATAATTTACTATCGCTACTTTGGTATTTAGGTCGATCGTCTAATAACATCCGAGACTGAATCTATTAGAACTCTAGCCAAGGGAGCAATTACTGCCGTTAAAATATGGCCAAGTTTCTGTGTGAATGGGTTTAGGTTCAAGTCAACAAATGCTCCTATCAGAGACAGCTTTCTGGATCTTGATTCCACGAAAAACAGTTGTTTGTGTATCAAATCTTCGAACTACAAAGACGTCGATCCAGGCAATAGTTTATTTGGCATCTTACGAGAGATTGTAGAGTTGACATATAATTATGGCACAGAACCTGCTAATATCGTGCTATTCAAGTGTGAATGGTTCAATCCGATTCAAGATCAAGGTTGGAAAATTAACAAGCATGGTGTCACGACCCGCACCCGGAAAATCGGGCATGAGTCGTGGGTACGTCCAGCCTACGCCGCAGCATCGGCGGTAGAACGCTGTCTAGGTCAACTATCTAGATAATAATCTCACACAAAAATCGGGCATGACCTCTCCAAAAGGAGGGCAACCACACAAATAATATATAAACCTGTCAAGATCTCAACTCCAAACGGAGGAGCAAATATCAAATGATAATCACAATATACTCAATCACGAATCTAAGCACGATAAGATAACACAGAGATCTAACAACTATAAAGTCTAACCAACAACAACTACTACAACAACCACAACATCAAATAATAATACAACAATATCCAAAATAATATACAAACAAGGTCTCAATCCAAAACCGGAGACAAATCCGGTACTAAGGCTAATAAAACAACAACAAGATCCTAGTGATCCCGGCTACCAACCCAAAAATCACCCCTAAACTAGAGGGTCCCTGTCTGCACCATCGACAGGCTCAGGTCCATAGAACGTCGGACACCAATCCTCCGGATACATCTCTAACAGCAGGACTGGAGCAAGTACATCTCTAACAGCAGTTCCATTTAAATGATAAAAACTATAAAACAGTTATAGCAAGTAGCAAGAAGAAAGAAGTAAGTATGAAACAGGAAATAAACATGTATCACTGGTGCATAAAGGTAAAGATACAGGAATATCAGAAACAAGATAGTAGTAACTGTAAGATACAAGAATCTAAGCTAAGATCAAGTCCATGCACATGAACGTATAGTGAGTCCAGCATGAAAAATATGTAGTGAGTCAAGTCCAGAAACATGTAAGTGAGACAAGTCAAGAAATACATGAGAGTCCAGACTATAAAGAATGAACTCGGTGTCTTTGAAATACTTGTTTCGACATGTAAACGGCTAGGGGTAAGTACGGCTCACCGCGCACTGGGTGCGCGGCTGCTATCATTCCAGATTAGACCAGAGGGAGTGATTCCTGATGATGCCAGATAGGAATGTTTATATGTCTACTCGAGTATTTCCCCGCCCCGACTAATACAAGTGGATCCAAGACCCGACACGCAAATCAAGATGAGTCCAGCCTGAACGTGAATGATGCCTGTAGTGATGCCAGTAGGTGATGCCAGTAGTGATTCCAGAATAGAGGCCAGAAACATGAAATGTACGTGTCGCAAGTAAATGAATCCAGAAATATCAATCAGTGTCCCGTGTTGTGCCAGAATAATCAGATGATACTATACTAGAAGCTGAATCATAATAATCATCAGATAATGAAAACTATTAGAGAATGTACTCGCCTGACGTCCTGAGCAACTGGCGATCCGAACCGGTGTCGCAAGGACCTAATACGAAAAGCAAGGTTAAACAGGGTTCTAATGAGTTAAACAGATATAAAATAATTAAAAATAGGCTTCTAGGGTCGTTCTAGGTCAAACGGGTCAAACCGGTAAAATCTGGGTCAAAAAGTCAACTCTGGGTCCAAAAAGTCAACTCTGGGTCAAAACTAGGTCAAAAGTTGACTTTGGCGGTCAACCGAGTCAACTACGGTCAAGTCTGGGTCAAACTGGGGTGCTCCTGAAATTCTAGGTCAAACCGAGCACATTAAGCTAGAAAACTCACAAACTCGCCTCCTTGAGATACTGGGATACCCTCGGTATCCGATACCTCAACCTAGGCTACGCACCCCGCATAAACCCGCTAAAACCTATGCTAGCACGCGTAAATATATACACATAAGCATATAAAAATTACTTCAATACTATTCCTAGGCCATTGCTCAAAAACTCCGCTCGAAACCCAATACCTTGGTTATCTTAAGGTATTGAGATACCTAGGTATCTCAAGGTATTGAGATACCGCTCTAAACTCAGCCCGACTACCCCTCTAGCTAACTTACTATGCATAAACCTATATATCTAGCTATAATCTAGGCTAAAATATAGATATCAAATACATATAGGCATATACCTATATATCTATACCCAATACCTTACCTTACCTTACCTTACCCTCAAATATATATATCTATACCTAGATATCTAACTATCTATCTAGCTATGTATATATCTATATATATAGATCTATATATCTAGCTATCCCTCTACCTATCCATCTACCTATCTAGTATCAACCTATCTAGTTATCTATCTAACTATCTAACTAGCTATTTATTTATGTATCTAACTATTAAACTATTTACCTATCCATCTAATATCTATATAGCATCTATCTATTTATCTCTAACTACCTAGGTGTCTAGTTACCTATGTATCTATCTAACCATCTATGTGTTAATCTATCTATTTTTATATCTATCTATCAACCTAGCTATTCATATATCTACCTATCCATATATCTATCTATCTATCTATTTATCTATGCATCTATCTATGTGTCTATCTATCTAACAATCTATATACCCATCTAACTATAGATCTAGTTATCTATCCATTCACCTTATCTATCCATCAAACTATTTACCTATCTATTTAACCATCTATCTATCTAATAATCTAACTACCTATATATATCTATGTATATATCTCTCCCTCTCCCTCGCATTTGCTGCTGCCCTTGCCTTAACTTGCTGCTGCTGCTACCTTAAACTGCTGTTGTTGCTGCATTTTCTACTTGCTACAGCTGCTGCTCATGCTCTTGCTGCTGCCGCGGCGCTGCCTCGCTCGAGCGAGCTGCTGCCGCGGCGCTGGAACTGCTGCTGCTGCTGCTGCTGCAGGCCGCGCTGCAGCGAGCTGCTGCCGCGGCGCGCTGCCGCTGCTACTGTGGCGCTGCTGCGCTCGCGCGCTCTGCTGCAGCCTGCTGCTGATGCTTCTGCTGCTGCCGCGGCGCTGCCTCGCTCGAGCGAGCTGCTGCCGCGGCGCTGCCTCGCTCGAGCGAGCTGCTGCTACTGCTGAATACTGCTGCTGCTGCGCCTATTTCTGCTGCTGCAGCTGCTGGTTCCAGTCCCAGGCACCCCCCCTCTCTCAAACACACACACACACTTCTATATACATATACATATATACATATACATATATATACATCTATATATATATAACTAGATATCTATATATATATTCACACTCATCTACACACTCTAACACACACACTAGCACACTAATACACACACACACTCACAACACAAGCACACACACACACATATAAACATTTATATATCTATCCTCACTCACAGACACTCACTCTCACACACCCTCACACACACACTCTCACACACACTAGCACACTCTCTCACAAACACACAACCTCACACACAAACCCTCATACATATATATACAAATATATATACATATATACACACAACTCAAACTCATATATATATATATATATAGGCACTCACTCACACTCACACTCACTCACCTACGCACTAGCACACACTCACACAAGCACTCACTAACACACTCACAAACACACAACCACACACACACACACATATATATATATATATATATATATATATATATATATATATATATATATATATATATATATATATATACATAAACACACATACAAATATATATATAAATATATATATATATAGACACTAACACTAACACAACACAACACACAACAACACACACCACGCCCACAACGCTCACCAACGCACGCCCAACGGTCCCGACACGCCCAAACACCTATAAATATATAAAATATAGCCCAAAAATTCTAGCACACACTCCTCGATACTAATCCAACGCGCGCACAAGGCCGAAACGAGGAAACCAAGTCGAAATGGCCGTTCGGTCATTTCGACGAACACGTAGTGCGCGGTTCGGAAAACCTCCTGAAACTCACACCAAACGAACTCGGAATCGGCCCAAAATTTACCCACGCACTCTACACGATGCCTAGATCCTAGAAAATGTGCTCCCGCGTCAATTCTAGGCCCGTGGCGGAAACGCACACGCACTTAGAATCGGCGACGACGAAAAGCCCCAATTTTGCCCGAAACGCCCGTTTCTCCGCGACACGACTTCCCGTGTCCGAACGAAGACACGCACTCACCCTCAAGACACCCTACAACGTCTACCTAGGTCCATCTAACCTAGGGCATCACTCAAAATTGGGCCAAATTTGGATTCCACCCGAAATTGACACAAAACCTAATGTTAAAGTCTCTAAACCCAACCAAACTAGTTCCAACTTCCTTCCACGGGTAGCCTAAGGGTCTAGGAAGGTTCTAAAATATTAACTACACTATATAAAAATAATTACAAGGGGGAAAATCAGGGTTTACCTCTTGGGAGTTGGAATCCCAAGCCAAAATCTCCCAAATGCTCCAAATCCTCCAATCCAAGCTTCCAAGCTCCCAATCCAAGCTCCAACACAAAATCTAGGCTCTACCCACCTAGGTTAGGGAAAATGCAAGATTAGGGTTCAATCAAGAAGAAGAAATGGAAGAAAGAAGGAAGAAAATGGAAGAGAAACTTACTTGGAGAAGGAAGGAAGAAGAAAAAAGAAGTGGAGAAGAAGAAGAAGAAGGAAGAAGTGAAGAATGAAGAAAAATGAAGAGGGGGCTGCTGTTCTCACGGGTTGGGGCTGGAAAAGGGGTCGGCTACACACCTAAATAAAGGGTTACATAAGTCCAAATGACCAAAATGCCCTCCTAACTCTCGGTTTTGGGTTCCGGGTTCCAAAAGCACTCAAACTAGTTCTAAATCTCTCCAACTAACCTCCTAAAAATAAAATAAATATTCTAAGCCCCAAAATAATTCTCACAAGGGTGTGGGCTGGGTCGGACATGGGTCCACTAGGGTCTGACATGGGTCCAGGCTAGCCAAAACCCTAAAACAATCAAAATAAAAATAATAAAAAATAATGCAATCACTAATTAAATATAAATATAATTAATTATAAATAATACACAATTAACCAAATTAAAAATAAATAAAAAATACCCGGCTCTTGAAATGGGATGGTGACAAGCCTATCCTCCTTAGAAAATTTCGTCCTCGAAATTTATAGTCAATCACAATCTCTCTAGGTCAAACCCCCAACAATCACAGTCAAGAAATTCTACCTAAACAACATACAAGATCAGGGTCCTACTGGTCGTATTATTACAGTCTCAATCGGGGTCACTACACTATCTACCACAGCACAAAAAAATCTAACAGGTACTAATGAAGCACACCACAGGAATGGAAAAGGACAGGAAGAAGAAACAAGAGACAGACCTGCTAACCCAACATCCGTAGCATCGGCCTCCTCGACCGTCAACGCATAAGCCCTGCCCTGCTGGGGTGTATCCCTCTGCTGGTGCGGGGCATGATGCTGTGCCACAGATGGCCTAGCTCCAACTCTCTGATCTTGTGCTCCACCCAATGGAGGTACAGTAGGGCAATCTCGCATCTGGTGAGCAGCGGATCCACAGAACAAACACACCTTCAGCCTCCTCCTACAAATATCCCAGGTGTGTCCTGCTTTCTTGCAGTAGGCACAAGTGGGCACCCTCTGATCCTGACCCTGCTGCGCTGCCTTTTGCACATAGGGACGCTTAGCTGGTCCCGCACTACCACTGGCACTGCCTAAATCATCCCTGCCTCTCTTGGACTTGAGCTCCAAGTCATCCTCTGCTCTCTGAGCATCTCCTACTATCTGCTCAAAAGTCGTCTCGCGGTCGCTCCTGGTCAAAGACTTGACCGCCATAACCAAGCCCTTGCGAAACTTCCTCGCCTTAGCTGCCTCACTCAAGCCATCTACAAATCTGCCCAAACGACAGAACTCCGCTGCGTACTCGTCCACCGTCATGCTCCCCTGGACGAGTGCCTCGAACTGGCTCTCCAAAGCACTGAGCGCCACATCAGGGAAAAACTTCTCCTTAAAAAGTCTCTTGAAAGCCTCCCAAGTAAGCCCTGGCGCTGCAATCCTCGTATCTGTGCGATACCATGTCAAAGCGAGGTCGAACATCTGACTGCCCGCTGCCTCTATCTGCATGCTGTCTGGAATCTGCGCCAGCCTGAAGATGCCCTCGATCTGCTCTATCCAGTCATCCGCGTACAGGATCCCTTCTGTACCACGGAACTCCTTGGGCCGCATCCTCTGGAAGTCGATGTTACTACCCGGCCTCGGATGCTGAATCTGATCTGCCTGTGGCTGAATCTGTGCCACCCTATCCACTGCTGTCATGGCCACCTGGTGGGCGTTCTCAATGCCCAGCCTCATCACATCCACCTGACGGTGCTGCGCGTCCATCATCTCCCTGAAGAACGCAAACAACTGTGCGGTATCTACTGGAGCAGGAAGTGGTGGAGGAACCACCGGAACGACTGGGGTAGTCCTCGGATCGACAGGTGAAGGAGGATCCCCAAAAGAAGCAGATGCTCCCTCAACCGCAGGAGTGGTGAGTGGAGCGGTAGCAGCTGCCTGAATACGAGCTGGACGAGAGGTAGCAGACCTCTCAGTGGCAACTGCTGGAACGGTACGATAAGATCGTGTCTTCGGAGGCATCCTGAACACAGATCAAAAGAAGTCAATACGGTGCAAGATATGATATCATCAAAGAAGGACAGTAATATTTCAAAAGAAAGCAATTTCAGAATAATTAGATTGGAATTGTTCCTAGTCGTGATTGAGTACACTCTCATCCTAGATCCTAGATCCTATAGCAGGCTCGCAGCAGTACAACTAAGTTGTTGTACCACAACGACATCGCACTAATTGCGAATCGAGACCTGCATGGGGCAGCCACCAAAAACGTGTCACGACCCGCACCCGGAAAATCGGGCATGAGTGGTGGGTACGTCCAGCCTACGCCGCAGCATCGGCGGTAGAACGCTATCTAGGTCAACTATCTAGATAATAATCTCATACAAAAATCGGGCATGACCTCTCCAAAAGGAGGGCAACCACACAAACAATATATAAACCTGTCAAGATCTCAACTCCAAACGGAGGAGCAAATATCAAATGATAATCACAATATACTCAATCACGAATCTAAGCACGATAAGATAACACAGAGATCTAACAACTATAAAGTCTAACCAACAACAACTACTACAACAACCACAACATCAAATAATAATACAACAATATCCAAAATAATATACAAACAAGGTCTCAATCCAAAACCGGAGACAAATCCGGTACTAAGGCTAATAAAACAACAACAAGATCCTAGTGATCCTGGCTACCAACCCGGAAATCACCCCTAAACTAGAGGGTCCCTGTCTGCACCATCGACAGGCTCAGGTCCATAGAACGTCGGACACCAATCCTCCGGATACTCTGAAAAAATATGTCCAGTCAGGACTGGAGCAAGTACATCTCTAACAGCAGTTCCATTTAAATGATAAAAACTATAAAACAGTTATAGCAAGTAGCAAGAAGAAAGAAGTAAGTATGAAACAGGAAATAAACATGTATCACTGGTGCATAAAGGTAAAGATGCAGGAATATCAGAAACAAGATAGTAGTAACTGTAAGATACAAGAATCTAAGCTAAGATCAAGTCCGTGCACATGAACGTGTAGTGAGTCCAGCATGAAAAATATGTAGTGAGTCAAGTCCAGAAACATGTAAGTAAGACAAGTCAAGAAATGCATGAGAGTCCAGACTATAAAGAATGAACTCGGTGTCTTTGAAATACTTGTTTCGACATGTAAACGGCTAGGGGTAAGTACGGCTCACCGCGCACTGGGTGCGCGGCTGCTATCATTCCAGATTAGACCAGAGGGAGTGATTCCTGATGATGCCAGATAGGAATGTTTACATGTCTACTCGAGTATTTCCCCGCCCCGACTAATACAAGTGGATCCAAGACCCGACACGCAAATCAAGATGAGTCCAGCCTGAACATGAATGATGCCTGTAGTGATGCCAGTAGGTGATGCCAGTAGTGATTCCAGAATAGAGGCCAGAAACATGAAATGTACGTGTCGCAAGTAAATAAATCCAGAAATATCAATCAGTGTCCCGTGTTGTGCCAGAATAATCAGATGATACTATACTAGAAGCTGAATTATAATAATCATCAGATAATGAAAACTATCAGAGAATGTACTCGCCTGACGTCCTGAGCAACTGGCGATCCGAACCGGTGTCGCAAGGACCTAATGCGAAAAGCAAGGTTAAACAGGGTTCTAATGAGTTAAATAGATATAAAATAATTAAAAATAGGCTTCTAGGGTCGTTATAGGTCAAACGGGTCAAACCGGTAAATCTGGGTCAAAAAGTCAACTCTGGGTCCAAAAAGTCAACTCTGGGTCAAAATTAGGTCAAAAGTTGACTTTGGCGGTCAACCGAGTCAACTACGGTCAAGTCTGGGTCAAACTGGGGTGCTCCTGAAATTCTAGGTCAAACCGAGCTCATTAAGCTAGAAAACTCACAAACTCGCCTCCTTTAGATACCGGGATACCCTCGGTATCCGATACCTCAACCTAGGCTACGCACCCCGCCTAAACCCGCTAAAACCTATGCTAGCACGCGTAAATATATACACATAAACATATAAAAATCACTTCAATACTATTCCTTGGCCATTGCTCAAAAATCCCGCTCGAAACCCAATACCTTGGTTATCTTAAGGTATTGAGATACCTCGGTATCTCAAGGTATTGAGATACCGCTCTAAACTCAGCCCGACTACCCCTCTAGCTAACTTACTATGCATAAACCTATATATCTAGCTATAATCTAGGCTAAAATATAGATATCTAATACATATAGGCATATACCTATATATCTATACCCAATACCTTACCTTACCCTCAAATATATATATCTATACCTAGATATCTAACTATCTATCTAGCTATGTATATATCTATATATATAGATCTATATATCTAGCTATCCCTCTACCTATCCATCTACCTATCTAGTATCAACCTATCTAGTTATCTATCTAACTATCTAACTAGCTATTTATTTATGTATCTAACTATTAAACTATTTACCTATCCATCTAATATCTATATAGCATCTATCTATTTATCTCTAACTACCTAGGTGTCTAGTTACCTATGTATCTATCTAACCATCTATGTGTTAATCTATCTATTTTTATATCTATCTATCAACCTAGCTATTCATATATCTACCTATCCATATATCTATCTATCTATCTATGCATCTATCTATGTGTCTATCTATCTAACAATCTATATACCCATCTAACTATAGATATAGTTATCTATCCATTCACCTTATCTATCCATCAAACTATTTACCTATCTATTTAACCATCTATCTATCTAATAATCTAACTACCTATATATATCTATGTATATATCTCTCCCTCTCCCTCGCATTTGCTGCTGCCCTTGCCTTAACTTGCTGCTGCTGCTACCTTAAACTGCTGTTGTTGCTGCATTTTCTACTTGCTACAGCTGCTGCTCATGCTCTTGCTGCTGCCGCGGCGCTGCCTCGCTCGAGCGAGCTGCTGTCGCGGCGCTGGAACTGTTGCTGCTGCTGCTGCTGCAGGCCGCGCTGCAGCGAGCTGCTGCCGCGGCGCGCTGCCGCTGCTGCCGCGGCGCTGCTGCGCCCGCGCGCTCTGCTGCAGCCTGCTGCTGATGCTTCTGCTGCTGCCGCGGCGCTGCCTCGCTCGAGCGAGCTGCTGCCGCGGCGCTGCCTTGCTCGAGCGAGCTGCTGCTACTGCTGAATACTGCTGCTGCTGCGCCTATTTCTGCTGCTGCAGCTGCTGGTTCCAGTCCCAGGCACCCCCCCCTCTCTCAAACACACACACACACACTCTTATATACATATACATATATATACATCTATATATATATAACTAGATATCATATATATATTCACACTCATCTACACACTCTAACACACACACTAGCACACTAATACACACACACACTCACAACACAAGCACACACACACACATATAAACATATATATATATATATCTATATATATATATATATCTATCCTCACTCACACACACTCACTCTCACACACCCTCACACACACACTCTCACACACACTAGCACACTCTCTCACAAACACACAACCTCACACACAAACCCTCATACATATATATACAAATATATATACATATATACACACAACTCAAACTCATATATATATATATATATATAGGCACTCACTCACACTCACACACACTCACCTACGCACTAGCACACACTCACACAAGCACTCACTAACACACTCACAAACACACAACCACACACATATATATATATATATATATATATACATAAACACACATACAAATATATATAAAAATATATATATATAGACACTAACACTAACACAACACAACACACAACAACACACACCACGCCCACAACGCTCACCAACGCACGCCCAACGGCCCCGACACGCCCAAACACCTATAAATATATAAAATATAGCCCGAAAATTCTAGCACACACTCTCCGACACTAACCCAACGCGCGCACAAGCCCGAAACGAGGAAACCAAGTCGAAATGGCCGTTCGGTCATTTCGACGAACACGTGGTGCGCGGTTCGGAAAATCTCCTAAAACGCACACCAAACGAACTCAGAATCGGCCCAAAATTTACCCACGCGCTCTACACGATGCCTAGATCCTAGAAAATGTGCTCCCGCGTCGATTCTAGGCCCGTGGCGGAAACGCACATGCACTTAGAATCGGCGACGACGAAAAGCCCCAATTTCGCCCGAAACGCCCGTTTCTCCGCGACACGACTTCCCGTGTCCGAACGGAGACACGCACTCACCCCCAAGACACCCGACAACATCTACCTAGGTCCATCTAACCTAGGGCATCACCCAAAATTGGGCCAAATTCGGATTCCACCCGAAATTGACACAAAATCTAATGTTAAAGTCTCTAAACCCAACCAAACTAGTTCCAACTTCCTCCCACGGGTAGCCTAAGGGTCTAGGAAGGTTCTAAAATATTAACTACACTATATAAAAATAATTACAAGGAGGAAAATCAGGGTTTACCTCTTGGGAGTTGGAATCCCAAGCCAAAATCTCCAAAATACTCCAAATCCTCCAATCCAAGCTTCCAAGCTCCCAATCCAAGCTCCAACACAAAATCTAGGCTCTACCCACCTAGGTTAGGGAAAATGCAAGGTTAGGGTTCAATCAAGAAGAAGAAATGGAAGAAAGAAGGAAGAAAATGGAAGAGAAACTTACTTGGAGAAGGAAGGAAGAAGAAAAAAGAAGTGGAGAAGAAGAAGAAGAAGGAAGAAGTAAAGAATGAAGAAAAATGAAGAGGGGGCTGCTGTTCTCACGGGTTGGGGCTGGAAAAGGGGTCGGCTACACACCTAAATAAAGGGTTACATAAGTCCAAATGACCAAAATGCCCTCCTAACTCTCGATTTTGGTTTCCGGGTTCCAAAAGCACTCAAACTAGTTCTAAATCTCTCCAACTAACCTCCTAAAAATAAAATAAATATTCTAAGCCCCAAAATAATTCTCACAAGGGTGTGGGCTGGGTCGGACATGGGTCCACTAGGGTCTGACATGGGTCCAGGCTAGCCAAAACCCTAAAACAATCAAAATAAAAATAATAATAAATAATGCAATCACTAATTAAATATAAATATAATTAATTATAAATAATACACAATTAACCAAATTAAAAATAAAAAAAAAATACCCGGCTCTGGAAATGGGGTGGTGACACATGGCCTTGTGGATATAAACTACAAGCGTAGATATCAAGGCTATGAACCATTTGTCCTATCAAGTCAGGCTCAGCTCGTGTACTTCACAACTTATCCTAGACGGGAGACAGTGAGGTCGGATTGGTGGACAGTATGCAAGACTAAAGCTAGAAATACCTTTGACATTGACGAAATAGCTTATCAGGAGGACGATCTACCTCTTGTAACAAATATTATAGATGTGGACTCCACGAAAATTACTCATTATACGAGTAATAATGTAGAAGATATAGAATTATCCGAAGAGGAAGACGAAGATGAAGTAGATGAAAGTGAAGACGAGGAGGAGGAAGAGGAAGAGGAAGAGGGGGACGAGGAAGGCGAACAAGATAAATTTTCTGAAGATGATTGAAAATAAAATATTTTGCCTGTAGAATGTAACTATATTTTGACTGTAGAATGTACTATTTTAACGAATATATGTATTATATTTTGACTGTAGAATGCTTTGAGATATGTATTACATTTTGACTGTAGAATGTACTATATATTTGTGTTTTTCTATATTCATCATATGTTGTTATCAGGTATGATAAGATGACGCGGAGGATTCGACAGGTCCCGAGGTAGACAGAGTGCTCCTCAGGTACTGCCTACTGTTGGTTCCGGATCATCGTCGTCCAGTACTCTAGTATATCGATCACTCACATCTCCGACTGTTGGGACGAGTAGTTCCAGGCGTGATAGTACTCCCTCGTCCAGCGTTCCTCCTACTGACGGAACCATGGGGACAGATGAGCATGTCGAGGAGATCGTGCCCACATTGTCCCAGCATCAGCAAGATCCTCCATACGCACCTCCGGAGGAGACGAGGACAGAGATTTGGGTCGACGGTACAAAGTAAGTCAATTAGATGGTTTAGCATAATATATATCGTGTATTTCTTTATTCATCGTATATTGACTTTTTCGATCAAAATAATTATCTCTGTATAGATATCGTCCATCGTCAGTTCAGAGACGCCTGGCCAATTTCTGAGGAACAACTACGGTGGCCCTTGGATCAACTACTCTGAGGCTCCGGAGGAGAGGAAGGCATTCTGGTTTGCGCACTTCCAGGTAAAAGTATATTAAATAAATCCTCTAATTTATGTATATTATATAACTTATTCGTGATGCTCACTTATTAAATTATTTATTGTAGCAAACGTATTTCTATCCTCCGTACCGGGCCGAGTTGATCGAGCGGCTCTTTCCTACCGTTGCCGCTAAGCTTATCCGAGATGCTCTGGATGACCAGAAGGCTCGTGATCGTGCTGGAAAACCGATCCAAGGTTGGATCAGGCCTGAGCAGTGGACTGCGATGAGGGCTAGATTCGACGATCTGAGCTACAAAAAAAGGTCTAAGAAGGCCAATGCGGCTAGGCGAAATGCTGCCAAGTGGTGTGGTGGCTCGATTCCGATGACGAAACATTTTCGTCGTTTGGTATGTTTTTTCTTTTAAAAAATTTTATTTTAATGTAAGTACCATAAAATGGTAGTAGGAAAAAATGTTTTTAGTACTAAATAATATATTTTTAACAGGTACAGAGGGGTGAGGATGCAAACATGGTGACCGTCTTCTTGGCCACCCAAGGACGGAAATCTCATTGATGAGACAACCTCGCAGAACTATGTAAGTATTACTTTACTTTGTGTTAATTTTAATATAACTTAGGCAATTATCGAGTTTCCAAACCTTTCTAGGCCGAGTATCTTAGGCTGCGTGAGCGGACGACTGCTAGTGCACCTACACCTGGAGAGGCTGGTACTTCGTCGCAGCCCGCTCCAGCTCCATCGGCGGACGACCTATGGGTGACCCCAGCTGGTGGTCTCCAGAGGGGTATGTACTACGGTACGGGCTCCTATGGCGTCCTGGTTGCGACGCAGTCATCTAGGGCCTCCCCGACAGCTGCGCATTCCACACAGCCCTAGCAGTCGTCGACCAGAGTTTAGGAGGCCGTTGACCGTCGGATTGCGTCTCTCCGTGACGAGTTGCTACAAAGGATGGAGGAGCATCCCCGGTCCCAGCCGCAGGCGGACGATCCGACACTCATCGCACGATTCGATATGCTCAACCGCAGCATCACGGAGCTCCGAGATTTGACAAATGATATTAGAGCCTCGACAGACCGCAACATCATGGAGCTGCAGACGTCACAGCTATCGATGGACGAGAGGCTGACGATGATGCAGGATTCAATGGTTCATAGCAGTACGAGGCAGCTATCTACCATGGATTCTTATAACCAGCGACTCGCAGACTTGGATCGGGGACGACCTTCTGGTGCGGCTACATCGACATACAGTCCACCGACGTCACTGCCTTCTCTATCGACATCGGTGTCGATTCCATGGGAGCAGTATGAGCTGTTCTTATCCTTCATGCGTGCAGGTGGTCAGCCTCCTGCAGATCTGCAGTACTATAGCTAGTTGCTGGATATTTGTATTTTTTTTATTATTTAGGATGAGATTGTATGGATATATATTTGCCGTATTCTTTACGATAATATTTGCTGGATGCTTTCTTTTCTTTAAATTTTATTATATTATTCATATTAAATATGTTATTTTATCGGTGTTGAGTGTTCAACCCAAGGGGGTCGGCAAACCCAGAAATTCAACGGAGGGTTGCTCCGGGTCTATTTGTACTGATTGTGATTTAATAAACTGCAGGAATAATAGTTTGGACACAATTCAGAATTCTATTTTTTTATTTTTTTCTGTAAAATTAGCGACATTTTAGTGACGCTTAGCGACGTGTATACACGTCGCTAAATACGTCGCTAATTAGCGACGTTAATACACGTCGCTAATGACGTCGCTAAACATGTCGCTAGAAACGTCGATGTACGTCGCAAATTGCTGACATGACAGTATTGTTAGGTCATTAAAGACGTCGTTGTAACGTCGCTATATAAGTCGCTAATTAGCGACGTTTAGCGACGTTCGACAACGTCGCTAATTAGTGACGCTGCGTCGCTAAACGTCGCTAATTTTAGTGACACATTTAAGTCGCTAAAAAACGTCGGCATAGCGACGTTTAGCGACATTTTTTCTTTTAGCGACTTGCTTTTTTCCGACTTCTTTGAAACGTCGCTAATTACGTCGCTAAATGTGATTAGCGACATTTTTTCGTCATTTAGCGACGTTTTAAAACGTCGCTAATTTGACTTTTTCTGGTAGTGCATTATCTCTAACTCCAAATTGTCTGACGCTAGCGGTCCTAATAAAACTTGAATAGACATATGCTTTACCACAGGCGAGAAAATATCATTTGTAGTAAATCCTTTCCTTCTAAATATAACCATTTTGTGAAAAAGTAGTAGGAGAGAATAATCTAGGTCTTTCATTCATCATGATATTACATATATATGCATCCACATACCAACTTGGGCCTAAGCCACATGGGTCAATCACCATATATACAATTTAATCATACAATTTAATTCCAATATCCTCTCCCTTAAGTTGGAGCATGCAAGTCACAAATGCTCAACTTGTGCAAAAGAAACTCAAATTATCGTTTGCCCAAAGCTTTGGTGAAAATATCCGCCAATTGTCCATCCGTCGGCACATGAGATAGGCAAATAACTCCATCAATAGCAACATCCCTCAAAAAGTGATAATTCACTTCAATGTGTTTTGTGAGTTCATGGAAAACTGGATTATGTGCAAGATGTAAAGCAGATTGACTATCACAAATTTTTTTTATAGCACACGAATGTTGTACCCCCAAACTGCCAAGCAAACCTTTAAGCTACTTAAGCTCATACGTGACTGCCGTCATCGTACGGTATTCTGATTCGGCCGAAGTGCACGACACCGTCAACTATTTCTTCGTCTTTCGAGAGATAGGCGAATCACCAAGAAAAACCAACCAACCAGACAAAGAAGACAATGAGCGTCTAGTGATGGGACAACTCGCCCAATCGGAATTATACCACCCCCGGACTTGCAAATCATAGTCAGAGCGAAGGAGAATGCCTTGACTAGAACAACCCTTCAGATATCTAACTACCCTCAAAGCCGCATCCCAATGATCACACCGGGGCTCATACATAAACTGCGACAATATGTGAAAAGCGTAAGCCAAATCCGGCCGAGTAAATAAAACATAGATCACCCGTCCCATGAATCGCCGATATGCTTCCCCATCCGACAACAGTGGATTTGTAGAGCGTGCCAGTTGTTAATGTTGTTCCGTGGGAAAGCTTACGGGTTTTACCCCCAACAATCCTGTCTCAGAGATAATGTCAAGAGTATATTTTCGTTGGCACAAAAAAAAATTCCGTACTTTGAGCTACCTCAACTCCAAGAATAAACTTCAACACCCCAAGGTCCTTCGTATAAAAGCATGTACTCAAATAATTTTTAAAGGCAGTAAGAGCAACAAAATTATTGCTAGAGAGAATCAAATCATCGGCATACACAAGAACATTCATCTGAACATCACCATTATGAAGAGTAAAAAGCGAGTAGTCAGAGTACGATTGGCAAAATCCGTACTCCCGCAAAGAAGACGCCAACTTCGCAAACCAACAACGAGCTGCCTGTTTAAGCCCATAAAGAGATTTTTGAAACCTACATACCAGATCAGGGCGTGTGGTTCGGAAACCAGGTGGTAGTTTCATACACACTTCTTAGGTAAGATCTCCATATAGGAAAGTATTGTGAACATCCATATGATATAGTTGCCAATTCTTTGCTGCAGCTATAGCTAGAAAAGCATGAACAGTAACCATTTTCTTAACCGGAGCAAAGTATCATTGTAATCAATCCCTTCAACCTGATGATTGTCGAAAACCACAAAACAGGCTTTAAGCCACTCAACACTCCTATCAGAATTATCTTTATCTTATACACCCATCGGCTCCCCATAGCACATTTTTTCAGCCGGAAGCGTCTCCATTATCCAGGTATCATTATCCTTCAAAGCCCGTATCTCCTTCTACATAGCTTCATGCCACCTTGCATCTTTAACCTCATCTTTAAAGGAGGCCAGTTCTGTACCTGCAGTTACAGCTGCAAGAAAATTCCTATGTCCCAGAGAAAATTAATCACAATTTAAAAAATGTGCTATAGGATAAGGAGTACCTGAGGAGTGATTGGACGTGGTGGAACATTGGGAGGAATGACTGGGACTCAACTTTCGTATTATATTTTTAACAAAATTGTGGAGCTTCACAGACGAAATTTTGGTACGCATTCCATGCCTCACTATACCCTCACCATCTGGCGCCCCCATAGCCGCCTCATCCTCTGCCAGCTTATGCTCCACAATGGCCTCAGCCGTGCCACCCTCACCATTAGCCACCCCCACCGCATCGTTCCCATTCGGGGATACGACCATCCCATCCGTATAAGGAAAATCATACCCCATAGTACTGTCGATCATAGGATCAAAATCCAAATCATCATCACCCACGATAGGCAACGCAAGCTCAGGTAAAGTCGTACCACCATGATCATCCTCAACAGAATAGAAAAACTCATTCTTATAAAATTTAACATCTCGAAAGACAAAAAAATTACCAGTAGCAAGATCATACAATTTCTAACCCTTTTTGCCATGGGGATATCCCACAAAAACACACTTTCGACATCTGCTGACAAATTTGTCTATTTTAGCTTTTTGGTTGTGGGCAAAACATAAAAAACCAAAAGTGCATAATGTAATCCCCCTGATTTTCAAGAATTTTAATTATTGGATTTTTTGCATTTTTCTGGAATTTCTGAGAATTTTCTCTAATTAAATTAAGGTGTTTTAATTATTACAGGATTTTAAAATGTTAATAAATAATATTAAAATATTATGAAAATAATATTTATGGTGTAAAATAGAAAACCAGACCTAGGGTAATTTTCCGGGAATTTATTGGACCCTGGATGAATTTTAAAAGATCTAAATACTAATTGAATTATTAAACCAAATATAAACCGAATTTTTATTAAATAAACCAAACCAAATAAAACTGAACCAAACCAAACCGGTTTATTTTTAAACTAATTCCTATTGGGTCGGATCCGGGTTCAATTCAGACCCGACCCAATAACCCATTAACCCGACCCGCCTAATCGGATCGGGTCGGATCCGCCTGACCCGACCCGACCCGGTCGTCCGCAACCCGTTAGACTTCATCTCCCCAACGCTCGAACCCTACCGATTCCGCTCCGCCGCCGAAAACGCCCGCCGCCGCCGGCGACGCATCCCCTTCGCCTCCCCGAACCCCCGACTCTCCGGTTCCTCTCCCCCTCACCGTCCGGCTCCTCCTCTCCCTCCTCCCCTCTATAAAATCCCTTCTTCTCTTTCTCCGGCCGAGTGTTTCCCCTCTCATCCACCTACCTGAACCCTAGCCGGCCGGCCACGACTTCCCCATCTCCGCCTAGACACCCCGGCCGCCCAGATCCTCTCCCCTTCCTGCCTCCAGCACTGACCCCGCACCTCCCAGACCCTCGACGTCCCCGGCCGACGCTCCATACTGCTCCGCCCAGCAGCCGCCTTCGACGCCGAGACCCATAGCGGCCCACCTTCCACCAGCGCCACCCTCCTGCGTCGACGACCCAGGCCAACTCCGGCGAGTCAGAAGCGGACACAGCAGAAGATTCGAACGGACACAGGAAACCCTAGCTTCAGTGTGTTTTGTGTCGGACACCGTGTCCAGGACACAGGACACAACTCGGTTTTTTGGACCACTTCAGGTACTTGTAACTTTTTGCTCGTAGCTCGGATTTCGATTCCGTAAATTGTATCGCGTAGCCTGTATGACCCTCTCGGTGCTCGGATAAACTGCTCGGGGCATCGCGTCCTGTGGTGATCGCACACCGTGATCCAAAAACAGGAAAACTAAGCCCCGATTCACCCCGGAATCGAGTACGCCCCGCCAAACGGGACGACTTGGTCGCGTACGGTCTTTACCGATACGTGCGCGTCGTTGATACGGACGTACGGGATTTTGCTGAAGCTGATTCGGATGTGCGTGCACACCGAAATCAGTGCGTATCCGCGGACATCGTCCCGTATCTGACCATTCTGATTCTCGCTGTAACTTAGTGTACACATGTCGGATCGAGACAAAACTAGCGCCATCGGACTTGTAGCAATACGCTGGTCCTGTGAGCCAAGTTTGGTTAGATTCTGAGAACGTTGACAAAATCGCGTGTCGTGGGCCCCACAGGCTCCACTCAACGGGCGATTTTGAGAACGGCTCATCGGAATCCAATTCTGGAAGTTCCGTTGGGTTCGTATCATCGTTCCTAACCTATTGACACTAAGTTGGACAGATTTGGAGACCTTTGACCCTGACGTATTTTTCGGTGCAAAGCGGCCCACATCTGGACCCCGCCTTGACCCGAAATTATCGTTTTTGCCCTTGTTTCCAAATTGGACTCAAGGACAGGCGTTTCTAGCTGATTAATATTTTCTGGATCTGATGGTGATGTCTATTTCAGCAACCGGAGTACTGCCTGCAAATTCCGCTGAAGTCAGAGCCACAATTGGAACAGGAAACCCAGGCAAGTGTACCTTGCCATAAAATACAGTTATTGATTCATTTTATTTCTATTGCTTTAATTTCTGTGACTATTGTACCTGCCCTATCAAGTACTTTATACCCAGGATACTTGACACAAAGCATGATATAGAATCTTCCTGATTATTCAAGGAGGTTTGGTATAGGTTATAGAATTCATGACTTAAGCTTTATTTTCTTAGAACATGTCTGACTGCATTAGTTTTAATCTTGCGTAACATGAACATTGAGAACTGTGACGTGAGATTACATTGGGTGGGAAGAGTATTACCATATCAAGGCTGATCATATTATATATATTGTTATCTGGAAGTGTCCTAGTCTCTGACACAGAGCTTTGGCATCTGTACTGGCCCTTCGAGAAAACACTGCTATGGTTTCTTGTCACTGATCCTGTAGTAGTCTCAGCCTGAAGTATGATTAATAACTCTCATCTTGCATGATCACTTAGCTGGTTTAGTTACTTACCCTGTTGTTTCTTTATTTCTACACTGCATTATATTTTGGCTTGTATTTTCTGTACCTTGCTATATCCCCTGAGGACCTGGAATGGATTATGTCCCCAGATTTAGCAGACGAGATCTACCCAGAGGTATACGGAACAGGGGCACTACTCGGAGCAGTACATAAACCTGAAGATGAGGTGATTGCAGAGGACTTCTCTTGAACAATTGCATCGCCATGCACAGTCTTATGGCAAATAGACTTTATTTCCTGTTAATTGAACTCTTTATTTCCTGTCTTTGAGAACTTGTGTAAACAGACTTAATATCGGATTGTTCTCCGATTTTATTTACTTTGACTGTTGTTGTTTAATATTTCTTTTCTGATGTTTCTATCTTATATCTGTGGATGAGAATAGTAAAACCCTGACTGATGTAATACAGCTTAAGTATGCCCGATGGATCCATTAAATTGGGTTTGTCCATCGGTGCATGCTGCTGGCCATTATCACGCGTCCGGTCCCTCGGTATTTTGGGACTGGGGCGTGACACATAATTCATCATAAGAAGAAGAAGCACCAAATAAAATTTTATGAGGGATTTTAAAACCAAGAAGACATGAAGTGGTTCAATTGATCAAATAACCGGCCGCCAAAATATATTCTCCCCAAAAAGAGATTGGCAAATTTTTCTGAAAACGTAAAGCACGTACCACATTAAAAATATATCTATGTTTTCGTCCGACCCTCCTATTATGCTGAGGTGTACCCACACAAGATGTCTGAAACAAAATACCATTATGTGCAAAGTAATCATGCAAGCAATTAAACTCAATACCTTTATCACTTCTCACAATTCAAAATTTGGAATTAAATTACCGCTCACACATAGAAAAAAATGACGATAACATCTTGTAAACTTCAGTCTTATCAATCAACAAAAATACCCAAACGGTACGAGAAAAATTATCCACATCGTCAAAAAATATCGAGCTCCACACGAAAAAGGCGTAGGATACGACCCCCAAAGATCATAATGTATCAAATCAAAAATTGTAACAGCCCGAGAGTCACTGACAAGAAAAATATCTCAAGTTTTCTTTACCTGATGGCAAACTCCACATGCATTTTTTACTAAACTACTAGAGCTACTAACAACAGGAAGAGACTTTACAAATTTATCAGAAGGATGCCCAAGTCGTTGATGCCAAATGTCCAAAGAAGTCGTCCTACCGTTCACCGACGTCAATCAGGGTCCTCAAATTGGGGTCCTGTATCACGCATAATTTTTTAGTGAATTGTATAACACAAATTATATCCTTAATAAGATGAGCCACAAAAATTAAATTATAATGTTATTGAGGTACGAATAGAACATTTGTGAGAACAACATCCGGTGCAAGCGCAACACGTCCGCAGCACGAGGCAACCGCAGTCCATCCGTCCAAGAGCCCAACCGGATATTCCTCCATTTTTGTCACCCCCGACAATAAATCCAAATTTTCAGTAACATAATTTGAAGCGCCTGTATCAATAATCCAAGGTGCAATAGACTTACCCACCATACGGACCTCCGAAGATTTGACCAAAGAGTTACCAAGCAGAGAAATAAGTTGTTGCCATTGGTTCGGAGTTATTCCTGGAACATCGTCTGCACCATCACCTGCCATACGTGTCTGTGCCACAGCCATCGCGCCACGTCCTGCCACCGCCGCACGCACCTCCGCACCCTGTCCACGTCCACCACCAGCAGCGTGTCCGCCACCACGTCCGCGGCCAGCCCCTCGTTCGCCGTCACTCGGCCTATCCCCCCACAAATCCGGAAAGCCATGTTTCTCGAAACAAGTGGCTTCTTCATGTCCGTTGCTATTGCAAAAATTGCAAAACAACTCCGATTTATCTCGAGCATCCAAATGAGGTGGCCCACGGTTAACAGAAGGAGTTTTAACCGCAAGCGCCATAACCTCATCCTGTTCAGAGGAGACTTGTGTGGACGTACGCAATCGTTCCACCTGTAGCATGGATTAATAAGCATGCGCCAAAGTAGGGAACGGATCTTGTGCCAATAAAGTCGAACGGACGTTGCCATGGAGTTCCTGATTGATACCATAAATAAACTGATGAAAGATCTCCTCATCAACCCGTTTCTCTAGATTCTTCGAAATTTTACACGTACATTTGCCGTAACTGCACGTCGAAATAGGTTCATAAGTCCCCAACTCATCCCAAAGAGTCTGCAATTGACCGAACTAGTCGACCATGGACATAGATTTTGTTTGACGACACTCTGCCAACGAATGTTTATTCTGTTGAATTCTAGTGCCATTTTCGACGCTAAATTGGTCATTGAGCGAATCTCACAGCGGTTTTGCCTTCTCAAAGTAGGGTATCGTCTTCTTCACCGAAGCGTCAATAGTGTGCAAGATCTATTGCACAAGCATCGATTGGACATAGTACCAATCCTCCAATTTGTCATTCTCCGTAGGTTTATCGATAGACCCGTCAATAAATCCAAATTTTCGTCGAGCCAGTAGAGAAAACCGAATAGATCTCGACCATTCCTCATAATTTTTTCCACGAAATGCCACTATTGTAACTGTATTACCCGGATTGTCATTAGAATCAAGATAATACTGGGAGGTGGGATCGTTCATTGTTGTCGCCGCCACCGACGTAGAAAACTTTTCGCCGCCGCCGCTCGTCATACCATCGGTCGAAGGAAGACTCGTCGCCACTGCCGCCGTCATGGGAAAAGAAATCATGTCCTAACCGTCATGCTCTGATACCATGTAAAGAAGTAGTAGGGAAGAATAATCTAGGTCTTTCATTCATCATGATATTACATATATATACATCCACATATAAATTTGGACCTAAGCCACAAGGGCCAATCACCATATATACAATTTAATCATACAATTTAATCTCAATACATTCTAAACTAATCTTGCCTTGTAGTTGCTCATTATCATTTTTCACAAATACCCACTTACAAACAATAGAAAATTTTCCTTTTAGCTAGCTCAACCAACTTCCACGTTCCGAAGTAACTCCATCTTCTTTTTCATGACCACCATCCATCTGTCGACGTCCTCTTTCCTAATAGCCGTACTTTAATTTCTTGGATCTCTTGTTTCCTTGACTAGAGAAAATGAAATGATACATGTCTTTGAAATCATATTAACTGGTATATATATCCTTAGTTCTATTGTTTGTGGGTTCTTCTTGAGTTCATCCTCACTCTTCATCTCCAAAATTTGCTCTTCTACCTCTGCATCAATAAACATAATAGTTCTTCGATGTTTGTACCTCTTGAGTGCCAGAAATCTTCACTTCTATCGAATTATTGACACCTAGTGTGCCACTCGCCTCCTAAAAGATAAGAGTATTATTATATAGGATAGCATAAGATGGAGACATTGTTCACGTGTAAAATAAATTCCAATGAGACTATTCACGTTGGTAGTGGGGATATAGGGAGAGATTTTTCCTTGCTGAACTAAAAAAATATATACATATAATAAGAAAGTATAATATGAAAGAAGAAGTAATGTAATATAGGAAGACACTGTTCACAATGGAATTAGGAAAGAAGAAAAAGAGTATTAAACAGTTTATGTTAAATAAAGTGAGCACTATTGGGCTCTTCTTTTATTTAAGAAATGGTAACAGCAACTTTCTCAATTTGAACTAAAAGTTGTTGGCAAAATTATACATAAACCCCCAATACCTTCATTAGTTTATGTTATTAGCAAACAAGTAAAATAACTAATTAGTATATATTAAAGTAAGTATTATCCACTAGAAAAATTATAGTCATAACTTAAAATATTAACAATATATAGTATAATGGTTAAATAAAGTGATTGTAGGAGTAAAGTTATTTAGATTAATATTCAATAATGTATAGGGTCTCCTGAATAATTATTTAGGACCGGAAGACTGACATTCGAGTTCTTGCCTTAATACGGGATTGGATGACTTTACTGGCAAGTATACCTTGCCTTATTTACAATAAATTTACATGCTTTAATTCTTCCTTTCTCATAACCTGTTACTATCAAGTATTTTGTTAAATTTGGTTGCATCTTTCACCTTCTAATTATCTGTTGGTTGATATTGTTTTCATGTGTTAATAGTCGTAGTATTTTTTTATAGGTCATCTTTGTTCTTCACTTAGTTGACTATGGATCATACTCAATTTAGTTCTTGTCATGTTTATCAACGTTATAGTTCTTGTTTAGTGTCGTGGTTCATACTCGATTTAGTTGAGCCAATATCTTACATGAGTCGTACTGTATCATGGGGTGGGAATAATGAGTACGTTATATTTCTTCTGCTATTTCTGTTTCCTATTTTTTTTCTCAGCGTACGAGTCCACACTAGGGACGAGGGTTGACTGTTTGACCAGACCAACTAGTCCACACTAAGGGCGATAGTTGACTGTTTGTAGGGACGAGGGTTTTGCTTATTCGTTTTGATTTTTCTTGCCATGTGTTCACGGAGGAACTTGGAATTTGATTAGTCCATTTCTTTTTCAGAAGTTCACTTATACGTAGTTGTTCTTGTATGCATGTTTCATTTGTTCCGTAGTCATATTTGTTCCTTTTTTTCTTTTCTTTTCTGTTATGCATGATTTATACTGTACCTTTGGCATATTTTATGTATCTTGTTACATCCCACTGAGGACCAGATAATCTCTCCAGGTTATTGCTGAGCTCCCATATAGGCTAGATGGATGGATGATAATTTGCCTGCCAGATTCAGGTACTGTTAGTGGTACTTCCTTGTTATTCTTCCGTGTTTACATTTATTACCATGACATTATCTGATGTGTTGCCTAGTTTTGATAGACTCATATTATTCTTTTGAGTCAATTCGAACATATATGCTAGTGGATTGCAAATAATGAACCATATTGTTCATTCTTGATATTCGTGTTCATGAGGATTGAGATATATATTGTTAACTTGCCATGAATAGATTTACCATACTTTAGACATCATATACGTATTCGAGTTGGGTTGGAGTCTAATTGATAGGTAGCTAGTCATTGCCACGCACTTTGGTCCTACGTATTTTGGGACTGGGCATGACAGTTTATGTGAGTTGATTTGAGATTGTTTACTAATACATTTTCCAATTTGCTAGTACCCTCCTCCACAGGTACGGGGAGTCGCTTGGACGTGCTGAGGCGTTTGAGCTTGTATGACAACTTGAAATTGTTCAGTAGGAGATGTTATATTTTAATATAAAGAATAAATATAGAACTTCATTAATTATATTAGATTCATGAGTTGTAGGTTTTGAGGCATCTTTCATGTCATAAGATCCAGTATTGGTAATCGAGTTATTCTTTTAGCCTAGAATTATTATAATTCTGCTGCAAAGTTATTAATAAAGAGAATTATTTTTCATATATCTTGTGTTTTTGTTTAATTTTTGCTACAATGACTTTGTTTGAGATATTTCATCAATCGTGTTTGTTCTCGCCTTGTACAAGTATAATTTAGTCTTGTATGACATCACATCCAGTAGCGACTTTTGGTTTTACGAAACCGTGGTGTGATGCCAATATTTTGGCAGTCATGTTTATATGATCATGATTTTGGTTCTGTGTTATTTATTTCTAAATTCTTTTTAGTTGCCAAAGTGACAAAGAAAAAAACTCGTGAAGGGTAAAGTTCTAACCAAGAAAAAGAAGACCCTAACAACTTCAAAGCGCAAAGCATGACAAACGGAATGAGCAAGTGAAGTACCACTATAATAGAGTAGAAATCATCCTCTCCAGGTAGAACACTTTGATCGTCTAACTCCCAAACTTGTTCAAAGAATAGAGATCTATCAACTCCCCCTTCATCTTCAACTTCTTTTGATAATAACGAAGAAGTGATGGTCTGGACCTTCTAAAGAGCCGACTTCTAAGGATACTCATCCCAACGATTGCTCTCTCCTGAAATCCTTTGAAGACCATATTGCTTATAATATATGGAATGCCAAGGTAAGTATATTATGTTTATATTTGTCAATTTATTCTAAAACTATAATTTGTTAGTTTTAATCTCATTTAACTGTCTATTTTTCAAGAGATGGGACAACTCCTTAGAATTATTATTAACAAGAAGAAGTGCAAGACTTAGGGCTTCGACGGATTAGACAACATAGTAAAGGGTAAAATTGTACACCCATATGTATATAATAGCTGGCAAGTATGCATACCGGATGGTCGATGATGTATTAGTATCCGTATTAATTCGTTGAGCGGTGGCATCCAGAGACCAATATCTTCCATCTTCTAAGTGGCCAACGGAGATGCCGATCACCGTAAATGAAGTTCATCACATAATTGGACTCAAAGTAGATGGTAGAGTCATGATGCATAATAATGAGAATCTACGAGAATGGCACAATGAGCTCATGACACAGGTCGTCGATTCCCTTGGATTTTACTCCGAACAATTGATGAATATTCCCGACTTCAAAAAGTATTTATTATGTTCTTCCATTATTATTTTAGAAGATGAGATGGAGGATACAGAGATCGATAATAATAAAATTGAGCCCCAAATATATCTTGATTAAGAGGTCCGTTGATACTTGGTGTTTATCTTAGAGGTTGTCGGCATTACAGATAAGACTGAAATGTCAATAACTTCAAAATATATCTGAAACTTCAAAGATGACTCCAAATTGGCTGATATTTCTTTTTGGAAGTGGTATATTAGCATACATTTACTACAAGCTTGGTGCTGCATCCTACGTAGGATCTATGTAATATCGGACTGCATAACTCTTTTGCATGTATATATAGTAATTTTGCTTTATCTAAAATTTATTTGTCTGTAATGTGATATTTTATGATTTAATATGATACTTATTATCTACATACATGCATAGATATACAAGCACTTTCTAACTATGATATGGGCTACACTCAATATAGAATACAACGAGACTCTCCCTAGGTTCAGATAGAGGCCGAATAAGAAAGATGCAAAGCTCCTACATACATTAGCTTCCCTAAGGATTGCTCTCGATGAAGTATTGAAAAAATAAGTGTCTGATAGTTTGAGAAACATATGTGGATCTACAAGACATCACTCGCCATATTCAATCCATGTCTCTAATTTATTACGTGATCAACTGCCATAAGATCGAGGATCTGTAGTTGCCCGTGATAGTTCTTCAACAATTTTCTTACGTACAAATGATACCAACACGCTCGTTGAAATTGATGTCAATTCCAAGAGGAGGAAAACCTCCTTAAATTATGTGTCGGCAGTTTATAATAATATGTCAGAGTCTTGGGTGAGTGGCGTCATCATATATTTAGTATGGAGGAACAAGAATCCTCGATTCAAATGTGGGATTGTAGTGATAATTACATGACATACTATTCTAGATATGGGCATCCAAAGATGATGAATCCTGATACTCGAGAAAAGGGTGAGTTGTCGATACAACCTTGTCAAACATCAAAATCGGTCTTGATTGCGACATTGACGAAAGTAGTATGAAAGAATTTGTTGTTTTATAGCATTTGAAGTTTGTATATATATACTATTTATCAAAATTTTGGTTATAACTTTTATAGGCCAACAAAATGAAGAAACTTGGTTGGGGCAGGTTGTAAGGGCAAGAATTAGAAAACTGTGAGTGAGAGTTACGAGACATCGACAATATCAAAGACTTTCCGTTATTTGAAAGTGTGGAGATACGCTCAAAGCTTCATCATGATAGGGAATATGAATGTAGTTCATTATTTGAATGTGTTGTATTTGGTGACTTCATGCTTTTGGTGACTATTTGATGACTTGATGTTTTGACTGTGACTATGTATTTGCTGACTTTATGTTACTATTTCATGGTTTGATATATATTTGATGTTTAACTTTAATGTATTCTTCGTATTATCAGACTATATCGTAGCCATATTGGACGTTTATATATTCTCGGCCGTATAGTAATGTAATTCTCAAAATTTGATATTCTCGACAATACCAAATTCATAAAATCCTTGATCATAAAAAACAAGTTTATGTCTTTATGACTACAGTCCTAAAATATTTTTTCAATTTTAAAAGTCCTAAACATGACAATGAATCTAATTTTTTAGGACTACAAATTTTTTTGGCAGTCCTAAAGACAGAAAATGCCAGTCTTAGGACTGCAAAAATTTGGACAGTCCTTGTTTTTTCCAAAATCGTAATAATGAACATAAACTAAATGCATTGATCCAACAATAACACAAAATAAATGCAAAAAATAAATATCCCTTTACAAAAATATATGCGTATATTGTATTCACACATCAGTACAAGATAGAAAATGATACATACATCAATGTCATAGGAATGAAGATGACAATGGGTTGTGAAGGAGACGATAAAGAGAAGGAGCTGGTTCCTTTGTGAAGGAGATGATAAGAAGAGGGTGATGATTCCTTTATAAATGTGATAAGTTACTATATAAATGCTATATGAAAGGAGACTATATTGGAAATATTTGTATCCGTATCGGTAACCGTACCAAAAAATGTACATATTCGTATCGAAAATGTTCACAACTGTATCGAAAACGTATAATAATAAAAATTATAACTCCAAAATTCAATCAATTTCTTTAAACTATATTGTACGTATGGGTCTATATGTTATACATCAATCAATACATTATACAAAACGTATCTCTTTCACAATTTGGGTCCATATATTGTACATTGATCAATAGCAACATCATAAAATATCTTAGGCATGACTCAAAGTTCCTCCATCTTCATCATCTTTTTGTAGACATAAATTGCATTTGAGATTCTCTGCATCTTCAAATGGAAAAAATATGTAAGTACAAAAGAGTTCAAAGCAGAACCTAAGGAGTTAAACTGTTAGTCTTCATTACAATGATGACTACCAAAATTTTGACAGTCATCATTGTAATTAGAACAGTCAAAATTTTGGCAGACCTAAAGACAAAAACGATTAGTTTTAGGACTGCTAAATTTTTTGAAGTGCTCACTATAATGACACAACCAAAATAAATAGCGATTTTTAGCAACGTCATAATAAAACGTTGCTAATATTAAAGACTTGAGCGACTACAAAAATAAACGTCGCTATACGTCGTTGTTGGCGACACATAGCGACGTTTAACGACTGTACTTCAGTTTTTTAAATAATAGTCACTATAAGCTTCTTTAACGTCGCTAAACGTCGCTAGATTTTTTAATTTATCGACGTTTAGCGACGTATTTACCGACGTTACTTTTTTCGATTTTTAGCGACATTTTTAGCGACGCCGCTTACGTCGTGAAGTTTCCAATTAGCGACGTCTATTGATGATGTCGCTAATTTTTTTAATTAGCAATGTTTAGCGACGTATATTGATGACGTTGCTAAACTTTTTAATATAGGGTTCAGGATTTTATCCCCCCCCCCATTCTGTCGATCCCCTTCCCAAAATTTTGAAACCCCCTCCCCCCCCTCCGGCGTCCTCCTCCTCCCTCCGTCCCTACCCCCCCCACCGGCTCCCCCACAGCCCCCTACTCTGGCTTCCCACCCCGAGTGCCCCCTCGAGCATGGATCCTCCCTTCCGGCATGGCTCCTCTCCTCCGACGACCTCGGGCTTCTCCTCCTCCTCTAGGTAAACCCTAACCCTATATCTCTCTCGCACAGATACAGACACGATATGACACTGACATGACATACAGACACAGATACGACACACACACTGTCACAGACAAACCCTGATACAGGCACGACAAACACATACTGACACAGATATGACACACATATACTGACACAGATACGACATACTGCCACAGACACACACACTGAGATAGACACGACACACACACTGGCACAGACACGACACGATATATATCCATGTAATTAATTAATTTACTATATTAACACATATTTTTGTTGTAAAATAGTATTGTATGTGTGTATTTAACTTAATTGATAAATGATAGATGTGACCATCCTAAATAAGGTTTCAATATATGTATCGGGGAATCAAGTTGGATATTTTACTTATGCATTAATGTAGTGTGCATGATAAATTCATAGAGGGTGTAAACCCTAACCCTATATCTCTCTCTCACAGATACAGACATGATATTTGATAGCGGACACGACACATACACAGACATAGACCCGACACAGGATATGACACAGACACATATACTGACACGACATGTCACTGATACGACACGAGATATGACACAGACCAAAACCCTAACTCTCTTCACTGACACGACACAGGACATGACATAGACACTAACCCAAAGTCGAGACACGACACAGACCCTAACCCTATCTGAGTTAATTAGACGCAGTCTTGGGTATCAAGTGAGGTATTGTGCAGTGCACACTTGTGCACAGTGCAGTGAGGGTGTGTGTGTGAATATCTCGGTGTTGTGGATACTAACCCTATCCTAATCGTAACTCGGATACACACACACATGAGGCCACTAACACTAACCCAAACTCGGACACGCGGACATACTAACATGCATACACTAACCCTAACACGAACACACACACATGTTTGTATCATGTCATCTCATGATACATATGGTGAAATTGTAGGACACATAGATATAAAAGGTTAGGACACGATATCAAGGATAAGGTTGTAAATTTTTTATCGGACACAGACACAAGGATACATGTCAAGTGTGGATATCCAGGAGTGTATCAGTGAGTGTCAACTATGTATCCTGGACCAAAAAAACTTGAAACTAGATATCCATGACTTGACTTTTCAATTAGGAAGTCATGGCCTAAACAAATATCAAGTGTGGATATCTAGGATACATATTTGACACTCGCTGATATACTGTAATATGAGTATCCAGGATACAGAGTTGAATGAAGAAGTATCAAAGCTAGGATTAGGTGTATCGGTACATGTATTGTATTCCTGAGTATTCTTATGTGTGTGTAGACGAGTAGGTGTATAACATAATCAATGCTAGGACTAGGAGTATCAGTGCATGTACTGTATTTAAACGAAGAAGATGGATTTTTATAAGAAGATTGAGAATATTAATATGAAATCTATTTAGACTTGTGACATGTACTGTAATTTCAATTATTTTCTTGAACAATGTCTATTCATCTTTGCATATTTGGAGTGAGTGTCATTTGGATAATATACACTACCAAATATTCATATGAGTATATACTTGAACGATGTCTATTCATCTTTGTAGAAGTATATAGAAATGGATATAAATTACTATCTGCATCATCGTTCGTTGATGTACAACCGTTATTCTGATGACATGTGCGGTGTACGGGATAAATTCATAGAGGGTATACAACAGTTCCTGTAGTTCACCAAGGCATTCCCTCAGTACATGGATGGCACCAAAATTAAGTATTCGTTTGTGAGATATCGCAACTTAAAATATCATCTAGAAGTGGAAGTCACATATCATTTGTACTCGAAGGATTTCACGTCGAATTACTATCAGTGGATCACGCACGAAGAACTTATGTCTTTAGCATCAGAGTCGGAGCCTTATGTGGAGTCGTATATGGATGTCCACGACCACACTACTTACGATGACGGATGTATGAACATGGTTTTTGATGCGACGGAGCCTAGTTTCAATCCGAACAATCATGATCCAGCTGAGGAGGCACCGAATATCGATGCTGCAAAGTTCATGGAGTTGCTGGAGAATGTAAGGACTCCATTATATCCTGGTTGTGAGGACCATTCACCGTTAGAGGTGGTTACAAGATTGTTGAGCATCAAGTCCAATTTTAATATGTCGCAAGAATGCTATAATCGACTGATGGATTTGATTATCGAGATCTTGCCAGAGGGTGCTAAGTTGCCTAAAGACTTCTACCGATCTAAGAGGATGGTGAGATCGCTCTAGATAGGATACGAGAAAATTGATGCATGTCGCAACGGGTGCATATTGTACTATAAAGACGACAATGATGCAGACGCGTGCAGATACTGTGGTGCTGATCGTTACAAGGCGACTGATAGAGGAATGTCCGTCGGTGCAAGAAAGTCTACTGATTCGATGCACTACTTTTCTTTGACGTCGCGGTTACAGAGGTTGTTTATGGTGAAGGAGACTGCAAAAAATATGAGTTGGCACAGGCGAAAACAAATTGAAGGAGTATTGGATCATACATCCTACGGAGAAGCATGGAAGAAGTTTGATCGAGAGTATCCAGATTTTGCTTCGGATCCGCGTAATGTCAGATTGGGGCTCTCCTCTAACGGTTTTACTCTACTCGAACTTTCGGGCTCCCAGTATTCGTGTTGGCATGTGATCGTCACTTCGTACAATCTACTGCCTTGGATGTGCATGAAGACTCCGTATATGTTCCTAACCATTATTATCCCGGGTCTGAATAATTCGAAGAGGAACATCGATGTGTATTTACCGTCGTTGATAGATTAGTTGAATCAGTTGTGGGAAGTAGGTTCCAATACGTACAATGTTTCTAGAAAGCAGAATTTTCAGATGAGGGCAGCACTTATGTGGACCATCAACTACTTTTTGGCCTATGAAACATTATCAGGATAGAGCACTCATGATTGTCTCTCATGTTCGTATTGTATGGACCACACTAAGGCTTTCCGTTTAAAATACGGAGGCAAATCGTACTTCTTCGTTTGTTATCGATAATTTTGCCGAAGGATTATCCGTACCGGAGGAACATGAATTATTTTCGTGCGGACGTTGTGGAGAAGGCCAATCTACCGCCAATGTGGCCCAGATACACGATATAAGAAGAGGTAAAATATTTACCAAGTGCCATCGAAGAGCCTGCTAAGGGGTACTAGTGTGACGGATTTGGTCGCACCTATAACTGGACGAAGAGGAGTATATTCTGGGATTTGCTATATTGGAGCACCAATCTGATCAAAAATAACCTTGATGTCATGCATATCAAGAAGAATTTATTTGATAACATAATTAATACTGTAATGGAGGTAAAGGAGAAGACGAAAGACAATCTGAAGGCCAGGTTGGACTTAGAAGAAATATGTAGACGTCCTGCGTTGCATTTGATAGAGGAGGGGAATGGAAAGTTAAAGCAGCCTAAGTCAATTTTCTCACTGGAGAAGGAGGATAAAGGGAGACTTTGTAGGTGGATTCAGGGTCTAAAATTTTCAGATGGGTATGTGTCGAACTTGAGAAGATGTGTCGACCTCAAGAAGAATAAACTGGCGGGTATAAAGAGCCACGATTGTCACGTATTCATGGAGAGATTAATTTCAATTAAATTTTAGAAATTCTTACCGTAGGTCATTTAGGATCCATTGACAGTGCTCAACATATTCTTCAGAGATCTTTGTTCTACTAAGTTGCTCATCAATCGTCTAGAAAAGTAAGAGAAGGACATTACGGTAATACTATGCAAGCTCGAGAAAGGTATTTCCTCCTAAATTCTTCGACTCCATGGAGCATTTGCCAATTCATCTTTCCTATGAGGCACGTGTTGGTGGTCTTGTCGGTTATCGGTAGATATACCCGTTTGAGCGGCATCTGAATCACCTAAAGAGAAAGGTGAAAAATAAGGCACGGGTTGAGGGCTCTATTTATGAAGCTTATGTTCTCGAGGAGATTACAAACTTTTGCTCGACGTATTTTAAACCTCATGTTGCTACTAAGAACGAGAGCTCTGAGAAACAACGAAGGATATCAGGAATCTAATGATGAAATATTGAAAGTATTTAATGCGTCCGGAAAGCCTTCTGGAAAAATAAAGAAGAGATATTTGAATGACGACGAGCTAAGGGATGCTCAGTTGTATATATTACTCAATTGCGTTGAGGATAAAGTGGAGAAGCTAGAGGGGTAAGTAATTAATACGTCCACGTTTACGTCATCTCAATGTAATAGTATAAGCTAATATTATGCTACTAATCAGCGGTTGCTTCATTGTTTTTCAGCACATATAATAATGAGCTGAGGTTAGTTAGACCCTACATAACAGATGAAGAAGTAGAATAAGAAATAAGATATCATTTTTCTTCTTGGTTGAGCGCATATACAAGGAGCTAGATAATTACTTTTTCTGTATGCACTTGCACAATAAATAACTTACTATCGTTACTTTCGTATTTAGGTCGATCGTCTAAAAACACCTGAGACTGAATCTATTAGAACTCTAGCCAATGGACCAATTGCTGTCGTCAAAATATGGCAAAGTTATTATATGAATAGTTTAGGTTCAAGTCAACAAATGCTCCGATCAGAGACAACTTTCTGGATCTTGATTTCACGAAAAATAGTTATTTGTGTATCAAATCTTCAAACTACAAAGACGTCGATCTAGGCAATAATTTCTTTGGCATCTTACGAGAGATTGTGGAGTTGACATATAATTATGGCATAGAACCTGCTAAGATCAAAATATTCAAGTGTGAATAGTTCGATCCGATTCAAGATCAAGGTTGGAAAATTGACAAGCATGCTCTTGTGGATATAAACTACAAGCGTAGATATCAAGGCTACAAACCATTTGTCCTATCAAGTCAGGCTCAGCTCGTATACGTCACAACTTATCCTAGACGAGGGACAACATAGTCGGATTGGTGGGCAGTATACAAGACTAAAGATAAAAATATCTTTGACGTTGACAAAATAGCTTATCAGAAGGATGAGCTACCTCTTGTAACAAATATTATAGATGTTGACTCAACGAAAGTTACTTATTCCATGACTAATAATATAGAAGTGATAGAATTATCCGAAGAGAAAAACAAAGAAGAAGACGAAGTAGATGAAAGTGAAGATGAGGAGGAAGAGGAAGAGGAAGAGGAAGAGGAAAAGGAGGACGAGGAAGGCGAACACGATAAATTTTCTGAAGATGAATAAAAATAAAATAAATCTATTTGGACTTGTGACATGTATTATATTTTGACTGTAAAATGTACTATCCATTTAGACTTATGACACTATTAGTTATTTACTGTGCAATTCTATTAATACTGTGAGATATGCATAATATTTTGACTGTAGAATGTACTATATATTTGTTTATTTGTTCTATCATCATATGTTATTATCAGATATGGCAAGACGACACAGAGCATTCGGCAGGTCCCGAGGTAGACAGAGTTCTCCTTCGGTACTGCATACTGTTGGTTCTGTACCCTCGTTGCCAAGTACTCCAGTATATCGACCAGTCACATCTCCGACTGCGATGACATTACGTGGCAGCACTCCTTGGACGAGTAGTTCCAGGCCTGAGACTACTCCCTCGTCCAGCGTTCCTCCTGCTGACGGAACCATGGAGACAGATGAGCATATGGCGGAGGTTGAGCAGACGTCGTCCCAGCATCATCGAGATCCTCCATGCGCACCTCCGAATGAGACGAGGATGGAGATTTGGGCCAACGGTACAAAATAAGTTAATTAGTTGGTTTAGCATCATATATATCGTGTATTTCTTTATTCATCATATATTCACTTTTTCGATAAAAATAATTATCTCTGTATAGATATCGTCCATCGTCGGTACAGAGATGCCTGTGCCACTTTTTGAGGTATAACTATGGTGGCCCTTGGATCAACTACTCTGATGCTCTGGATGAGAGAAAGACATTTTGGTTTGCGCACTTCAAGGTAAAAGTATATTTGGTTTTAATATCAATTATCTAATTTATGCATAATATATAACTTACTAAATTTTTTCTTGTAGTAAACGTATTTTTATCCACCGCACCGGGCCGAGTTGATCGAGCATATATTTTTTGCTATTGCTGCCAAGCTGTTCCGTGATGCTCTGGACGACCAGAAGGCTTGTGATCGTGAAGGAAAATCGATCCAAGGTTGGATCATGCCTGAGCAGTGGACTGCGATGAGGGCTAGATTCGACGATCCAAGGTACAAGTAAAGGTCTGAGAAGGCCAAGACGGTTAGGAAGAAGGCAGCAAAGTGGTCTGGTGGCTCGATTCCGATGATGGAATATTTTTGTCGTTTGGTGTGTTTTTTATTTCAGATATATTATTTTAATGCAAGTACGATAAAATGGTAGTATGATAAAATATTTAATTTTAGTACTAAATAATATATTTTTAACAGGTACAGAGGGATGAGGATGTCAACATGGTGACCGTCTTCCTGGCTACCCATCGAAAAGGCGGAAATCTCATTGATGAGAGGGCCTCGCTGACCTATGTAAGTATTACTTTACTTTGTGTTAATTTTAATATAACTTAGGAAATATGCAAATAAATATCCATGTAGTTAGTAATAAGTACTTTAGACATTAGCAATTATCCAGTATCTGAACTTTTCTAGGCCGAGTATCTTAGGCTGCGTGAGCGGACGACTGCTAGTGCACCTACAGCGGGAGAGGCTGGTACTTTCTCGCATCCCTCTCCAGCTCCGTCGGCGGACGAGCTGTGGGTAACCGCCGCTGCTAGTCTCCAGCGGGGTACGTACTACGGTACGAGAACCTATGGCACCCTTGTTGTGACGCAGTCCTCTAGGGCCTCCACTGCAAGTGCGTATTTCCCATAGCCCTCGCAGGCGTCGGTCAAAGTCCAGGAGACCATTGACCGTCAGATTGCGTATCTCCGTGACGAGTTGCTGTGAAGGATGAAGGAGCATCCCTTGTCCCAACTGCAGGCGAACGATGCGACGTTTATCGCACAATTTGATACGCTTGAGCGCAGCATCATGGAGCTCAGGGATATGACAACTGATCTTAGAACGTCGAAAGAGCGCAGTATGACGGAACTGCAGACATCACAACTGTCCATGGAGGAGAGACGGACGATGATGCAGGATTCAATGGTTCATAGTAGTATGAGGTTGTTATCTACATTTTGGATCACCTGCATTCTTTACTAACGGAGCATAATTTCTCACTGATCTCGATAATTTCATCAGTAATGATACACAACAAATCTTTTTGACAAGTACTTCCTCCATTTACTTCTCACAAAACAAAGTTAATTTATTTTCCCCTTCATGTGAACTCTTTCAAAGTAGATACCATTTATGATCCGCAGGTAATGAGACTAGGCATTTTGATGGATCATGATACATTGTTTTCTACTGCTGATGTTCTGATTTTCTTTGTTCTTGATGAATGATGAACTTGGACATGGGTATTGTCTTGATCAATGTGTAGAAACTGGAGGTCTTTTTCTTTTCGTTTTAGCTGTTCTTGCATTTTATTAAGTTGAGTGCTGTTCTGATACACGAGTAGATTTCCATATACTGGGTATATCATTACGTACTTTCACAAGAATGTCCATGCTGGTGTGTTTTATTTGCTATCGTAAGTTTCCAGTGTCCCCGTAGTGTGCCATTTGGACTTCCATTAAGCTTTCAAGGCAGTGTTCTCATTTTGAGATAACAGCAATCCACAGACCACCAGCTTCCCAGATAAAAAAAAATATGAGCGCCAAAGGGGGAGTCAGTTACTGAGGGAAGTGAGAAGTAACATAACTATGGAAAATGTAAGAAAAAACTGTAGGGAGATACAAGAGGGCCAATACCTTCTCATGTCCATTTCAAGTATAGGTTGCCCTACATTGCTTTATTGACTGGAATGTTATATAGTTAGATACTCTCATTGTATTCATTTGCATGTGATCATTTGGATGCCGACGTGGATATGCTAATGGATGAACCGTTACTAGAACAGTAGCACTGTACAGAAACATATGCACATATATTCATCTTCAAGTTAGTTGTTTTACTCTGGTATTTGACTATTTGTTGATGCAGAATCTCCTTCACATATTGTAGTTGGGATGCCAGCACTGTCTCCCACAATGGTGAGGATAGTAGCAAAAACTTTGATTATCATTTTATGGCAAAGGCAAAGGTGTCCGTCTGATTCATGCTTTTAGCATCTACCTTCTATTTGATGGTTTCAGAATCAAGGCAACATTGCAAAATGGAGGAAGAAAGAAGGTGACAAGGTTAGAGTAGTTGGAGACATCAGTCGACTTTTATTATTCTTATGCCCAACCTTGATTTTGCAAAATGGGAAAAATCTTTTATAAAATAATATGAAGACTGATTTCTCATTTGTTCTCTTTCCAGATTGATGTAGGTGATGTGATATGCGAGATAGAGACAGATAAAGCAACCCTTGAATTTGAAAGCCTAGAAGAAGGGTACTAATGCCAATCATCTTATGAATTTATATTTCTGTAAACACCTAGAGGAATTCATTTTGAAGGTCGTTATTTCAAGATTTTATACATGAAACAGTATAGAAATGTGTTCTGTAAATAAAGATAAAGTAGGATTTTTTTTGTTTTTGTTTTTGTTTTGAGTCCCGGAACAGTCTCTCCATATACGGGATACGTCTGCGTACATCTTGACCTTCCCAGACTATACATTTGTCTCTTTATGCTTACCCATACCTTCTAACTACAACAAAAAATGTGACCTGCTGGCTTTTTGGTTCTTTTGTTATTCTTATTTGTAACAATAAAAGTGAATCTGTGAAACCCCCAAGTCCGAAGAGATCATCTCTTCAAAAGCTGCACATTTCTTGCTAGGACATGAGGCTATAGGGCAGACTGAAATAAATCAGGTATTGATCCCACACTGCTTAATTACTTCAAGGATGGATTTGCACCAGAGTAGCTTAGAGGTACATGTTCTCCTCAGTTAATTTAATTCGTTCCGCCCTTGATCAATACAAACTTGAAGGTTTGTCGTTTTCTGATTTGATACCGATTTTTACCTGAATAATTTAATTGAGCAAAGTCAGTCCTTGTTCAGCCAGCCTGATAACCTTGTTTCAGATATTCTTATAAGTATGACAAGCTGGCTAATCTTTTTGCAACAAATAAGAGACATTCACTGCTTCCAACCTTCTACATGCAAAAGTGTCTCTCTTAGACTGACATGGAGATGACTAGTTTTGCTTGTCCCCAAAGATCAGCATCCATATCTGTCAAATAGTGCACACATTTTAGATATGTATTTCAATATTGGATCGACATTCATTTGGTGCATTCAGAGTGCAAAGACTTGATCTATGAGCCTAAGATTCACCCTATTTAAGATGCAATAATGATTGGATGGCCGAACTATTAATTTATGAAGTTAAACAATGATAGTTCTTCAAGGAGCCTTGATACTGGGAAGTAATCAATGTTCTTTATGTAGCTAACTACTTGAGAATTCAGAGTTGAAAAATTGTTTGAAATCTATATTATATCTCAGAGCAGTGAGCAATGGTTAGTTGACCCCATAAACTCAGATAAAAGGCTTTTTTGTTGTAGCAGCCAGTGAATGATGATTATTTTTTTTTGAACTTCTCGGCAATATAAAAGTGGTGAAAATTAAATCCAACTTCGTCATATTGTACATGTGATCTATCTTGTGAATGTCTTGTAATAGAATGCTTGCTAAAGTAGTTCCTACTTTCTAGACTCCTTTACCTTGCTATATTCTTGCCAACAACTGTTCATCACAATATATAAATCATTCATTATACGAGATGGTACGCATTGGTGATTTAGAGTACACCATCTGCTGGTTTTACTGTCATTTTTGTCTACTTTTATTTTGGTGAGATAAGGCCAGTCATTAATGTCCGTCTTTGTCCTGGGCTACTAGCACCAAGACCCCCTTCCATTTAATTAAATTTTTGCCTAGAATGGGATTCAAACCTATCCACTCCTCCCCTCCCATACCAGTGTTATCACTGGACCACCCCCTCGGTAGTATTTTGTCAACTTGTTCTATATTACTTTCTAATATGTTTTGTTCTTGGACTCTGGTTGGATTAAATTCTAAAACCTCTACAGGTACTTGGCTAAGATATTAGCACCTGAAGGTTCAAAAGATATCCTTGTGGGGCAACCCATTGCAATTACGGTAAAGCTTTTTTTTACTTCTAAAGATGGCAGCCTGCTGGCTTATTGCACATTTTTGCTTGTGGCACCTTTCTTTTCTATGTAACATTAAGATTTACTTTGTAGATATACCATACAAAAATAAAAGGGGTGTTAATTTATGCTTTTTCATAAGCATCATATCTAGTTGAATCATCTTTGTTTGATGAATGTCCGCATCTTGTTGAATTGCAAGATTGAAGATCTCAATGAGATTAAAAATCTACCAGCTGATATATTGACCAAAGTTGAGGTCGACGAGAAAAAAACATCTCATGTTGTGGAGTACAAGGAAAGCACCACAAAAGCTAATTTCAGCCGAATCAGTCCTTCAGCGAAGTTGCTTATTACACAGTATAGTATGGTCTCGATACATCTTTGTTGAAAGCATCAGGTCCTAAGGGAACTCTTCTGAAAGGTGATATATTAGAAGCTATAAAATCTAGAGGATCTCAGCAAACTCCCAAACCATCTCAAGACAAGACATTGTGTTGAAATTAGTTGATAATTTTATTGATTGTCTCATTGGCATTATATAGCCTTACAGTCATTAATACAATGATCTCAATCATTATGACAATAATCTCATAATGGAATATCCTGTGACATATTCTGGCATCCCAAATATGTCCTCAGGATATTCCCATGTGCTTATACTATACTTAAATATGACGCCCAACATACCATATCAACACTCCCCCTTAAGATGGGTGAAAGATATTCACTAAGCCCATCTTGTCACATCCTCTAATCATGCTCACTGAGGCGAGTCCCTTGGTTAGTCCATCTGCTACTTGATCCCTGGTTGGAACATGGCCAAGCTCCAGTAATCCACTATCCAACTTCTCTTTGATGAAGAATCTATCAATCTCGATGTGTTTGATCCTGTCATGCTGTACTGGATTGTTGGCGATACTAATAGCTGACTGATTGTCACACCACAGCTTCATCTTGGCTCCTTGATCCAGCTTCAGCTCCACCAGCATATTCTTCAACCATAGCAGCTCTGCAACTCCCAAGGCCATAGCTCTGTACTCTGCTTCAGCTGTCGATCTGGCCACCACAGACTGCTTCTTACTCCTCCAGGAGACCAAGTTACCTCCTACAAATATGCAATATCCCGAGGTAGACCTCCTGTCATCAGCACAACTAGCCCAGTCAGAATCACAGTAGCCCTCGATGCTTACGTGATTGTTCTTCCTAAATATTAGTCCCTTCCCGGGAGCACCTTTCAAGTACCTCAGAATCTGGTACACTGCATCCATATGACCCTTCCGTGGGTCATGCATGTAGCGGCTCACCACACTTACTGCAAAGCAGATATCAGGACGTGTGTGGCTCAAATAGATCAACTTGCCAACCAGTCTCTGGTATCTGTCCCGATCAACTGGTTCTCCAGCCTCAGCATCAATCTTGAACCTCTGATCTATTGGTGTCGCTGCAGATTTGCACCCCAACATCCCAGTTTCTGTGAGAAGTGTCACGACCCGCACCCGGATATTCGGGCACGAGTGCGTGGGCACGTCCAGCCTACGCCGCAGTGTCGGCGGTAGTACGCTGTCTAGATCATTTTCTGGAGTCAAAAATCATCTATCTCATCCACAATAATGAACATGTAAGAATAATCACAGGAAAAAGAAATGCTAAGATTTCATAATATTTAATCTGTGACAACTAAACCACAGTTAATACAAGCCAGAAGATAAATCGGGGACAAACCCGAGTATGTGCTGAAAGGAAATAAAATAATAACTAACTGGCTACTCCTCCTTAAAGGTAGTCTCCGGAGTGGGAGCCGGCTCCTCAATGTGTCACCTGCTAACTTATAGGGCCATAATAGGTAGGGACAAAGTCCTCATCATCGCCTAAAACAACGGATCCAGTCAGGAAAGGAGCAAAGTACACAATGCACAACAAGATTAAACTAAATATTCATGACAATTAAAAAGAACTGACAGGTATCATGTTGAGGATATGTATAAATAAATAGTAACAATAACTAAGAGTTAATTGCTGTAAGACAGGGACATGAATAAAACAGGAACAAGGTGACAGGAAAACGAATTACATCCAGGCAATAGGAACTGTAACAAGACAAGAAACTATGTGTGTGAACTTGTGTATTTAGAATACCTAGTTGGCATGTAGGGGTCTATAAAGTTAAACCGGCCGCCATAGACGGCTATCAAACAGGAATAATCGAGATCCGGCTGATGGACAGTCGTGTACCAACAGCTATTAATCATGACAAGGGTCAGGGTAAACTACATGCCTTTCAGTATTCTCCCACCCGACATGAAAAACAAGACATGAACTCCAATATTCAAGACATGAAATCCAGTGTTCTAGCACTACGTGTAATCATCAATGGTACATGTAAGGCAGGGAATTAACTATCACAATATAAAGATTAAACTTGAAGTGCAGGTACTTGCCTGTTGTTTGGATCCGATTAATAGTTCTTCGGGGAAATATCCAGAGATGAGTCCAAGTGCTGAAATAAACATTACCATCACGCTCAGAAGATGTCAAATAGCTAGAAACGCCTGTCCTTGGGTCCAATTTGGAGACAAGGGCAAAAACGACAGTTTCGGGTCAAAACGGGGTCCGCCGATGGGCCCACTTTGCACCGAAAAACGTGTCCGGGTCAAAGGTCTCCAAATTTACCAAACTTAGTGTCAACAGGTCAGGAACGCTGATACGAACCCAACGGGACTTCCAGATTTGGATTCCGATGAGCCGAACACAAAATCGCCCGTCGAGCGGGGCCTGTGGAGCCCACGACACGCGATTTCGTCAACGTTCTCAGAATCGAACCAAACTTGACCCATAGGACCAGCGTGTCGCTACGAGTCCGATGGCGCAAGTTTCGTCTCGATCTGACGAGTGTGCACGAAGTTAGGGTAAATTGCAGAAAAGGCGGATACGGGACGATGTCCGCGGATACGCGTTGATTCCGGTGTGCACGCACACCCGAATCAGCTTCCACGAATCTGTGAAGATCGCACGCGACCAAGTCGTCCCGTTTGGCGGGGCGCACTCAGTTCCGGGGTGAAACAGGGTCTGATTTTTCCTGTTTTTGGATCGCGGTGTGCGATCACTACAGGACGCGATGCCCCGAACAGTTTGTCCGGACACCGAGAGGGTTATACAGGCTTCATAACGCAATTTGCGGAAATGGAAACGGAGCTACGAGACGAAAGTTACACGTACCTGAAGGGGACCCGAAAATCAGGGTCGAGACGTGTCCGTGTCGTGTCCGACACGGAATCCAAAATTAGGGCTAGGGTTAGGGTTTTCGTCGGAGAACGGCCGTGGACGGCGGAGGGCGGCTGCTGGGCGGCCGGCGAGGGCGGAGGACTGTTCGCCGAGGGGCGGCGCGTCGTTCACGGGGGCGGCGGTGGCTCGGGGCGGCCGGCAGCGGCGGTGGGGGCTGCTCGTGCTGCTGCTGCGGTTCTGCGGGAGGAGACGGCGGGCGGCGCCGAGGGGGAGGAAGGCCCTGGGCGGCTCACGGTGGCGAGGGCGAGCGGAGGCGAGCAGCGGCGGAGGGGGCTAGGGCTAGGTGGTGAGGCGGAGGAGGAGAAAGGGTGAGGGTTTTATAGGCGGTGCCAGGGCGGCTCGTGGCCGCGGAAGGCGGGCCGTGGGGGGGGGAGGTGGCCGGCCGGTGCGGGGGAGGGCGCGGCGGACGCGGCGCGCGACGCGGAGGCGAGGGAGAGAGGGGGAACCGGTCGCCCGGGTCGGGCGGCACGCGGGTCGGGTCTGTCTGACCCGACCCGACCCGGTAGCGGGTTGGGCTGGGCCAGGAAGCTAACGGGTCGGTCCATTGGGCCGGGCCGGCCCAAAGAAAAGAAAAGAAAATGAAAAATAAAATAAAATAAATAATAAATAAATAATTAAGTAAATAGATAATTAATTAATTAATTAATTAAATAGTTTTCAGGCATTTAAAAATAGGTCTGAGGCCCAGAAAAATCCAAAAAATTACCCTAAGTCCAATTTTTTATTTTACACCCAAAAATGTTATTTTCATGATATTTTAGTATTATTTATTGCCAATTAAAAATCATTTATTAATTGAAAACCTTGATTTTAATTACAGAAAATTCCCAAAAAATTCCAGAAAATTGGGAAAAATCCAAGATTTAATAATTTGAAAATTCAGGGGGTTTACAAGAAGGTCCAGTGCATACTTCCTTTAAGAGAGAACAATCCCCTCTGCTTCTCGAGCAATCTCAATCCCAAGGAAGTACCGAAGAAGGCCGAGATCCTTCACCTCGAATTCCTTGCCAAGCTTTCTTTTGAGTTGGACGATCTCCTGCTCATCATCTCCTGTGATAATCATATCGTCCACATACACCGCAAGCATGGTGATGTGGCCTCCACTCCGACGGAAGAACACAGTATGATCAGCATTGATCTGCTGATATTCCATCCCTATCATCGCCCTTCTGAATCTGTCAAACCACGCTCGAGGAGACTGCTTCAGTCCATAGAGGGACTTCTTCAACCTGCAGACCTTGCCTACTGTCTGATTGGTGCCAAATCCTAGTGGTATCTCCATGTACACCTCCTCCACTAGATCTCCGTAAAAAAATGCATTCTTCACATCCAGTTGGTGTAGCTTCCATCCACCATTCGCTGCCAGAGAAATCAGAGTCCTGACAGTGCTCATCTTTGCAACTGGTGCAAAGGTCTCGTCATAGTCGATGCCGTACGTCTGACTGTATCCTTTGGCTACTAGTCGAGCTTTGTAGCGCTCAACCTGTCCATCTGGGTTCTGCTTCACGGTAAAGACCCACTTGCATCCAACTGATCTCTTCCCCTCTGGCAGTCTCACAAGCTCCCAAGTGTGGTTCTTCTCCAGAGCTCCCAACTCCTCGTGCATTGCCGCTTTCCACTTTGGATCGTTCTTGGCAACCTGCCAATTGTTAGGTACAGTAATACTATCCAAAGATGCTATAAATGCTCCATGAGAAGAAGGAATATGGTCATAAGAAACAAACTGAGCAATATCCCAACCATATCTGTTTGGAGGATTTTCTGCATTGCTGCGAGTGGTCCTCCGTACAGATAGTGGTGTGGGAGGAGTAGAAGTAGGAGGAATGATATCTTGTGAAGGAGGGGGTATCACCTGAAAGGGGGTTGGTGTCGGTGCCTCAGGAGTTGGGACGAACGCAGGCAAGGGACTTGGCACTGGCACTGTCGGTACTGGTCCTGCAGTTTGCTTCTCTCTCCTGCTGTAGATAAGTAACTCTCCCTGAGTCGTAGGCCTTACACCTTCACCTTCTTGTCCCTTCTTCGTGCCTCCATGCCAAACTTCTAAATCGGTTACCACCAAGTTCTCTATCTCCCCCTCTCGCCTAATACTGGCAGTATTAGGCATGTTGTGTGAAGTTCCGTCCTGGTGGTAGTATGGTTCATGCTCCCGAAAGTGGACATCCATACTGACAAACTTCTTCTTCTCTACTGGACTCCAGCACACATATCCCTTCTGGGTCGCCGAGTAGCCTACGAAGATGCATTTGACCGCTCTAGGGTCAAGTTTCCCAACTGATGGCCTGTTGTCCTTCACAAAACACACACACCCAAACACCTTCAGTGGGAGTATCCCACTATTATTGCCTTGCAATACCTCACATGGGGACTTCCATCCGAGGACCTTCGAGGGCATCCTGTTGATGAGTTGAGCTGCTGTCAACACTGCATGCCCCCACAGACTCTGTGGGACATTCATGTCAATCATTATACTTCTTGTGACCTCCAGAAGGTGTCTGTTTTTCCTTTCTGCAACTCCATTTTGTGCTGGTGTGTATGCACAGATGGTCTGATGCTGTATTCCGTGTGCTGACAAGTATTCTGCAAGCGTCCTGTTGGTATACTCCGTTCCATTATCAGACTTCAGTACCTTCACAACTGCTTTGTACTGAGTCTGGACATGCTTATGGAAATCCCGAAAACAAGCAGGTACATCATTCTTATTTTTCATCAAATATAACCAGGTAACACGAGAGGCACACTCAATGAAAGAAATAAAGTACTTATAACCATTCATAGTGTTAGTAGCACATGGACCCCAGACATCAGAATGTACTACCTCAAAAGCAAAAGTGCTCCTATGACCCGTACCAACATATGAGCTCCTAGTAAGTTTTCCTAACTCGCACGCATCACATATTAATTTTTCTTTATTTATTTTTGCATAAATCTCTGGATACAACTTACTTAGAGTATCAAAGGAAGAATGTCCCATCCTCCGATGATGGAGTATCAAGGTATCCTCAGTCCTCTGCTGCAGTCCTTCCATGCCAGCCTTCTCTGCCATAGATACCAATGCTGAGTCCAGTCCTTCTCGATCTAGGTACCACAGTCCCTTATGCCAAGTGCCAGTCCCAAGTCTTCGTCCTGTCCCTTTCTCCTGGAAGGTCACCTTAGGAATATCAAAAGAAACAATGCATTTAAGTTGGAGGATTATAGAACTAATGGACAAGAGACTGACTGGAAAGGATGAAGCATGTAAAACATTGGATAATCTTACTGAACCTGTACAATTAACAGTACTCTTACCGACCACTGGCTGGAAAGTGCCATCAGCTGTCTGAATGCTGTCTGCTAATGCTAGGTGAGTGTAGGAAGAAAACTCACTAGCATTCCCCGTCACATACCGAGATGCTCCCGAGTCGATAATCCAGTCTGATTATTTAAGGGAAGAGATAGACGCAAGGGCAAGTGATTCGTCAGTACCTTCTGATGGATGGACATACATGGCAGCGTTGCCCCTAACAAAGAATGAGGTGGACGCCTCCTCTGTTCTACTCCTCATGTCTCCCAGTGCCTGGTCCTCCACAGTAAAGGTACCATCAGCTTCTCCGTTACCTTCTGATATCAGGAGGTTCGCCCGATAACCTCCTCGGCCGCCTCTTCTACCCCCTCGACCACGACCACGTCCTCCATTATATCCTCGTCCGCCGAACGGTCCTCGTCTACCACCTGAATCTCCCTCCCTAGGTGGTTTGGTACAAGCATACCGATGATGACCCATCTCCCCACAGTTGTAGCACTGCCGGTTATGCTGCCAGGGCTCTCCCTTAGATCCTGTGTTACCTGAGCTGGTGATCGCTAGTGCTGACTTTGCTTCGGGGGGACCACCTGTCCCGGCTTGCAGCCTGATGCGTGTCTCCTCCTGGATCATGGCTGAGATAGCCTCCTCAAGGCTAGGGATCTTTGGTTGGGCTAGATGTAGGGCCGTCCTCTGTGCGAAAGCTGCAGTCAGCCCTTTGAGGAACTTCATCGTCCTCTCCTGCAGACACACCTGTCTCTCCTTACACTTAGGGTCCCCGTAGCTCGCCCGATCTGAGGAGTGATCATAATCCAACCACAGACGCTCCAACTCGGTGGCATACTCCTGCACGGTCTTCTCTCCCTGTACGGTGTCATCAATCTCCCCCTTTATCTGGAAGACCCGTAAGTTGTTCCTCACACCATCATAGGTCCTTCTCAACTTCTCCCACACATCTTTCACCATCTCAATACCGTCTACTGTGGTGGCAATAGACTGGACTAAGGAGTTGATAAGCCAGATGTAGATCACCATATGAGTGGACTTCCACTCATCACGTCCTGTCGAGCCCTCATCCGGCTCTGTCGTCTCGCCCGTCAGGAACCCCTCCATGTTTTTTCCTGCGAGGGTTCTTCTCACCCGTCGTGACCAACTCAGATAGGTGGCTGGTCCATCTAATTTCAGATCGATGGAGGGAAGCTTCAACTCCGGCGACGTTCATGTCGTGTTCTCACCAGCCGACATCGTCAACAACTTCATCAACGTCGCCACCTCTGCAGAATCTAGCTTTTTGATGATCTCCTCCATCGATGCGTCGTCTATCCAATAACGTCACGTCCGCTCCACGACTCACGCTCGTCCTCGTCGTCCGCTCCTAGATCCGAACATGTCCCCCTTTTTTTCAGATCTAGGCATCCCTATTAGGCGCTGTCTCGTGCTGGTGCGGAGGAGGCGGCAGCACGCATGTCACAACCGCCGTCGCAGCAGCAGTAGCAGCAGTCGCAGCAGCCGCAGCAGCAGTAGTAGACGTAGCAGTAGCGGGACGAGGCAGCAACAGCGAAGGGCGGCCTGCGAAGGGCGGAGAAGGGAAGGAGGTGGGGGGGGGGACGTGGAAGAGTTCTGTGGAGGAGATCTAGGAAATCCTCCTGTGGGTTTGTGGAAGCTTGGTGACGGCTAGGGTTTGTGGAAACTTGGCTCTGATACCATGTTGAAATTAGTTGATAATTTTATTGATTGTCTCATTGGCATTATATAGCCTTACAGTCATTAATACAATGATCTCAATCATTATGACAATAATCTCATTATGGAATATCCTGTGACATATTCTGGCATCCCAAATATGTCCTCAGGATATTCCCATGTGCTTATACTATACTTAAATATGACACCCAACATACCATATCAACACATTGTCATCAGCACATAGAGTAGAGTTAACTGCTCAGACTTCGCAGTCTGGCACTCCATCAATGAGCAGGGAGGATTACGAAGATTTGCCAAATAGTCAAATACGAAAGGCAAGTTCTCACTATACATGCAATTAAACCAGAAACATTTCCCTAGTCTGTGAAAAAATAAATGCAAAGTTGTGCTGAACAATAAACTGTTTTAAGAATAGCTTTTCTATGATTGGCAGGCTATAGTTATGCCTGGTTATGCAAAGGGTTTAAAAGAACTATGACCTATCTATCCATATACCTACACGTGATCTCATATCTAAGAGACCTTTAGGCATAGGCACATTAGAAGTTGGAACTGCGGTAACGAAGTATATTTGTCTCAGTTAAACATACTACATCTTTTGTATGGAGAAAGAAACCCTTATATCACATTGTATAATTTATTTAATTGATTATCATAAATTTGGAAACAGAAAGCAAGATGCAGTTTTAAAAAATATCGAAGGTTGCAGTCCAATTTATTTGACATATATATTTTTACTACGTGGCTAATTATTATGATAAATCTTATAGGTCATAGCAAAATGGTTACTGGAATCTAAGCAAAGCACCCCACATCTATATTTATCTTCAGGTTTGTTCTAATTTGTGGTTTACTTAATTGATAAAAAGTTCCAGTGTTTATAATGTTTGTCCTTTGCTATCAGATGTTATATTGGATCCTCTACTTGCTTTCAGAATTGAGCTGAAAGGTACTTTTTACTAATATACTGTCTTAAATAATCAAATTTCTTTGGCTGTATCTCAGTTTTCCTTGATTCATTCAAATTCTTTATACTTTATAGTTTATACACCACTGATTTAAGACGCTCTCTTTTTACGGTTCGAACTTGCAGAGAATCATGATGTGAAAGTTTCGGTAAATGACATTGTCATAAAAGCTGTTGCGATGGCATTAAGAAATGTACCTGAAGCAAATGGTGAGTTTATGCACAGATTTTAACAGATTATAAGTATGTTTGCACATGACTCATGTCCAGTATGAGTGCTTTTTAGAATTGTAGTCTTATCTTTTTAGATGTAGTTGAATGATGAATGGTAGTTTTGTTTGATTGTGACACTAACCCTAGAAGGGGGGTGGGGGTGGTAATAGCATTTGTTAAACTTATCTTACTTGCTACCTGATTACTACTTGTGATTAACGAGTTATACAGCATAAATACATTTTCAAGTAGTTAAATTTGCAAGAATATAAGCAAATGCAAACACAAAGATATTCAGTTAGTTCTCCCCCTTGCTACACCAACTCCTCAAAACTGAAAGATCCACTAGAAATAGTAAATCCCAATAAAATCCTCGTATGTTCGTCAACAAGCCTGATATTGAATACTACCTATATCTTGGTAGCAAAGAAGCTTCACCTGCAAAGGACGTCCTACTTCCACGAGGCTCTTGCTTGTGCAGGGAGGAGGGTTTAGATGTATATACGTCGCTATTACATTTATGGAAAGGCTGTTTCTGCAACTTGAAATAATAGTTTGCAGTATCGGCCGATATCGATATCGATACCGAACGATATCGACATTGGGGGTCTCTTTCCCAGTCGATTTGGCAAAGAAAAAAAATGAAAAAAAAAGACTAATCAACAAGGATGTAAAACCACCCCTTTCTGGTCTAGTCTGGAATGATAGCAGTCGCACACTTTACGTACGATGCGCCATATTATCCTTAGCCGTTTACATGTCAAAAGTGGTATTTCAACACACTAGTTTGGTCTATACTTTCTGGTTTCATTCTAGACTTTCTGGTTTTACTCTACACCTGTTGGTTACATTCTTATCTGTTGTGCTTGCTAGCTTTTGCATATTTTCTTGTCCTTACTGTCATATTTTTACCTGTTCATCCTATTTACATTTTTATGCTTCTATATTTATCTATTTTGTTCTATTTTTGTACCATAGTTCATTACATATCAGTTCATCATGTATTACTTTACTATTACAGTTTTATAGTCTTTATCAATTAACTAGAACTGCTGTTAGAGGTGTATTCACTCCAATCCTGACTGGATAATATTTTTTCAGATAACTTCTTAGAGGAGTTGTGTCCCACGTATTATGGCCCACTTGATGGAGGGTTAGCTGAGGATGCACCCTAGTACAGGAGGACCAGTACCAGCAGTGATGGGGCTCAACTAGTTATTGTCGAGACTTAGCTAGTATTTTTATATTGTACTGGATCTGTCTCCAGCTATTTGACATTGAGTTGTTATAGATATTTAGACTTATTGTGATTGTTGTTAGACTCTTAGACTTGGTTGATTTTTGTAGCTATTCTCGACTTGTGACTTTGTGATTTCTTTTCCTTATTGGATATCGTGTCATTTCTTCCTTATAGATTCATTGTGATTGAGTATTGATATTGTCATTATTTTGCCATCTTGTCCTTCTTATGGAGATGAGATATTATTGACAAGTTATGATATATTATTGTGTGAGATAGATAGTTAGTATTGTTGACCTAGACAACGTTCTACATTGTTGTGTATGGCGTAGGTTGGGCGTTGCCACGTACTCGTGCCCAATCATCCGAGTGCGGATCGTGACGCATTTTTAATGGTGGCCTATGCAGGTCTCATCTTTGCAACTGGTGCGATGTTGTGGTAGTGCAACAACTTAGTTGTACTGCTACGGGCATGTGATAGGATATAGGATAAGAGAATACTCAATCACTACTTAGGATTTCTTGAGAGATTCCTGGGATGACCCCTGAGAATCTTACTATAAACCCAATTTTGAATCTATTTACACTTGATTCGTTTCACCTTCGCCTTTGTACTTGTCCGTTGTTGAATTTGATTCTTGTATCGAGATAAATTTTATGGATTGAATTGAGGTATATTCTGATAATGTAAATGGATAAGAACAGTAGAAAAGGTAACCGTCTGACTTAGTTATGGAGTCTAGAGTTTATCGCAGCCATATTAGCTAGTGTGGCGAAGACATAGAGCCTGATTTTGGATACATTTCTCTTGGTTATGGAATTTAAATTTTTCGCAGCCAAGCTAGCGGCATGTTAAAAAATTTAGATACCATGATTCTAGAGGTATGTACCTTAGTTACGGAATCTATAGTTTATCGCAGCTATGCTCCCTGGTGTGGCAAGGATTCTGGGTTACATGATTTCAGATAGACGTTTATGATTATCATATTGTATATTAAATTGGTTCTTAACCTATTATCTCTATCATTCAACCATGTTATCATTGAGTTCTGTTCCATCACCTTATTAGCTCAGGATAGAGATATCTTCAGTTTCTCTAGTTAGTTCCTTATAATGCTTCACCTTCATTAGTTCCTGAGGCAGCTCACTTGATAGTGTAGTAGTGTGGTAACTTGCAGATAGGTTGTGTCTAGTCGAGGATTAGTGTTGATGGTTGGGAGTGTAGTTTGTGAGCCTAAGAGTGGTTCTTGGTAGGGTATATGAGCATTAGGTATCAGTGTACAAGCTTAGAAGTAACTCATAGTGTAGTACCCTTTGTAACAATAGTTCTAAGACAAGTGTCAGAGTATAGTTAGCAGTTGGTATCCTAGAGTGTTAGTATTGCATTCTAAGTAGTGTGAGTAGTGGGTTAAGTGTGCTCATGACCTGGAGCTATAGTGTATCATAATACCAGAAGTGGTAACCCTTTTATATATTAAGTATTGTGGCTAGGTTGATGCTTAGTGAATAACTGGTGTAAGTATCAGATATAGGTAAGGGTCCAGCTAGGCCACCTGTGGTATAGCAAATTGTCCCGCACCAGCAGAGAGAGACACCCCAGCAGGACAGGGCTTTTGCAATAACGGTCAAGAGGACTGATGTTACAGGTAATGGGTTAGCAGGTTCGGATATGATCTTCTTTCCTTTCTACCTATTGATCTGTGTGATTCCATCTTATAGTTTACATTAGTAATATTGTGCTATAGTATAGTTAGCAGTAATCCTCGATAGAGACTGCAATATCATGACAGATAGAGACCATAACCATGCATATGGCTATAATTAGTTATTTCTTTAATTTGCATGCTTTTATTATTTTATATTGGATTGGGGGTTTGACCTAGAGGGGATACGACCATCTTTAAATTTTGAGGACGAAATATTTTTAAGGGGGTAGGATTATAACCACCACTTTTGACCTTAGGGGTATTTTGGTAATTTTGCATGTTGTTAAATTTTTTATATTATATTATGTTAGTGGTTAGTCTAGAATTAATTAGTGTTAGCTAATTAGAATTAATTAGCACATATTTTGTCATGAATAGAATATTCTATATCAATTAGTTAGATGACATCCATGACTAACTAGATTTCGTTCATGTTAGGGATAGAAATTTTATTAGAGAATGGAATGATAATTTCAATAATCACACCACTATATATATATATACTATTCTAGGGTGTAGCTTAGTGGTAAAGCAACGGGACATTTACCGAGTAGGTCCGGACATCGAGTCCCGGCATCGGCTAAAGGGTGGAAGGGGGTTTCGGGTAAGAAAAAAAATCCTACTATTTCTCTCTCCTCTCATTCATTTCATTTTTCTCTACTCCTGCTTCTCCATTTCATCTTCTCCACCTCCTCATGAACACCAAATCCTAATTTTTTTCTTTCCTCCATTAGAGCTTCACCAAACTTCTTCCATGAGCTAAAGTTTGGGAGCACCTAGGAGGAGCAAGGAGGAGCACTATTAAGAATGATTGGTGCCACTTCTTCTTCCATTTTTTATCAAATTCGTAGAGATGTATTGGGATCCAACTTCCAATAGGTAAATCCCTCTTTCCCCCAAATTTTATGGTTAAAAACACCCATTGGACCCATAGGAACCCTCCCTTGGTTAGAATTGACTCTTTAATGATAGATCTAGGTGTTATGAGCCTTACAATTGGTAGATCTAAGCTTTTGTTAAGAGGAATGTTAATTTTAGGTCTCAAATTGGGGAAAATCCGAATTGTGCACACCAAGTGTTTGTAGAATGGTCTCAATAGGATTTTTAGCCTAAATTAATATTGTGCTTGTGTCCGTGTATCCAAAATTGGATACATGGTGTTGTGTTATGATATTTCATGATATACATAATTAGATTTGAATATCCATATGCAATTGAGTATACTAAGTGTTAATTAGGATTTATGTGTTAAATTATAAATGTACTCCTTATATTTGAGTGTCAATTATGTCAATATATATATATATATATATATATATATATATATATATATATATATATATATATATATATATGTATATATATATATATATATATAGGTGTATCCTAATTTGAGAAAGTATCATGAAGATATAAGGGAGAAGTGTTTATATGAGTGTATGCATGTGTTGTATGAGGGTGGTGTTAGATGTTGTTAGAATGAGAGATGGGTGTGTTAGTGTTTAGTACTGCAATCAAGCAGAGGGCGTGCTGTATGATGTTCCAGGTAGAGAGAGTATATTAGTGTTTGTATTAGAGTGAGTTATACATCTGTGTTCCTGCACACAGTGAGATATCAGTAGAGGGGGATGTATCAGTGTTAAGGGGAGTGGCACAACAGGCTCATGTAGGGGTTAGCAATGTGCAGGTTGGTCTGCAGGCATTGTCGACAGTGAAGGAGCTCGGTTTAGTCTTGTAGAGGGGGAATTTTGTATTAACATTTGAGGTTGTGGCATTAGCTGCAATTGGAAGGCTTGGGTGTTGCAGCAAGTGAGGCAGACAGTTGGGTTTTGTTTCAGTCAGTTTGTTGTTAGGCTCGAGTTGGTCTGCAGTAATGGTCGGGTATGGCAATATGAACGATGAAGAGGGATGTTGCAAGCTCAGGTTCTTTCTAGGTATAACAGTAGGTGGCTTAATGATAGCATGGGTGCAGGGGGTCGTGGGAGACTATGGTGTATGCTATGATTTGGTGTTGCACCAACAAGTCTAATACCTGCATACATTTTAGAGTGCACTGCAAAATCCAAATTTCCCCTGTGACTGAAATGGTATTGCAGATGACCACTGCATAGTTGCATTGAATTTGGGTACTTGATCAGTCTGTGGACCGTAAGGTGTGTGGTTTTAGTCCTGTGTGCTTGTGGGGTACAAATCTGGAATGGTAGGCAGCATGTTACTGCTGTAGGTGAGCCTGCATTCAACCTGGTAGCAACTATTTGACTCAGGGTATGCAATGGAGCTTTGGTGCAAGTATCAGACCGTATCAGTGAGGTGTTCGTATCAGATTGGATGCAGTAAAGTGCTCGGGTTGCACAGTTCAAGTGTTGTTGGAAGCTGCAGTGATATGTGGAGGAAGTTGATGCCAAGTTAAGTGGCAATTAAGTGCAAGAGAAGGTGGGTGTTCAAGTTTAGATAGTATAAGTAGAAGTGAGGTTTTGAGGGAGGTTTGGGATAAGGTAATGTGAGAGTAGAGTACTATGAGTATCAAGGTAAGGTAGGATAATAGATAATGGCGTGGTATCGGGATACTAGAGAGGAGATGTTGGGATATGGAGTATGGATATTTAGTTGGGTAAGTAAGTTAAGTTATGGTATATATCAAGGGCTTAATACCAAGGTATTAATATTAGTTAGAGTGTAAGATACTAACTAGAGTATCGAGATTCTATAGCTAAGGTATTCCTAGATACCAATGGAGTATCAAGGTGTCAAGCTAGTGAGTTGAGGTAATGAGTATTAAGTATATAAGGTATAGATATACGTGATACCAATAGGTTAAGGTATCGGGGTTATTTCAAGGTAGTGGGTTTTGGTTAAAGTATTAGTTATTGGGATAGGTAATAGGAATTTAGCTAGGTATTGTACACTTGGGTTGAGGTATTGTAATATAGTGATATTATCGAGTCTATATTAAGTATATGATACATATAGTATACTACCTTAATTAGCATACCTAGCATAACCTAGTATTAGAAAGGTATTGGTACTAGCTAAGGTACTAGTCTAGAAACTTATTTTTAGCAAGGTAATGACTAGTTTTGATCTAGGAAACCTAATTTAGCAAGATTGACCTAGTTTGACTTAGATTGACCTAGTTTTGAGTTAATTAAATATATTGTTTAATCTAAAACACCATTTGACATGAATAATTTATATATAGGTCACTTGGACTCCAGTTCAGTCACAATTTGGTGTTCATTGTTCTAGACCACATGCGAGTACATTCTCTGATAGTTTCTTTTATTTGATATATGATTATTGTTTATAATATTGTTTTACCCTATTTCTTGATACGGTGGATACACGGAGTAGTATTATGGATTCATTTTGAGATATGTGATTATACTTGTTGGCCCATCTGGACTCTTTTACTGGCATCACCATTATCATGACTCTTCTGACATTACTTGTATTGGCTGGCATCATATTGATCTACGTGTCGGGACTTGGATTCATTGTACTAGTTTGGCAGAAAAATACCTTAGTAGATATATAAACATTTCCAAAATCTGGAATCCCCCCTTCTGGTCTAATCTGAAATGATAGCAGTCGCACACTTCACGTGTGATGAGCCATATTACACCTAGCCATACATGTTGAAAGTGGTATTTCCAAGGTTCAAAGTATCGGTATCGGAATCGGACCATTCCTATGGGTATCGGGATCGGCGGTATCGGTAGTATCGGCGGTTTCGGATCGGAGTATCGGATTTTTTGGTATCGGAAAGCAAACAACTATTAGTAAATTATTAACATTTTAGAGAATATATTTTATACATTTATGCATAATTTAAAGTATTTTCAGTATTGTTTCTTAGTATTTTTGATATTAAATGAAATAGTAGTCATCCTTGTCGATTGATTTATATGCGATAGATAAGTTTTCCTCTTTTATATGTTTTTACAACCTTACTATGCTTTTACATCCTTTCTAATTGGTCTTTTTAATTCAAATTTTTTCATCGAATTGACTGAAAAAGAGACCTCTAATGTCGGTATCGGTCAGTATCGGGTATCGGTCGGTATCGGATCGGGACATGCCAAACTGTATCGGTATCGGCCGTATCGGATCGGTATTGGCCGATACTTTAAACTATGATTTCAACACAATAGTTAGGTCTATACTTTCTGGTTTTATTCTAGACTTTCTGGTTTCACTCTACATCTGTTGGTTACATTATTATTTGTCGTGCTTGCTGGCTTTTGCATATTTTTTTTGTCCTTACTGTCATATTTACCTGTTCAAACCCTATTTACATTTTCATGCTTCTATATTTATCTGTTTTATTCTATTTTTGTACTATAGTTCGTTACTTATCTGTTCATTATGTATTACTTTACTACTACAGTTTTATAATCTTTATCAATTAACTAGAACTGCTGTTAGAAGTGTATACGCTCCAATCCTGACTGGATAACATTTTTTCAGATGACTTCTTAGAAAAGTTGTGTCCCACGTATTATGGCCCACATGATGGAGAGTTAGCTGAGGATGCACCCTAGTACAGGAGGACCAGTACCAGCAGTGATGGGGCTCAACTAGTTATTGCCGAGACTTAGCTAGTATTTTTATATTGTACTGGATCTATCTACAGCTATTTGACATTGAGTTGTTATCGATATTTAGACTTATTGTGAATGTTGTTAGACTCTTAGACTTGTTGATATTTGTAGCTATTCTCGACTTGTGACTTTGTGATTTCTTTCCATTATTGGATATCGTGCCATTTCTTCTTTATAGATTCATTGTGATTGAGTATTTATATTGTCATTATTTTGTCATCTTGTCCTCCTTATGGAGTTGAGATATCATTGACAGGTTATGATATATTATTGTGTGAGATTGATAGTTAGTATTGTTGACCTAGACATTGTTCTATGTCGTTGTGTACGGCATAGGCTGGACGTTGACACGTACTCGTGCCCAATCATCCGGGTGCGGATCGTGACAGCTGATGTTTGTAGGTAAAATACTGAATGATCCTTCTTCGATTGACACTTGCCAAAATGGGTAACAACATGTATAAATCGACCAAACCATGCACGAGGAGATTGTTTGAGACCGTAGAGAGCCTTCCGCAGATGACACACTTTACCTTCATTTGCAACGAATCCAGGAGGTTGCATCACATAAACTTCCTCTTCAGGATCCCCATGGAGAAATATTTTTTTTACATCCAGCTGAATAATGTCCAGTCATAGCGAACTACTAAGACCAGAAGCACACACACAGAGGTCATCTTGTCAACAAGGACCATAAATTTGAGAATATCCTTTCGCCACAAGACGAGCTTTCCGACGATCATGAGTGCCATCCGGTTTCACCTTTATTGTGAACACCCACTTGTAACCTACCGCCTTCTTACCAGTAGAAAAATCCACTAAATCCCATGTACGATTTTTTGAAGCGTTTTCATCTCCTCTTCTATTGCAGTACGCCAATAGAGATGTTTGAGTCCTTCCTCTACGGAATTGGGGATCTGAATCCCGTCAATAGTCGCCACCAAGGACCTAGTTTGACATGCAAGCCCTTTGCAGTACCAACAACTCAAAGGATGGTCGCGACATGCACTATGGGGTGAGTCAGTATATCAGGCGATGGTGAAGCAGTGGAGCTGGAGGAGGGCGATGGCTCGACGGTTGTAGGCACCATCGGTAATGTTTGTTTTGTTGGAGCTGGTAAATCAGTGGAGCTGGAGGAAGACGATGGCACAATAGTCGGGGCACCATTGGTGATGATTGTTCTGGCGGAGCTGGTGAGACCGGGGATGCCGGTGCTGACTAGGCTGATGTTTGCGAACCATCGAACGGTAAGACTGCCTCGACATGAGAGAGCATCCTTACGGGGGGCTGTGGTGCTTGTACTGGATAGAAGAGAAAAGTCTCATCTGGATAGACTTTTGGAATAGACTCAGTAGTTGGAGGAAGTGGGAGAAACTCAGTTTCAACAAAGGTAACATCTCAAGACATAAAATACCGCTTTAAAGTTGGAGAAAAATAATGATACCCTTTTTGATTTTTCGGATACCCGAGAAAAATACATTTGATTTTCTTCGGATCAAATTTGGTAAGAGTCGGTTAAGAGTCGGTCGAGTATCCCGAACATAACACAAGCAGCCAAAATTTTTGATAGGTAGAGAAAACGGATCTCGTTTAGGATATAACTAAGAAAATAGAGTTTCGCCATTGAAAACAGAGGATGACATACGATTGATCAGATAGCAAGATGTAAGTACCGCATCCGACCAAAATCTATTGGGAGTATGTGCTTGAAACATAAGAGCACGCATTATTTTTAAGAGATCGATTCTTGCATTCGGCCACACCATTTTGTTCTGGTGTGTAAGGGCATGAAGTTTAGTAGATGATGCCATGTCTAGACTGATGAGAATTGAACTCACGAGACAGATACTCACGTCCATTGTCACTCCAAAAATACTTAATAGGAACTCCAAATTGTATTTTAATTTTCGTATAGAAATTGAACCAAATATCAAATAATTCAGAATAATTTTTCATCAAGTAGACAAAGGTGACGCGTGAGTAGTCATCAACAAAGGAAACAAAGTACTTGAAACCCATTATTGATTCAACTGGATAAGACCTCCATATATCAGAATGCACTAACTCAAAAGGAGCTGATGCAGCTTTATTTAAACTCACTGAATAGAAATCTGGTGATGCTTGGCCAAACTACATAACTTACAATGAAAAAGAACTTACAACTCTAAAGATGGATACATTTTCTGGAGAGCTTGGATAGATGGATGACCCAACTGACAATGCAACTCAAAAGGATCGAGTTTTATGCTGGCACAAACAACGAAAGAATTCATGTCAAACAGGTACAAGCCTCCAGCTACATGTCCCCTGTCATAGTCTTTCTATTCTTCAGGTCCTGAAAAACACAACCATCAGAAAAAAATGTTACCGAGCATTGCAAGTCATGAGTAATCCGACTAATTAATAGTAAACTGAATGGATTTTCAAGTGTATGTAATACTGAATTGAGTGACAGTCCGAAAGAAGGGAACTTCCTTTTCCATGAACCGTCAGTGAAATACCATTCGCAACAGTAATATTAGTCACATGACCCACCGATACATAATTGTGCAACATACCCGCGTTACCTATCATGTGAGCAGACATACAAGAGTCAATCAACCATTGTTTCGACTTTACCACACACTCGTTGTTGAGTACCCGACTGTGGATCCAGAAGTAGAAGCGTCACAACGACATTGAGTTTGGAAGTCGATAAAATCGACATAGGTTTTTGCCGTCATCTGTACTGATAGTCCATCAGTATCTGATGCAGTGTTGGCAGTAGGTGCCTTGCTAAACTGCCACTGAAAGTGGCCTTGTTGTCAACAGTTGAAGCATGTATGCGGTCTTCCTCCACCACGACTGCCATTGTCCTATCCACCATCGCGGCCAGCATTTCGGCCACCATGTCGACCACCACGACCTTCACGGAATCCACCACGAGCCACACTCAGGACAGATCGATCGGCAGGGGCCTCACCCGTAGTAGTCTCAACGACTTTCATTGCACATAGGACAAGAAAGAGGGCTTCTATCAAAGACGGAACTTCGGCCCCAACAATGATCTAAGACCATGCAGAGTCTGCATCAGGACAGAGAGAGGCAAGATATGTCATGACATAGAGTTGCTGACGTTGAGTTCTCGTCTCGTTGATATCCGCCGTTAGAGGTAAGACACGATTAACCTCATTAGTCAGTGCCTTGAAGGCACTGAAGTGGTCCTTATGTGATTTGTCTCCTTGATCAGCTCGGTAGACACCAACGACCAAGTCATAAATGAGAGAAAAATCGCGTTTGCCATCAAACGCTGTTGCAAGGACCTCCCTAAACTCCTTCACCGAGTCCGTGTTCTGAACCATGTCCTCTAATAATGGTTCCATCGAATTCATCACATGTGTGAGCAGTCGGCAGTCATCAATCTCTCACTGCTCGTATGTGGGATCACTCTTTGCTGGAGGGTTGTCAGTTAGATTTTTGACAACCGCATTCCCCAAAGCGTCTTCTCAACTTTCTTGAGCCATGTCAAGTAACCATCTGGTCCATCCAACCATCTATCGACAAGTCGAATCAATAAAACCGCCGTGCCAGTGCCCGATGCACCCGCCATTGTATTTTCGGTACTGGTGTTAGTAGCACTGCTATTCGCCTCAGTGTTCGTCATCCTTCAATGTTCTTGATTCGACTGTCGATTGGTCGTCCCAACCCGATAATCACATCAACTCTGCCAATGCGTGATCAACATAGTCAAAACTGGCTTGCTCAAGGAAAGCAAAGATTGAAGATGGATCACACAAGCCAGGACAGAGAAGCAACCCAGGTTACTTTCTGTTAGATCGTGATATGGATACCGGGTCAGGAAGAGAGATTCACGCAAACCCAAGTCTTCTCTCTGGTAACTCTTTTTTTTTATGTGGAGAAAGGGATTCAGAGTTTTGGCTCTGATGCCATGTAGGAAGGAATAATTGGATGATTCATTTATAAAGAGAGATTACATATATATAGGAGAGGAGGCAACCTCTCTCTATAATTCTATCCGATATGGGACTAAAGGTCAATAGACTAATACACTAATGCTTGTAATACTTAACAAAACTTTTATAACTTGTTACACAACAAAAAATTCAACTCGGATATATATATATAATTTTCGTTTATTCAAATAGAGTTCTTAGGGAATTGTCGTTTTACACTATGACAGGAGGGTTACAAGGAGAACAAGTCCTAGTCTTTGTCAAAGTTGTCTAATTTTAGTTGGCAGATATTTTGAAGAACATGTTCAATGACGGCACCTCTGGAATAGTGCATGCTTTTGTGACTATCCCTTCAGTACTGTTTGTCTATAAATTGCCAGCTTCTGTGATTTGAGATACAATACAAGGTCATTTGTATCATCTGATTTTATTATTGTGCGATGTCCCCTTCATTTTAGCTGGAAATGACCTCTATTGAACTTCAAAATGTGTACGATTCAACGTTCATGCCAAAATGATTCTGTAACAAAATGTAGTTTGGTTCAACGTTCTATCAAAAGTTAAAACTGTCAATACTAATGGAAAGACAGGTTTTGTTGTTAGATGATGATCAGATACAGGTATTGATTCTCACAACTACTAGTTCTGATGATTGGTATATGCGAGTCGATATTCCTTTTATTTTGATAATAATATCTTAGCATCATGCTTCGTGGGAACTATTAGTAAATATGCTTCCTTCGAACATTGGAAAAGTTTTTATTTGTTTATTTTTAAATCTAATGGTACAGCAATGTGCTAACTAGGAACATCTTATTCTTACACTTCCCAAATTCATGAAACACTTCATGTTATTTATTCTATTGGATCAACAGAAACCTCCATTTTAATAAATTTAAAATGAAATAATATCCTTTCTGCAGGTTGAACCACAGTTTGCAGTATCGGCCGATACAGATCCGATAAGGTCGATATCAATACGTTTTGGCATGTTCCGATCCGATACCGACCGATATCTGATACTGACTGAAAGTGACATTGGGGGTCTCTTTCCGGTCAATTCAGGAAGGGTATACAAACATAGTAAGGTAAACACATGTAAATGAAGAAAACTTATCCATCACATGTAAATCAATTAGCAAGGGTGACTACTATTTCATTCAATTTCAAAACTGCTAAGAAACAACACTAAAAGTACAAATTATACCTAAATGTATAAAATATACTTTTAAAAATATTAATAAGTTGTTAATAATTATTTGATTTCAGATACCAAAAAAAAATCTGGTACTCTAATCCAAAACTGATTCCGATACTCATAGGAATGGTCCGATACTGCGAACCTTGGGCTAAACCTGAATGTTGAAGTCATATGCTAAATTTTCTTTACTCTGTACAGAGAGGAGTTTGAAGATTTAAGTTGTTTGGTAATTTCTGAAGCTTCTGTCAATCCCCAGCAAGCCTTTGTTGTTTTTGTTCTTTGGTTTTCTGAAAAATGTCTGTGTGGTTGTCACTTGTCAGGACTTGGGACAGGCAAAATGAGTCTTCCCATCAGCTAGCATGCTCTCCATGTTCAAACAAACCTCCTCCCATGGATCCCTGCTCTAACAAACCTCTGCTGGTAGATCCAAGGATGGCGAAGTTGACAATTTACGCAGCAGTTCAGTGTTAAATATGTCATATTTGATTCTAAACCAGCTATAAATTTTCGACAGGCGCAGGAATGTCAAAGGAAAGAGAGACATTGTAACCAAGTAAACTTGCCTCAGATATTGGGCTCAACCGAGGCATCACGAACAGATGACGCTGATTGCAGGGCTTCTGCTGTTGTCGATCGCCACATTCATTCAGTTAGGCTCTAGCGCCTCCAATCCTAACGATGGTAATCTCATGCTCCTCTCTCCTTGTCATGTATGCTGCTGCTAGTCTTTGCTCCTCCTCCCAGGGGCGGATTCAGAAATGTATACTGGAGTGGGTTGGGGTGGGCCTAGGTGTAGGCTAACTCCTACAAAAAAATCCAAAAAAAAAAAAAAAAAAAAAGTGAAAAGAAATTTGAGTTGGGCTCCAGCCCACCCCAAGCTACACCTGCATCCGCCCCTGCCTCCTCCAATTCTTTATGCACATAATCTTCTTAGGAAGCAAGAAATTATAGAATTATGCATTTGGCTTGGCCTTTCAAGTTTTTTTTCCCAAGGTTTGCAGTATCGGTATCGAAATCGGTATCAGACCATTCCTATAAGTATCGGGATCGATAGTATCGACAGAATCAGTGGTTTCAGATTGGAGTATCAGATTTTTTGTGTATCGGAATGCAAATAATTATTTATAAATTATTAATATTTTAGAATATATATTTATATATTTAGGCACAATTTTAAGTATTTGCAGTGTTGTTTCTTAGCATTTTTGAAATTGAATGAAATAGTAGTCACCATTGCCAATTGGATTACATGCGATAGATAAGTTTTTTTCTTTTTTCTTTTACATGCTTTTATAATCTTACTATGCTTTTATACCCTTGTTGATTGGCCTTTTTCGATCAATTTTATTTGCCGAATTGACCGAAAAAGAAACCCCCAATATCGGATCGGTCCGTATCGGATCGGGACATGCCAAACCGTATCGATATCGGTTGTATCATATCGGTATCAGCCGTATCGGATCGGTATCGGCCGATACTACAAACTATGGTTTTTTTTCCTAGCATGCTGAATAGAAGTTAAAGTAGTTTGACCCAATCTTTCTGTTTATTGCTCTAATTGTAGTTCTTCCAACCTTCAAAACATCTGACGATCACTATGTCTGGGGACTCCAGAATTGAGTATGATTTTGTGAGTTATTACCATATTATCATTCACTCACTCACTCACTCACTCATATAAGAAGATACCATCAGATCCTTGAAATCTTGCATGGTTTCGGGATCTTTGCTCTCCCGACATCAGAAGCCAGTGTCTTCTCGTTCGGTTACATGGTCATATAGCAACTCAGGCAAGATTGCAATGCCATGCTTCCTGACTTGGCAATTAATCACTGAAACACATTGCAGTTGCTGCTCTCCGATCTCTGATGAGCCAGTTGCAGAACCCACCGCGGACCTGGGGAAAGTCCGATGATCCTTGTGGCACGCTGTGGGAAGGAGTAATGTGTTTCGAGTCCCGAGTGACTATGCTGTGAGTCTTATACTTTCAGTTTATCCTTCTTTTTTCCCTTCATTATCTACTTAAAGTTGCATTCTTTGATCCTTCCAGGAAACTATCAAATATGGGACTTAAAGGGACATTAAGCACTGATATAGCCCAAATCACCCAATTGCGCTCCTTGTGAGTTTGTTTCCATATGGAACTTGAATTTATTTCCTCATCATTTAGTAACAATTCGACTACAGAAACTCGATTAAGAACTCAAATAATAACTTGTAATATAGATGTGACACGTAGATTCCACTAACATTGAAAGTGAACTAATTTTTTTCTTACAGAAAATCTTCAGCCGGTTGAGAAAATAAAGAAATCAAATGAGTTTCATCCAACGGCCTTTCATGACCAAGTTTTAAAAACTAGGAACTCAAGAGTAAACGTAGTATTTTTAATTTAGTAGTGTAACTACTGAGCATATGACGAAGAAAAATTGCAACCTTTTACAAAAAAAAATTGGATCATTTTTGGCAATGCATTTTGTAACACACAATTAATGTCAACTGCGTTCAAAAGTTTTCTGGAACTTCTCTTTTAGTTCCCTCGCTATCACATAATCGAGCAATGTTATGTTTGACAACTGCACATACAACTTGCATCAATCGAACCCTTCAGACCTTAAGAGTTGTGTATGGCGACCATATATTAACAGGAAAATGCTTAGAAATCTTTGCATCAAATAGCAAACTATTGCTCCTTGGTTGCATGAGCTTAAACTGTGTGACCAATACTATCTACCCGTCACCCGGCCTCTTAGCTTTTGTGGCAAGATAGTGTCTTGCCCCTTACTTTGAGAATTAGGCACCATCGTAGATGGTCGATGTCAGGTTGACAGTTGTAAAAATTGTCAAATTCATTAGTGGAGCTTTTTTTGTTGTTGTTGTTGTTGCTCAATAGCCATCTCCATTCTGATGCAAAAATGTTGGGATGATGATAAGGATATTGCTACTGAAAGTCTGAATATTAGTGATTACTTAGAAAGAAGGGGGAAGTATCAAAGTGTCAGAAAATTACTATAAATTGTCAACTCATTTATCTGCATCGCCATCAAGATGAATCTATCATCCATATGTGCTTAATTTCCATATCTAAATTTGTGCATCATTTGAACGAGTCCTAATGTAATTAATTACGAGTAGCATAATATCTAAGCAATGGTACCTGCAGGGATTTGTCCTACAATGATCTCAGTGGCACGTTAACTCCAAATATCGGGAATTTGAAGCAGCTATCTGTTCTGTAAGTCCAACAGTTCTACATGGTAGGAAGCTGTAGTATATTTACACCGATGAACGAAACAAATTATTATATCTACTCCACAGGATCTTGACTGGTTGCAAATTGTCCGGAAACATTCCTCAAGAACTGGGCAGCCTGTCGGAACTTCTTTACTTGTAACAAGCACTTACAAGCTGCACTAGATCTTGTTTCCTTTCAGAATTGTTTTCATTTTGGATGTATTTAACATTATTTTTATTTTACTTTTCCTTGACATTCCTCAGGGATTTGAGCTCAAATCAGTTCAATGGTACAATTCCTGCTTCGCTTGGTGGACTCTCCAATTTATACTGGCTAGATTTGGCAAATAATAAGCTGACAGGATCTCTGCCAATCTCGACAAAAGATACCCCAGGCTTAGACCTTCTCAAAGTTAAACATTTGTGAGCATATTTTTATTAGAGTTAATTCATTGCCACAGACTAATTATAGTACTAATTATCACTTTCATGTAAATAATAATCCTCCCTGTATTGTATGACTGGCAGCAACTTGCAGAAGAACCAGTTATCAGGTGTTATTCCACAGAGTCTCTTCAGTTCTGGAATGCAACTGTTACGCCTGTAATATATCAGTCTCCTTGATGTCAACATTCTCTTCTTAGCACTCTATATACCATAATTTTGTTACATCTTTGCTGCAGACACTTGAATGGAAATAACTTTACCGGCGAGATTCCAGCATCAATAGGACTGGTGCAATCGCTTGAGGTTCTGTGAGTGTTCTATAACCAGAAACCAGTATTGGTTTTCCTATTCTATGAAATTGATGAAGATCTATGGTTACACTTGACCCTTTTGGTGACAGCCACCTTGCTGGAAATCATCTGAGTGGCTTGCTTCCTTTTAGTATCAACAATCTGACGAACCTTAACGAACTGTAAGAGATACCATTGTCAATTTACCGAATACATGATTTCATCTTTGCAGTAAATACTAATTCCCTAGCCTACATTTACTTTCAGGATTTTAGCAAACAACAAACTAACTGGAACTTTGCCAAATTTAGCTCAGATGAGCAGCCTCCACACTGTGTAAGAGTTTATAAGAACCATGCTAATATAGGTATACCAAGTTTTTAACTCTTATTAGTACTTAAGAAGTGATAATGCCGTAAATTTGTCAAAGGGATCTGAGCAACAATAACTTTGATGCTTCGGAAGCTCCATCCTGGTTTTCAACACTACAGTCCCTCTCCACTCTGTGAGTTTTGTAAATATTTGTTCGATATTGTGAAGTGGCAGTGGTTGTATCAGTGTTCCATTTTATCTGAGTCCCTTCATCTGCTTGGATTCAGAAAGATCGAATCTGGAGGGCTTTACGGGCAAATTCCTTCACAGATGTTTGGTCTTCCGGCAATACAGCTAGTGTGAGTATATCCAAAATTTAGCTAGCAAAACTTACTATGCTTGGAAAGCACGAAATGGACAATTTATGGTCTACCATGGAGTTCTAACTAGACATTCTCGTAGTTGTTAGAATTTGGTATCAACCAATAGAGGAATTGATCCAGAAGACATGATATTGGACTTAATCTGATAGACTTAAAAGGAAAATCTCTTATAAGTCACAAGCCAATCTCTATATCTCTGTCTCATTCTCACACAGATCTAGTGTGGGAATAAATTCTTAGACGATTTTTTTTCAGAGAGTGGATGGGACGGGATCAAGCAGATCCCAACCAATATTTGATCTAGTCCAAGTAGTACATTGTGCAAGAAGTTCACTGACAGTATTACAATATAAAGCTTAAAAATTGAATATAAAGGTATAGAACTTTGCTGAGAGTATATTTGTGGTCCACCAACAACAAATGTGAGAAATCATAGAACACCATGTTGAAGACCAAAGCATGTTCTCAACAGTTTTTAAAAAGGCTTGATTACTGCACTGAAGTACACTGAGTTTATGAATCTAACACATCCAGCATCCTAAATCTTCTGATAGGGTTTTGAGAAACAATGCATTCAATGGTACCTTAAGCATGGGCAACAACATCAACCAAGGGCTAATGGTTGTGGACTTCCAGAACAATAGCATCTCCTCGCTCATGCTGCCTGCCTCCTACAAGCATTCTCTTATGTGAGTACATGTCACAGTGGTTTCATCGGTGCCATTGTCACCTCTCTGACATTTTCTTATATGGGTATTTACAGACTTTTCGGGAATCCAGTATGCAACGCTAGCAGGAACTCAAATGCTGACTTCTGCCTCGAATATTAATAGAGAAAATTCAACCAGACTCACGATGAAGTCGGTGTCATCTGTAGCTTGCGACATTGTTTCATGCAATAATTCATCTGGTTGTCAACTGGGAAGGTCATCAGACTGCCATCCATCGAATAATCGTGTGCTCTTTTAAGAGTCCAATTCCTGCTAGTACTGGAATTGGGATTAATGCTATGTCATTTTTTTGTATCTGTTACTAGTGAAATAGAGGAATGATCAATGTTTGGTTTTTGTTCAGCATCGACTTAAACAACTTACAGACTGGTAATTCTTAAATGAAACTTTCATTTCTCTCAACTATTTTCCTGGTTATGGGTTGTGTTTGTACTTTAACTAGTACGAAGGTTCTTGCCACAGAAAGTTCTAAACTTCAAAATTTATTTCTTCATAATTCAAAACTAGTACGAAGGTTCTTGCGACATGTTCTAAAATATCTGCACATGAACAATTGTTGCTCAAACTGAAGTCTCTACCATTACAACCTGTATAATGCTACTTCATTTTCAGTTCTTGTCAGTAGTTTTATTTAGCTTGAGCCAGTAGATTGTGAGCTAACGATGTGTATCTAAGTCAACTTTAAAGCTGATCAACTACAATATTTTAGACTTTGACATAAAAAAGAAGACTTCCTAATAAGTGCATTCGCAATATTAGATTTTAGATACGAAGGTGACTTATTTCCTGTATCAATTTAGATTGGTGCAGGAAAAGTTCAAGAAGTTCGTGATTTTGTGAGTTCTGACTAAATATCATGGGTTCCATGAATTTAACTAAAACTAGCCTTTTTTTATAACGTTTTTCTCAGAATTCGCAACTGTCGTGTGCTTGCCATGATCTTGTCCATTGAGTCCATTTTTGTTCACCCAACAAAACTATGGTGGATGTTCACCCTTCCACTCAAGGGTTACCACGTGTCAAACTAGTAGTCAAAACTAGTGTGAATGTTCACAAAACCACTCTCAAAGTGGTTTTAGGTTGGAAGAAAATAACACGTGACTATTAGTTAATCTAGTTGACCATTTCTTTGTAGGAATAGAACTTGTCAAATTTAGATCCACTTTAATAGGGTTAGATCCACTTTAATAGGGTTTGTTAGCTTATTTTTAGGGTTGAGTTGTTACCATTGTGGATATATAAATATGTGTGTATTTGTTTGTTTAAAACATTGAAGTAAGAAATAAAGAACATTCTCCAAATACATTGTGTTCACTGTCCTTGCCTCCTGAAGGTTACAACCCGCTGCTTCTAGCCAACATCTGGTATCAGAGCCAAGTGTAAGCTAAAGTACCTTCAACTCAACAAGATGTCAATCGTCGAGCACTCGACGGCGCCAGCAACAAAGGAGGGAAGCATAACCTTGCACTACCCGATGCTGACATCTGTCAACTACTCCACTTGGGCGATCAAGATGGAGGTCTTCATGGAGGCTCAAGGCGTTTCGGACGCCATTGAACCCGCGGCCGGGATGGTCATAGAAAAGAAGAGAGACAAGTTGGAGTTGGCGTGCATTTTTCAAGCTGTCCCCGAGGAGATCCTACTCCAGCTGGCCAAGCACAAAACGGCTAAGGAAGCTTGGGAAAGCCTGAAGACAATGTACCTCAGCGCAGATCGGGTGAAGAAGGCAAGGATTCAAACCTTGAAGAGTGAGTTCGAGGTTTTGTGTATGAAGGGAACAGATTCCATCGATGAGTTTGCGGGAAATTGACGACCCTCGCAAACAAGATTCGTGGATTGGGAGACAAGATGGAGGACGTTGTCATCGTCAATAAGCTGCTCGTCTCCATCCCAGACAAGTACCTGCAAGTCGTTGCTGCGATCGAGCAGTTTGTGGATGTGGAGACCATGCCGGTCGAGGAAGTGATCGGCCACCTCAAAGCGTACGAAGAACGCATATGTGGTCGAGGCGAGAGCAACAGGGGACAACTCCTGCTTACTCACGCTGAGTGGCAGGCGCGATCGAAGAAAGGCAGCGTCGAAGAAAGGCAGCGTTGATTTATCGTCGAGCGGAAATGGGCACTCTAACGACGACTGGGGCCGTGGCAAGCCCCGTGGACGTGGCCGCTGGCGCGGCAGGGGTGGTCGTGGCGGCCAAATAGTGCAACACCAGGAGGGTGAGGGAACTCGTGGTTTAAACTCTAACCGTGACAAATCAAAAATCAAGTGCTTCAATTGTGAAAACTATGGGCACTATGCGTCGGAGTGTCGCAACAAACGTCGTGATGAGGAGGTGAACCTCGCACGAGCGCAAGACGAGGAGGCCGCATTGCTGCTGGGAGAGACTCAGGAGGAGACGCCTGACCTCGTCATGCTCAATGAAGAGAAGATAGTACCAGACTTGTGCAGTGCTGGAGAAGCGCAGGCCGACACCGATGTGTGGTACCTCGACAACGGCGCTAGCAACCACATGATGGGCCACCGAGGAAAGTTCAAGGACCTTGATTAGGACATCACCGGCCGTGTCAAGTTCGGTGATGGCTCAACCGTGCAGATTGAGGGCAGGGGATCAATCATGTTCCAATGCAAGAATGGCGAACAACGTCTTCTGTCGGAGGTATACTTCATTCCAAGTTTAAGAAGTAATATATTGAGCCTTGGTCAATTAACAAAAGATGGAAGCAAGGTGGAGATTGTCGGTTCCTACTTGAGGGTGTACGACAGGAATGACATTCTGCTGATGAAGGTGAGGAGATCACCTAACTGCCTGTACAAGATAGCTCTTGAATCTTGCAGGCTGATATGTCTAATGGCCAAAGTACAAGACCCAGCTTGGTTGTGGCATGCAAGGCTCGGGCACGTGAATTTCTTCGCGCTCAAGATGATGGTAGAGAAGGGAATGGCCACCGGGCTGTCGAAGATTTTTCATCCAAACCAGCTCTGTGAAGGGTGCCTCATCGCCAAACAAGCACGACTACCGTTCCCTCTGTAGGCAAGCTTCAGAGCTGAGAGGCCACTGCAACTTGTGTACGCTGACATTTGTGGCCCGATTACACCCGCTACACTTGCTGGTAACAAGTACTTTCTTCTACTTGTTGATGACTTCAGTCGCATGATGTGGGTGTATATGCTCAAAGAAAAGAGTGATACCTTTAATGCTTTCAAGAAATTCAAGTCTCTTGTAGAGAATGAATGTGACAGCAAGATAAAGACACTAATAACTGATCGAGGAGGTGAGTTCCTGTCCAAGGAATTCACAAGCTTCTGTGAAGGCGAAGGCATACAACGGCACCTCACCGCACCATATAACCACAACAAAACGGCGTAGTAGAGCGTCAGAATCGTATCGTGATGGCTACGACAAGGAGCTTGCTCAAGAGCATGCATGTTCCTGGAAGTATGTGGGGCAAGGCGGTCAGACATGTTGTGTACACAAGGAGTAATAGAGAGGGTGCACTCATTGTCGGAGTGTACGTTGATGACTTAATCGTCACAGGCACAAGAGCAACTGCAGTAAAGGTTTACAAGCAGCAGATGATGCAAAAATTTGAGATGAGTGATCTTGGGTTACTCTCTTACTACCTTGGTATAGAGGTAGACCAACAGGGTGATCGCATTACACTGAAGCAATCAACATATGCAAAGAGAGTTTTGCAGCAGTTTGGAATAGGAGATTGCAATCCAACCAGGTATCCCATGGAAGCTAAACTGTAACTCAGCAAGAACCTTGAAGGAACACCAGTCGATCCGACACAATATAGGCGAATCATTGGCTGTCTCAGGTAATTAACTCATACTCGCCCGGACCTTTGTTATGCTGTCGGAATGGTGAGTAGGTACATGGAGAAGCCAACAAGCATGCATCACCAGGCTGTGAAACAGATCCTCAGATATGTGAAGGGAACACTTGAGTATGGACTCATGTATGGAAGATGACATGGTGAAGATGAACTGCACGGATTCACCGATAGCAACTTAGCCGGAGATATCGACGACATGAGGAGCACCAGCGGAATGGCGTTCTACCTCAACAAGAATCTGATCACTTGGGCGTCTCAGAAGCAGAAAACTGTCACGTTGTCCTCCTGCGAAGCTGAGTTCATGGCGGCAACGGCTGCATCATGTCAAGCTTTGTAGCCGAGGAATCTAGTTAGTGAAATGACTGGCCGCGAACCTAAGTCAGTCACGCTCTATGTCGACAACAAGTCTGCAATTGCGCTGATGAAGAATTCAGTATTTCATGGGCACAGTAAGCACATTGATACTCGCTTTCATTTTATTCGCGAGTGTGTTGAAAGAGGGCAGATAAAGGTGGAGTTCGTGAGCACTGAAAAGCAACGTGCCGACATTCTCACGAAGGCTCTCGCCAAAGTGAAATTCGCTGAGATGCAGCAGGTGCTTGGAGTTATCAACCTTGATCAAACCTAGATTAAGGAGGAGAATATTAGTTAATCTAGTTGACCATTTCTTTGTAGGAATAGAACTTGTCAAATTTAGATCCACTTTAATAGGGTTAGATCCACTTTAATAGGGTTTGTTAGCTTATTTTTAGGGTTGAGTTGTTACCATAGTGGCTATATAAATATGTGTGTATTTGTTTGTTTAAAACATTGAAGTAAGAAATAAAGAACATTCTCCAAATACATTGTGTTCACTGTCCTTGCCTCCTGAAGGTTACAATCTGCTACTTCTAGCCAACAGTGACAACCCTTGGGTAGAAGGGTGACCATAAACCCTAGTTTTGTATTGGGACCAGCAACGCCGATACCGCGCTCTGATTCCACATGTATGAAACTGACTGCAGCAAAAACTACACCAACCCACTTGAAGATAACCAACCACTGTCTAATGTAAGAACCAAGAAAGATCAAACATAGTATTTTCAGTGATTACATCACCTGGACAAATTCCAATCTATATAACTTCAGAAAAGATACAAGATTGAATAAATATGTTGAATAATTTGCCCAAAGACTAAACCTCCTCACCAACTCAAGAAGAAAGCAGAATATTACAATGAAATCACCTACTCAACCCGGTAGCGATCTCCCTGAACGAAAACGACGACTCCCCGAACATATCTTCTCTTCCAGCTGTCTTGGATAATGAGCCCTAAGAGCAAAGTATGGATTTTCTCTTATATTTCATGTGGATTTGCTCCCTTGAATCTCCCTCTTGAGCTTCTCATGGTCCACACTCCCCCAACACACACACACACACACACACACACACACACACACACACATATATATATATATATATATATATATATATATATATATATATATATATATATATTGAGAAACCTATTTTAGGGTTTGAAAATTTCAAAAATAACCCAGTAACAATCCTGACCGTCCGTACGAAACCAACGGTGCTAATTAAAACCTGAACCACGTTAAGCCCAACCGAATTGAATTCGGTTAATCGTATCCCCATGAGTTCTGTGAGAAACTGGCTGATTTCGGACCGAATTTGGTGGGACAAAATTTGGACCAAACTTGGTCCATTCCTGACAGTAATTATCAGACTTGAACTCCAACATTCTCCCCCTTCAGTCTTATGGAAGGTGTTGACCCCATGGTTCCTTAAATGGACTCCAAGTCTGTCACTCCGCGATAGAGTTTCTGCTTCCCCTTGTTACCGATCTCTGATCCCCCGAGCCAATGTGCATCTTCCTTCGTCTCCATCTCCTCGACCACCACATTGACGCAAATTATCATGTGTAGCACCTCCTGTACAACTGGAATCCTGTCAACATCAATAACTTAGCCAAGACTAAAGTCCCTGACGATCACCTCTCCGTAATTCTTGGTTTCCTGTCCCCGACTTCCGTCTTCTACCAAAACATGCTATCGTTCCGTCGAGCTTCTTTATCCTTGGCTGGCCAAACCAAGTGGCTGGTACAACCCCCTCAAGATTCAAGCTCCTTAACCTGCCCACATTCGTATCCAATATTGAAGTTCCCCGTACACATGCATTCTCGAGCAGATTATCATGCAATGTGCACATCGTCGATGACCCACAGTTCTGTCAAAACTATGCAAATGGAGATACACTTGTCTTAGATTGAGTTTACTACACACCTTGATCTCCTTCATGGCTTTGAACTACTAAAACCAATGTCGCTTCATAAAGCTTTGGCAAACCATTTGTAACCAAAATTAGATCCGTAGATCAACCCCCATTTGGAAACTTACCAGTTGTCATAGGACCGACAAACTGACCCTCGATATTTGACTCACCTCTATTCGTCGCTTTATCTCAACGTACCGAATTCTCTGTATCCCTCAAAACATCTCGAAGATCTCCCAAAGCAAGTTTTTGACGATCCACAAACTCTTATCGAACACCCCTCGAGCCTCTATCCGATGTTTGTGACCTACATATACACCTCAGCGACTTGAACCTGTACATACCACAACATATATCTCCTCGAGCCAGCAGTTGTGAATCATTCATAAGCATCCAATCTTTGTCCCTAAATATGCTATGACAACTATCATCCACCAGCTTTCCCATAGAAATCAAGTTGTAGCGCAAACTCGATACATGATAAACTCCCTTGAGAACGACCTTCTTACCAAGCTTTGTTGTCAAGTGTATATTTTAGATACCCATAACTACAGTCGCCCCCTTTTCACCCATATTTATATGACCAAACTTGTCACCTCTGTACGAAGTAAAGATCCTCCTCTGTGGAATGACGTTATAAGATATCCCGTGTCCAAGATCCAATTGCCGTCATGACATATGGCACAACGTTCCATTACGTCAGTTGCTGCGATGCTGAGATCTCCCATAACCGTAAAATCTGCATGATCATCCTTGCCTTTAGCTTTCTCATCATTGAGGTTCGTAGAGTTTCTTTTAAAATGACCCCGTTCTCCACAGTGATAGTAGCTCTCATTGCGGTCCATACTCGCAAGATCCGAGAAGTCCTCTCCCCCCATGTCACGCCCCAATCCCAGAGGACCGAAAGTCACCACTGGACGTGATGCCATCCAAGTCTAAGTTGTGCTTGTACAAGGCATAGTACCTGCACAAAACACAAAATAGACAACGGATACAGAAGCAACAAAACTTTAAATTCAGAAAACCAAATATTGAACACTTTGATAGAACCGAAAATACTTCTTTATTGATGACTTAAAATGAATTAAAATGTACTTTTGCTTGGCTAATATAAATATGTCATAGTTGGCTTACTTCTCTTTCAAACCCATAAAATAGCTACAACGTCCATACAACATATCCTTTATTTGGACAGAAATAAAACACCTTGAAAAGAAACTTGCAAAACTGAAAGTACAACTTCAAGCATCGAGCACAGTTCCATTGGATTGAATGAGCTCCTAACGCCTCATAATATCCTCCAAACTCTCGCTACCTGAAAATGTCAACAATTGTGGGTCAGTACTCATCTCGTACTGGTGAGCGACTTTAGCCAATCTCTCCTAAAATCAACACTAAGTAAACATGTGAAGCTAGCAAATATTATTAGGTGATCTTTCTAGTTGTCTATGTTCTTTCTAACAATTCATGTAAAGAAACATAAACAATAGAGTAAATCACTTATACGATAATTCTTACCCACAATCGAACGGTTATCCCTGCAACAGACAAGCATTAGCACCATTTGCATATATGTATAAACTTATGAAACTGTCGTAGCATCAAGTGTTAGGTATGTAAGAAAGGTATCCTATCATGCGACCTAACTATATGATGGTTCATAAGAAATCCATGATTAGCAGTTGGGACATACGAGCCTATCTCATTAATAGACATAAATACCTCTCTGATCGCGAGAACTTCGTTGCCTCTGGGTGTTCCTTTGATCCCCCCTAGGCCGAACGATCCTGGTGTCCCGAAACCGGTCATAGGATTATCCTTGTGCACAAGTTGTCTAAAGATCGATACATGGTATGCAACTTCTATCAGATAAATCCTTACTATGCAACAATTGAACTATAAGTAAACATCTCTCTCTCTCTTTTCTCTTGCAAACCATACAAGATTTATTTATACATCTCCTTATGCAGCATATAAGTAAGGAACATGTAAACATCTATTTGAATAAGTATAGCGACAATTCTATATTTTAAGCATGCGGTTCATTTCTTTTATTTATCTTGGTATTGTGATATCATTTACTACTAGAATAACATATATTAGCGATGCCAAAAAATGTCGCTAATATGTAAAAAAATGTCGCTAAATGATTTGGCGACGTAATTAGCGACATTTTTACGTCATCGCGTATTACATGGCTGCTGACAACAAAAATGTCGCTAGTCGTCACTGTATTGACGTAAATTTGCGACGAGAAGACGTCGCAGATTATACGACGTTTAGCATCGTCGTATCGTTAAACTGGCGACGTAAGCATTGGTCGTAATACGTCACTATATTAGCGACATTACGAGCGACGTTTTTCTACAAGAACACTGACATGACAAGTTTTATCATGTCAGTATATTAGCGACGTGTAGCGACGTACTAGCGACGTCTATATTTCCCAGTTAGCGGCGTTCACCGACGTAACAGTACACGTCGGTGAACGTCGTAATATGTCGCAACATGTCGTAAAATTGAAAAAATAAAAAAAACAGGCTGCAGTTTTTAAAATATTTTCCAACAAAACTCTACCTGCAGTTATAAAATTATAGTTTATATAAATAGACCCGGAGCAACCCTCTGTTGAATTTCCTGGGTTCGTCGACCCCTTCGGTAGAACACTCAACACCAAAAAAAATTGGTGTACAGTTAATATCAATAATAAACTCAACTTACATAGAAAGAAATCTACAAAGTTACATTATACTAAATATGTCCCAAGAAGTAGATAAATAAATTTAAAATAAGTGTCATATGCGTCTCTGAATGGAATGAAAAGTATGAAATAAATACATCAAAGACCCAAGAATGGGCCAATACACACAAACACACTAAAACATGTCCAAGAATGGGCCAATACACACTACTACTAATGATCAGGAGCACCACCATACATCTGGGATAGAAGGAACTCATACTGCTCCTGTAAAAATGTCACCGATGCCGATGGAGTAGGCAGTGATGGAGGTGGTGTCGATGCCGGCGGACCAGGAGGACGTATCTGCTCTAATGCTAGCAGTCGAGCATTGTATGAATCCATGGCAGATACCACCCTCAAAGTGTTCTCCGCCACCGACCGGCTCAATAAATCCTGCATCGCATGGATCCTCGCAAGTGAGTCACTAATGGCCATATGCGACCCCTCCAGCTCCGTTTGTCTGCGCTCCGTAGACATGACCAAAGTTGCCAAGCTGCGCTCTATCGTCTGGCCCATAGTCCTGAGCTCCATAAGGATGTGCTATATCGTATGGCTCAAAGTCCTGAGCTCCATAAGGCTATGCTCGAGCGAATCAAAATGTGCGGTGATCGTCGTATCGTCCGTCTGCAGCGCAGACTGTGGCCGCTCCGTAATACTCTATAGAAAATTGTCATGCAGGTCAACAATCTGACAGTAAACGCTCACCTGGACTCGTACCGATGCCTGCGAGGAATACACACTGACAAAGGGGGCCCTAGATGACTATGTCGCAACATAGGCGCCATAAGATCTCGTACTGTAGTATGTACCCCTCTGAAGACCACCAACGAGGGTCATCCAGAGCTCGTCCACCGACAGAGCTGTAGAGGGCTGCAAGAAAGTACCAGCCCCTCCCTCTGCAGGTGCACTAGCTGTCTCCCACTCACGTAGTTTAAGATACTCGTCCTGAAAAAGTGGTTGCGAATGTCTAAGTTACTTTTTACTAACTATATAGATATCTATTTGCATATTTTCTAAGTTATGTTAAAACTAACACAGGGTAATAAAACATACATAGCTCTGTGTGGCCTTGTCATCGATGAGCTTTTCGCTCTTCCGATGGGTGGCCAGGAAGACTGTCACCATATTGACGTCCTTACCCCTCTGTACATGTTAAAAATTATATTATTTTTTATTAAAATTATATATCTTATCCTACTTGCATTAAAATAATATATATATTCAATAGAATATATACCAGACGACAAAAATATTCTATCGTGGGAATCGAGCCACCACACCACTTTCATGCCTTCGATCTAGCCGCCTTTGCCTTCTCCGACCGTTCCTTGTACTTGGGTTCTTCGAATCTCGCTGTCATCGCAGTCCACTGCTCAGGCGTGATCCAACGTGGATCGGTTATCCGGAGCAATCATGAGCCTTCTGGTTGTTAATCGTATCACGGATCAGCTTTACAACGGCGACAAAAAACTGCTCCTCGATCTTCTTAGCTCGGTATGGTGGATAGAAATAGGTTTTCTACAAGAAGTAAAATAAAGAGTTACATTATATGCATAAATGATTATTGATATTAAAAGTAAATTTTTTTTTACCTTGAGTGGGAAAACCAAAATGCCTTCCTATCTTCAGGAGTATCTGAGTAGTTGATCCAAGGCTCATCTAGTTCTACCTCAGAAAATACCCCAATTTTCTCTGTACTGTCGAGGGACGATATCTATACAACGATAATTAAATTCATGAATATATAGATATAATCATTTGGAAAATGTTAACTATTGTACTTACTTGCTAGGCCCGTCCCACCAAATCTTCATCTTCGTCTCGTCCGGAGGCATACATGGAGGATCGCTCTGATCATGCGCAGACGGAGTCGGCTCGACCTCCTCCATCTGCTCCTCTGTCTCTATGGTGCCGTCAACAGGAGGGAGGCTGGACGAGGGAGTAGTCTCAGGCAAAGAACTGGTAGTCTCAGGTACCGTCGACGGAGTCGGAGATGTGACTGGCCGGTACACTAGAGTACTCCGTAATGAGGATCCGGAACAAGTAGCCGGTATCGGAGGAGCACTCCATCTAGAGGATCTACCTCCATATGATCCTCTTCGTCCTGTCATACCTGATGATAAAACAAATACACAGACTTATAACAGTATATGAAATATCACAGTCACACAATAAACACAAAATAAAAGTATCACAGTCACACAATAAGCATAATATAAAAGTATCCATACAATTAAAATAGATGTTACTTTCCACATTAAAAATACAGTACATGGCTAGAGTTCTAAATGAATTTTATTTTATTTTTAATCTCCTTCTAAAAATTTATCTTCTTCGTTTTTCTCATCCTCCTCTTCCTCTTCCTCCTTATCTTCACTTTAATCTACTTTGTCTTCCTCTTCAGATAATTTTACCTCTTCCACACGATTAGACATGTAATGAGGAACTTCCGTTGAGTCCACATCCATAATATTTGTTATAATAGGTAGCTCATCCTCCTGATAAGCTATTTCTTTAATGTCAAAGGTATTTCTAGCTTTTGTCTTGCATACTATCCACCAGTCCGACCTCGTTGTTCCCCATTTAGGATAAGTTGTGAAGTACACGAGCTAAGCCTGACTTGATAGGACAAATGGTTCATAGCCTTAATATCGCTACCGATAGTTTATATCCACAAGACCATGCTTGTCTATTTTCCAACATTGATCTTGGATTGGATCGAACCAATCATACATGAATCACATGATCTTAGTAGGCACTATTCCATAATTATATGTCAACTCCACAATCTCCCGTAAGACGCCATAGAAATTATTGCCTGGATCGACATCTTTGTAGCTCGAAGATCTGATACACAAATAACTATTTTTTCGTAGAATCGAGATCCAAAAGGCTATCTCTTATCGGGGCTTTTGTTGACTTGAACCTAATTCCATTCACACGGTAGCTTGGCCAGATTTTGATGGCATAAATTAGTCCATTGGCTAGAGATCTAATAGACTCATTCTCGAGTATTGTATGAGGACGATCGACCTAAATACCAAGAAAATGATATTAAGTTCAACGTTATGTTAATTATTATGCATAGTACATACACAAAATGATCCTTACATATGCACTCAACAAAGACGGGAAATGAAGTCCCATTTCATGTTCTACTTCTTCATCTGTTATATATGGTCTCATCGACCTTAACTCATCATTAAATGTGCTAAAAAATAAGAAAACATCGCCCGATTAGTGTAACAATATTAGCGTATACTATTACAGTAAGATGACTTAAACGTTGATGTATTAATTACTTACCCCTCTAGCTTCTCTACTTCATCCTCATCGCAGTTGAGTAATATATACAACTAAGAAGCCCTTAGCTCGTCGTCATTCAGACATTTCTTATTCATTTTGCCCGAAGGCTTACCGAAAGTATTGAATACTTTCAGTATTGCATCATTAGATTCCTGATATCCGTAGTCATTTTTGGGAACTCTTGTTCTATTAGTAGCAACATGCGGCTTAAAATATATCGAGCACAAGTTTGTAATCTCCTTAAGAACATAGGCTTCACAAATAGAACCCTTGACCCGTGCCTTATTTTTCACCTTTCTTTTTAGGTGGTTCAGTTAACGCTAGAAAAGGTACATCCACCGATAACCGACAGGTCCACCAACACGTGCCTCGTAAGAAAGATGAATTGACAAATGTTCCATGGAGTCGAAGAATCCGGGAGGGAACACTCTTTTAATCTTGTACAGTGTTACCGTAATATCCTTCTCTTGCTTTTCTAGACGATCGACGATCAACTTTTTAGAACAAAGATCCCTGAAGAATATGCTAAGCCCAGTCAATGAATTCCAAACTACCTGCGGTAAGAATTCCCAAAATGCAATTGGAATTAACATCTCCATGAATACGTGACAATCGTGGCTCTTTATACCCGTCACTTTGTTCTCCTTCGGATCAACGCATCTTCTCAGATTCGATACGTACCCCTCTGGAAATTTTAGCCCATGAATCTACCTACAAAGTCTCCATTTATCCTCCTTGTCCATTAAAAAAATTACCTTTGGTTGCTTATACTTCCCATTCCCTTCCTCTATCAAATGCAACACAGGACATCTGCATATCTCTTCCAAGTTCAACCTGGCATTGGGATTGTATTTCGTCTTCCCCTTTACGTCCATCACAGTATTAATTATGTTGTCAAATACATTCTTCTCGATATGCATGACATCAAGGTTATGTCTGATCAGATTGGTGCTCCAATATGGCAGATCCTAGAATATGCTCCTCTTCGTCCAGTTATGAGTGTGACGAAATCCATAGCACTTGTACCCCTTAGTATGCTCTTCGATAGCACTTGGTAAATCAGTAACCTTATCCCATATCGTATCTCTGGACCACCTTGGAGGTGGATTTGCCTTCTCCATAACGTCGTTACAAAATACATTTATCTTCCTCCGAAACGGATGATCCGACGATAGAAATTGTCGATAATAATCGAAGAAGAACGATTTTCCTCCGTGTTTCAAACGAAAAGTCTTAGTATGGTTCATACAATACAGACCTAAGAGACGACCATGAGTGCTCCATCCTGATAACATGCCATAAGTAGGAAAGTCGTTGATGGTCCATATAAGTGCTGCCTTGATCTGAAAATTTTATTTTTTTGAAATATCATACGTATTGGCGCCTACTTTCCACAGCTGATTCAACTCATCTATCAACGGTTGCAAGTATACATCGATGTGCACTTCGGATTATTTGGACCCAGAATAATGACGGTTAAGAACATTATCGGAGTCTTCATGCACATCTAAGGCGGTAGGTTGTACGTAGTGACGATCATAGACCAACACGAATACTAAGAGCCCGAAAGTCCGAATGGGGTAAAACTGTCGGAGGAGAGCCCCAATCTTTCATTACGCGGATCCAAAGCAAAATCGGGATACTCTCGATCGAAGTGCTTTTATGCTTCTCCATCGGATGGGTGATCCAACATTACTTCAATTTGTTCTCATCTGTGCCAACTCATATTTTCGGTAGTCTCCTTCACCATAAACAACCTCTGCAACCACGACATTAAAGGCAAGTCGTGCATCTAATTGATCGACTTTCTTTCACCGGCAGACCTTCATGTACTAGTTGTCTTGTAGCGATCATCACCACAAAATCTGCACATATCTTCATCCTTGTCGTCTTTGTAGTACAACATGCACCCGTTGTGACATGCATCATTTTTTTTGTATCCCATCCAGAGAGATCTCACCATCCTCTTAGACCGGTAGAAGTCTTTAGGTAACATAGCACCCGCCGGCAAGATCTCTATAATTAACTCCATTAGTCGGTTGTAGAATTCTTATGACATATTAAAATTGGACTTTATGCTCAATAGTCTTGTAACCACCTCCAACGGTGAATGATCCTCACAACCAGGATATAATAGAGTTGTTGCATTCTCCAGTTACTCCATGAACTTTATAGCATCGATATTTGGTGCCTCCTTAGCTACATCATGATTTTTCAGATAGAAACTAGGCCCGGCAGCATCGAAAACCATGTTCAGCGTGGTCGTGGACACCCACATAAGGCTCCGACTCTGATGCTAAAGTCACAAGTTCTCCGTGTGAGGTCCACTAATAGTAATTCGGCGTGAAACCCCTCAAGTATAAATGATATGTCACATCCACTTCTGATTGATATTTCAAGTTACGATATCTCATACATGGACACTTAATTTTGGTGTCGTCCATGTACTGAGGGAACGCCTTGGCGAACTACAAGAATTGTTCCACCCTCTGTATGAATTTATCCCGCATATCGCACATATCATCAGGATGACGGTTGTACATCCACGAACGATAACGCAGGTAGTAATTCAGATCCATTTCTAGATACTTCTATAAAGATGAATAGACATCAGTCAAGTATATTATCCAAATGGATGCAAAGATGGATACACAAGTTCATCAAAGTAGCAACTCCTATTGATGCGTGAGTATTCGAGTTATGATGCGCGAGTATCCATATCGTGATTCATGAGTAGACATTAAAGTAATAACTATGTTCATCAAATAGATATATCATTTTTACCTACTTCTATAACTGTATATTTCTATACCATGGTACACAATATCACATTGATACTCTCTTGTATCTTGACACTATGATACAGTTCAAATACCCATGATACTAACTATACTTGACACTTAGTATCTTGGTACCAACATACACTCTAGGCCACATACTCTTGACAATCAACACATATTTATATCTACTTCTAAAACTGTATATTTCTATACCCTTATATATGTATCTATCTATATAGATTATTAACCCTCACTAGCTCACTCATCCCTCACTCAAATATATACACATATTTATACCTACTTCTATAAAGTTTGGTAAAAAAAAAATACACATTTATGTACTAAAAGTATTTAGTTAAATCTAGTTCAATCTCTGGAGAGCAATTATATGGTCAAAAATTAGTTTGGTAAATCTCAATACTAGGGTAGATTGACAACACATGCTATATAGGAGAACCCCAACAAGTTATATTTGAGGTTATCATTTATATTTTAAAATATGAAAGGGTGTCATCAACTTGAAAAATTAAAATCATATACACAAGGATTCCAATTGAAATCTAGGGTATCACTAGTGACTAAGTCCTATAATTCTTAAACTAGATGTTCATAGAATTATTCCTAAAATTTAGAGATGATATCATACTTTATATTCACACATAAAAATAAGTTCTTATATAACATAACGTATATTAACATATCAAGATTTTTTTAATCTAGGGTATCACATGTGTCTGTGTTTGTGTCTTTGTCAGTGTCGTATCAGTCGCATGAGTCTGTGTCTATGTCGTATTCGTGTGTGTGTATATGTCTGTGTATAGGAGAGATAGTCTGTGTTTGTGTCATGTCCGAGTGTGTGTGTGTAGGGGGGAGATAGGGTTAGGGTTTACCTTGGCCGACCGTAGAGAGAAGGGGGGTGCCTGGGGGCGCGATCATAGAGGGCACGGGATCGCCGGGCCGGGGGGTCGCTGGCCCATAGGTGTCGCCGGGTCAGGAGGTCAACGGGGATTAGGGGTAGCAGGAGTCGGGGGTTGCCTCGGTCGGGGGGTCACGGGGGCGAAGAGGGCATCTGAGTCGAGGGGCAGCCGGAGTCGGGGGGCCGCCAGGGTCGGGGTGGGGGGATCAAGATGAAGATCGGGGGAAATATAAATTTTGGGGGTGAAACTGTGGGAGGAAATAAAAATTCGAATCCCTATATGAAACACATTAGCGACATCTACTATCTACGTCGCTATACGTCACTAACTTTTAAAAAATAATGACATAAAAAATACCTATGTCGCTAAATGTCGCTGGTAATAAAAAAATAGCGACGTTTGGCAATTCCTCGACGACGTATATTTTTATAATACTAATGGTAGTCACAAAAAGTCGATTAATGTCGCTAACAATGATATCTTGCGACGTCTAATTAATTCGTCGCTAATTTCTTTAATGTTAGCAACGTCATCATCTGAAGTCGCTAATTACGTCGCTAATGTGACTTATTTTGATAGTGATTGAACATAGGTACTTTTTGTAGTGTCCTACTCCGTGTTGGCACTATGTACAAGAGATATCAGTTTGTTGACTCAAAAAAGAAACCTTCTTGGAGAGGTCTTTGTTGAACCAGAAGATGACTGATCTAAGTGAGTGGGCAGAACTTCATTCTCTGATTCTTGCATGCCTTAATAATAAATCTGAGTTTTTGCAATGCTTGTTTGCTTAATAAGATAACGATCGCATGGGAATGATAGAACGAGAACCTGCATGCTTAACTAGAGAACTTGTATGCTTGTCTAAAAGAGATAGAACCATTGCTATGCTAAGTTAAAGAATAGAATATTGCATGCTTAGTTACACACACACCACTATCGAACGAACCGCTGCCATGCTAATAAACAAGAGTAAAAGAATGTTAATATGTTTCTATCATATACGAAACAAGAGTAGAACTACATGCTTAGCTAAAAGAGATAGAAGAATCGTGCCATATTTTACTTATCATTGATGCTTGAAAGATAGAACTGTTTGAAATGCTTGAATGGTATCAGAGAGATGGAGGCTAGTCTGCATAGAGATAGAGATGGCGGCCTGTTCCCATAGAGATAAGAAGAGATTGATTATATGATTGTTTATTGAACGGCTGCATCCATATAGAGTTTATCTGATATAGTTGTATTCATGCATTGGTCTTTAGACAACATGTGCACAAGGATAATCCTACGACCGATTTTCGAGGCATTGGGAACCATTTGCCCTAGGGGGATCAGAGAGAATACACAGAGGCAAAGAAGTCCTCGCGATCGGGGGGGGGGGAGGGGTATTCATATCTATTAGATAGCTGGTTCACGTGTAAAAGCAGCTAGTATATGTAAATCTCCTCACCCAAAAATAGGTATCTTGTGTGTATTTTCTGTATCATTTTAGATTATTTTTCAAATCAATTAAAATCCAATAATTTTATTAGGATACTTCACCGTTGTTTGGACATTAATGTTATAGGATAGCCCCAAAATCTGTATCGCCCATCATAAAAAGTAGTCTACACCGGAGACACTGTCTGTAGGATCTTTTTGTGGCACAAAATTTGATCCATTAGCATTAGTATGACATTAGTGTAACAACCATAGATTCTTGTGTTAAATATTTAGATATTTTATATATATAATTTATTTATGGTTATTTTTTTATCCCAACTTCCTATAATTAGCATCCCATAATTATTCACGTCAAATTAGGCAATTTCCATTTTTGTAAGATTTGCTTATTATTTACTATTATCATATTTTGTTGGATATCTATTTAGTTATTTACTTAGTTAATTAGTTAATACAGTTTTTTAATTTATTATAACTAGATAAATATCTAATTATTAATTATAAAATATTTTATAAAATATTTTGGGTGTAGTATTTTATTAAAGCTTTACAGAGTAAAATTTTCTAGAATTTATTTTGGGTGCAAATATTACTTTTGTATTTTTTAAAACTTCATCGATATATGTAAATATATATGTTAATAAATATATAGTTATTAATAAGAAAAGATAATTATAATAATAATAATAGTAGTAGTAGTAGTAGTAGTAATAATAATAATAATAATAATAATAATAATAATAATAAAATAAAAAGGAAAATAAAAACAAAAGAAAAGAAAAACAAAAGAAAGAAAGAAAGAAAAATATAAAACCTAAACTCCTAAACCCAACACCTAAACCTACAACCAATTCACTAAACCAACCTGAACTCACTAACCCACACGCACGCGGACACAGCAACCCGCGATCTCCCCCTCCCTGTCTATATATATACATATATATCAAAAACCATCAAACCCTAACCCTAATCTCTCCTCTCCTCCTTCCCAGTGGCCGTCGTTGACCTCAGCGCCGACCCTCCGACGCCGCCGACAGCCGCCGTACCGACGACCTCGGATGCAGCAGCCGCAGGCCGCCCGCGCGCGGACTGACGCGTGTGCACAGCAGACCCGACATCCCATCTTCGAGGTAATGTAACTCCCTCATCTTTGATTCTTTTCTCGAGCTATTTGTCTGTATACGTTCACTACCTAACCCTCTAGGATTCCCTCCAAGCGGGACGAGTTTTCGTATCCTAGATTGGTCAAAAAATCGACCGGAAGCCGGCCGAAAAAACTGACCAAGAACAGTCCAAAAATTTGACCCAAACCCCCATGTTCATACCCAATTTTTCACCAAACCATTTAATATTTTCAAAATCTAATTGAAAGATTTTTTTTCTCAATATAACCAAGAATTTTACTGTTCTTTTAGTTTTCATTAGTTTGTTTTATTTGTTAAATTTTCGGCTTCCAAAACGACCAAAAACTTGATATTTTAAAACTAAAATTTTGTGATACGGAGTAAGCCCTGCCAAATGGTACCACCTCGTCGTATATCCTAACGCGTGAGATTTCGCAAAAGTTGATTTGGACGTGTGTGCGCGTCAAAATCAACCCGTATCCATAAAAAGTTCTCATATCACGACTTTTGCAAACCACCACCCTACTTTGTGTATGCTTGTCAGAATGTGACAAAACTTGCGACATGGGATTCATGGTATCACGCTGGTCTTGTGACCCAAGTTTCACACGATTCTGAGACAGTTGACCAAGTCGCCTATTCGCGGGCTCCACGGTTTGACTTGAAGGGCAAATTTGTGATCGGCTCACCAGAATTCAAAATTGGACATACCGTTGAGTTTGTATCATCGTTTAAAAAAAATTTGACCTATAATTTATCCCATTTAGAGACATTTACCTCTGGCATGCATTTCGGTATAAAGTGGCCCACATGTGGATCCCGCTTTGACCCAAAATTATTGTTTTGCTCTTGTGTCCAAATTGGATGAAAGGATAGTATTTTCTAGCTATCTCGATGATTCCGGGAATGTTGGTGATATTTATTTTAGTATTCGGAGATGTTCATTCGGATGTCATAGTTTCTAATCCCTTGTGCTTGACTTCTGGACGCTTACACTATACAGCCTTCTTGTCAAGCAAGTATACCTTGTCATTGTACTGTGATTTATATTCCATATGGTGCATATGTAACACCATGTTCCGCTCAAGCAGACTGCTAATTCAAACGACAAAAGTGCAATGTCCCGACCCGCTTTGCTCAGGCGAGAACACTCGTTTGAGGCAAAGGATATCCAGACTAGTCTCTCCAGGAGTTTGGCTTAGGCTTTCAGAGGCTCGCTTGACGTATCGCTCAACCGAGGGAAATCATCGCTAAGGTGGGTGGCTACGGTGAACTTGTCTTTGCTTAGCCAGTACACTTAAAATATGGAATGATACATGCTAGTCGCTAGGTGAATCACCCCCTGCATGTTAATGAGAATACAACGCACCTAGCTAAGGGAATAATCCTAACTTGTATTGCTTGTGTACATGGAAATGAAATATTGCTTATATTTAGACCATTGCATGCTACCCTAGATTATGTCGCTCGGAAAGTCCCTTACGGTTTTACCTTTCGGTTTACCTTCGGGCCCGAGCCAACGTGTTTGCCTGTGTTCCTTAGAAACGCATGCTTGCCTGCTTACAAATGTCTAACGTTATTCGTATCGTGCATGCATTCTAGTTAGCCAGGAGACTATCAAATAGCTCTTCTGTGCAATTGAACCTGCAAGTATCCGGGACCGTTAAGTCACCAAGGCAATCCCCGAACCAGGGGCATGCATCAAGGCAAGTGAATACTGAATGAGAATCCTGTCACTTATAACTGATAATAATCACATCAAGTTTACCTCTGAACAAGAATCATGTCACGTAAATAAAGAGTGACGCGCACACACGTCCAAATCAACTTGCGACATGGGATTCATGGTATCACGCTGGTCTTGTGACCCAAGTTTCACATAATTCTGAGACAGTTGACCAAGTCGCCTATTCGCGGGCTCCACGGTTTGACTTGAAGGGCAAATTTGTGATCGGCTCACCAGAATTCAAAATTGGACATACCGTTGAGTTTGTATCATCGTTTAAAAAAAATTTGACCTATAATTTATCCCATTTAGAGACATTTACCTCTGGCATGCATTTCGGTATAAAGTGGCCCACATGTGGATCCCGCTTTAACCCAAAATTATTGTTTTGCTCTTGTGTCCAAATTGGATGAAAGGATAGTATTTTCTAGCTATCTCGATGATTCCGGGAATGTTGGTGATATTTATTTTAGTATTCGGAGATGTTCATTCGGATGTCATAGTTTCTAATCCCTTGTGCTTGACTTCTGGACGCTTACACTATACAGCCTTCTTGTCAAGCAAGTATACCTTGTCATTGTACTGTGATTTATATTCCATATGGTGCATATGTAACACCATGTTCTGCTCAAGCGGACTGCTAATTCAAACGACAAAAGTGCAATATCCCGACCCGCTTTGCTCAGGCGAGAACACTCGTTTGAGGCAAAGGATATCCAGACTAGTCTCTCCAGGAGTTTGGCTTAGGCTTTCAGAGGCTCGCTTGACGTATCGCTCAACCGAGGGAAATCATCGCTAAGGTGGGTGGCTACGGTGAACTTGTCTTTGCTTAGCCAGTACACTTAAAATATGGAATGATACATGCTAGTCGCTAGGTGAATCACCCCCTGCATGTTAATAAGAATACAACGCACCTAGCTAAGGGAATAATCCTAACTTGTATTGCTTGTGTACATGGAAATGAAATATTGCTTATATTTAGACCCTCGCATGCTACCCTAGATTATGTCGCTCAGAAAGTCCCTTACGGTTTTATCTCTCGGTTTACCTTCGGGCCCGAGCCAACGTGTTTGCCTGTGTTCCTTAGAAACGCATGCTTGCCTGCTTACAAATGTCTAACGTTATTCGTATCGTGCATGCATTCTAGTTAGCCAGGAGACTATCAAATAGCTCTTCTGTGCAATTGAACCTGCAAGTATCCGGGACCGTTAAGTCACCAAGGCAATCCCCGAACCAGGGGCATGCATCAAGGCAAGTGAATACTGAATGAGAATCCTGTCACTTATAACTGATAATAATCACATCAAGTTTACCTCTGAACAAGAATCATGTCACGTAAATAAAGAATCACAGCTCGTGGAAAAAATACTCGGTTCAGAACAAGAATTATAGATTATCATATCAAGTTATGGATTTGGAAAGACCCTGACCTGCATGTCGCGGACAACTCAGAAATGAGGAATCGTTCCACGGGCGGTCACCGGGGCACTGGGACCATTCCGATCCGGATGGAACTAACGTTATAGTCTCACGTGATTGGCGGGGTAGTTTATAGCGCCTCACGTACTTTTGCTGCATTTTCTCCTCGTCAATGACTATGGTCCTTTATGGCTATGCCAGCGACAAACGTTCATATAGATAAGTCATCATCGCTTAGTGGCTATCCGCTTGCGAGTTATTGCATCGCATCAAAGAATAGCTGAACACCTGAACGATCAAGATATAGCAACTCTCGTGTTTGCATATGCTATTGGTTTTTATTTATGAATGCTCGTACTTGAATTAACTTGGCTTGCCTTGGACAAGGAAGGACAAATCGGTAAGTTGGTAAGTCTCGCCGTGTTTTCTCTTATATCGCACGGCGCACTGCCACACGAGTTAGGTTATTCAATATTGCCATAAAACTGATCCTAAGGCAACTAGAAAGACAACATAATAGTTGGTGTACGGAACCTATATTACGTGTTGGATTTGTCGAGCGGGCGAGTAGCCTCCCCACCAGTGCATTCAATATACTGATAATCCACCAGATCATTTGCAGGGTGCGGGAGAACCTTGTTCGGTGCGGATGCCTCCTTCATGCGTGCTAAGGCGTGGAGATCACTCCGAAGCCTTAGAGCGCTGCATCCGGAACTGAAGCACATATAAAAGACATAATGTTGGAATATCGCATGTACATCATTCCATAATTGTAGCCACTTGGCACGCTTTTACTGTTTCAGAGGGAGAGGCTTGAGCGACTTGTAATCTCGGCTGTACGCCGCCTATAACACATATTCAATATCAATAAAAGAGCATGTTCTACTTTAACTTGTGTTATTCAATGCTTCCGCTATTATCGACTCAGTGAACTTATTACCAATCGCCTATGCGTTTATGATTCTGCTGCACTCGGACAATCTGTGCGACTCTGTGGCTTAGAACTCTTACCGCCAGCCAATGAACCACGGCCTTGCACAGGCGTGGCTCACGCTGGTGCGGCATCACGCCCGGATGGGTCAAAGTAATCGTTCCGATGGAGCACTGGCACGGTAATTCTCGCCTAGCGGGGACAGCCGATTTAGCCTGCGGGAGATCAGGACGTGACATACTGGTATCAGAGCCTGGCTTATACGTCTATGGACTTTGTTTCGATTATCTCAGTTTAGAAAGCTCGTTCGTGGGTTATGTTCTCTCTCAATGTCCCAAACGGAATATTCCAACAATGAGTCAAAATACTTTCAAAAAGCATATTAGAATGATGTGATTGCTTGTATGAAATCTTGATGCTAAGGCCTTTGTTCCGACCTGTGCAGACCCTTGAGATTTTCGCAAGTAGCTTGTCCGATTTTACTATCTCTAAGTTTGGTTGAATGCATATGTTTGAGGGACGTCTTGAACGTGTGCACGATCCAAGCTCAAGAAGATGTGAAACTCGAGTGCTAAGACTTCGCTATCGCTATGTTGGTTGGCGTGCTCATGCTAGAGGTGCACTTCGAGTATGTGTACGATCCAGACTCGCGATATGCTGATCTCGAATGCTTGTGCAAGTGAATATCCAAATGAACAAGTACAATGACTTGTATAAGTTTGCCTCAGTCCTAGATCGTTAAACAAGATCGATTGAAACGTACTCCGCGTTAAGCAACCATGTCCCGCGCTAAGGCACAAATGAGACTAACTCAACATACACACGACTCGACGAAAGAACCGAGTAGGAGATTATGTTCAATTGGATTTAGTGGTACCGATTGCTACGCTTGGGATAGATTCCAAAATGCGTTAGTACGGCTTGCCCTCAGTAAGTCTCGAGGACGAGACTTTTTCTGAGTTGGGCATGATGTAACACCCTGTTCCGCTCAAGCGGACTACCGATTCAAACGGCAAAAGTGCAATATTTTGACCCGCTTTGCTCAGGCGAGAATACTCGTTTGAGGCAAAGGATATCCAGACTAGTCTCTCCAGGAGTTCGGCTTAGGCTTTCAGAGGCTCGCTTGACGTATCGCTCAACCGAGGCGAATCATCGCTAAGGTGGGTGGCTAAGGTAAACTTGTCTTTGCTTAGCCAGCACACTTAAAATATGGAACGATACATGCTAGTCGCTAGGTGAATCACCCCTGCATGCTAATAAGAATACAACGCACCTAGCTAAGGGAATAATAGCTCGTGGAGCAAACGCTCGGTTCAGAACAAGAATCATGGATTATCATATCAAGTTATGGATTTGGAAAGACCCTGACCTGCATGTCACGGGTAACTCAGAAATGAGACATCATTCCATGGGCGGTCACCGGGGCACTAGGACCGTTTTGATCCGGATGGAACTAACGTTATAGTCTCACGTGATTGATGGGGTAGTTTATAGCGCCTCACGTACTTTTGCTGTATTTTCTCCTCGTTAATGACTATGGTCCTTTATAACTATGCTACCGATAAACGTTCATATAGATAAGTCATCCTCGCTTAGCGGCTATCCGCATGCGAGTCATTGCATCGCATCAAAGAACAACTGAACACCTGAACGATCAAGATATCGTAACTCTCGTGTTTGCATATGCTATTGCCTTGGTTTTCATTTATGAATGCTCGTGCTTAAATTAACTTGGTTTGCCTTGGACAAGGAAGGAAAAATTGGTAAGTTGGTAAGTCTCGTCGTGTTTTCTCTTATATCGCACGGCGCACTGCCACACGAGTTAGGTTATTCAACATTGCCATGAAACTGATCCTAAGGCAACTAGAAAGACAACATAATAGTTGGTGCACGGAACCTATATTACGTATTGGATTTGTCGAGCGGGCGAGTAGCCTCCCCACCAGTGCATTCAATGTACTGATAATCCACCAGATCGTTTACAGGGTGCGAGAGAACCTCGTTCGGTGCAGATGCCTCATTCATGCATGCTAAGGCATGGAGATCACTCCGAAGCCTTGGAGCGCTGCATCCGGAACTGAAGCATATATACAAGACATAATGTTGGAACATCGCCTGTACATCATTCCATAATTATAGTCACTTGGCACACTTTTACTGTTTCAGAGAGAGAGGCTTGAGCGACTCGTAATCTCGGTTGTACGCCGCCTGTAACACATGTTTAATATCAATACAAGAGCTTATTCTACTTAAACTTGTGTTATTTAATGCTTCCTCTATTGTCGACTCAGTAAACTTGTTACTGATCACCTATGCGTTTATGATTCCGCTGTACTCGGACAATCTGTATGACTTTGTGGCTTAGAACTCTTACCACGAGCCAATGAACTACGGCCTTGCACGGGCGTGGCTCATACTCGTGCGGTATCATGCCTGGATGGGTCAAAGCGATTGTTCTACGGGAGCGCTGGCGTGGTGATTCTCGCCTAGCGGGGACAGCCGATTTAGCCCACGGGAGATCGGGGCGTGACAGCATATATTTTATTTCTATTATTTAGTTCATATATTTTAACTGCTATATAAACTGCGCGTCCAAGAATGACTTGGGTGCAACGATGGTGGCATCGTATTTTGTCTTTATTATATATTATGCATGTTAACCTAGTTTTACGAGACCACCCCATTATCATGAGGCATTCTTATGTTTTATTTGGCCGTAACATATTTCTTACACGAGTTGTGAGTCTCATATAGATCACGGACTTACGTATTGACTGATCATCAGTACGTATAGGACGTACGATAGGAAATAACTGCTAATAGAGATATGTTAGAAGACTTAGAAGTTATTAGAGGTCTCATCGTGTCATGGATATGGCATGAATAGAGCATGGGGTGGAAAGAACAACAAGTCAGGCGTTTGGGCTCCTTTGAACTTTTCTTGTGTAACCCACATGCTCCGCCGGAGATGTATGGTCAGATGACCCCTATATTATTATCTACAGGCGGCCTCTGACGTTCAAAATGCATCATGTTTTTTAGGCCCCTGATTCTCTGAGAGAATCATGCCAATCCTATTTTAGCCAGATAGCCCATGTGTTGGAAAGTTGTTCTCAAAGTGCATTCAAATAGGCGGTTAGACGACCCTTTAGATGTTTATTTTTAGTATTTTATTGGCATGCTTCTATATATCTTGTTACGTCCCTCTGAGGACCTGGTCCCTTTTCAGGTGTAGACGATTATGACTATTTGTAGGAGCACGGATCAGGACTTGCTACTTCGTTCTCTTTCGAGGAGGTCTTTCTTTCGAGCATCTCTGATCATTAGATGATGTACTTATTATATTTACTTTTATATTCTAGTTTGGTAGTGGATTTGTCTCCATCTAACTATTAGTTTTTCTCGACTGGTTCATATTTGGTTCATTGACATATTTGATCATTTATTTCTTTATTATGATTTTTGTGGATGAGATTTAGTTATGCCTTGTGACTTGTGACAACTATATACCACTTGTGAATTATTGTTCATAATATAGCGTACGTATATGTTATGGTTTTCATATATTGGAGTCTCCATATACATATGGTTGGTATGCTTACGTATTCCTAGTCTTACATATTTTGGGACTGGGACGTGACATATTTTTGTGGTGGCCCATGCAGGTCGAGTAGATCGTTTCGGTTACGTATCTGTACCGAGCGGGCCTGCACCTAGGATTAGAGTTTTAGGTCTCATCCCCGTACTTGACTTTTCTCTTTATTTCTGTTCCGAATTCTTGAACTCGCCTACCTTCCTTGACCTTCAAAATTGTACACGCTTAATTCATATTGACATCAGTCTTCTTGTTTTCTCACCTCTTCCTATTTAATGTACTTCCCAAATAGTTCCTTGAGTATGGCCTCCTGCCAGAATATAGGAATCCTTGTTGTTAGAAGATAATTATGATAGCATAACTACTAAAAAAAAAAATTAGAATATTGGCAGCTCCAAAAAGTTTAGCATACCTAATGAACCCTAACATCCAACACCTATAAATTAATTGACCATTATCCCTTGATATATTTAGGAATGACTTGATAGTAGTATAGACACTAATAGGGTTAGTTATAAATTTGACCATAATGTTTGACCCTAGTATTGAGGAACCAATTGAAATCCGAGGTTGAATATTATGACTAAAACATAACTTTCATGGTGAGATAATATAAGAGGACTATAAATTTAGATTCTTGTCTTGATATTAGCAGAACAGTATATTAGGAAACCAAGAGGAATAAACCAATATCCTAGTAAGAGCAAGGGTACCCTACATTCAGCTTAGTAGATCCCCTAGAATCTATGATCATCATTAAGTCATACTTGAGTCTCCATGAGTCACCGACCGTGCCATCTCATCCAACTATCTATATACTTTCCCATCTTGAGTTAATCCATCTGTCATAGATCAATCGTCATAGCTCTTTACCCAATTAAAACCTATTGAATGATTAGAACCTCTTCCTTGATTATACCTCGAACATAGAGACTAACATACCACCTACTTTTAGGAAACCATAATATTATCAAGAGTCTCTCTATTTAATTTTATATCTTATTTCTCCGAAATCTTAGTGCTCGCCATTTATGCGATGGCTAAAATTTTTTCCTTCATCTTTCAATCCGTGCCACCTAATCTTTTTGATTGTAGGCCAAGTGATTCCTTTTATGTTAGGATATATATAGTTTGCTAGGATTATAGTTGTTAATCTTGAATTTTAAAATTATGTGCTTAGTAGTTAGAACTTGATAGTTTCAGTTGTTCATTTAGATTATGATTTTATGATTATACTTTAGTTTTAAATCACATAATTTGTATCCATATCTCAATACAGGTTATATCCTCTTTCACTTGAGGGCCAGTAACTTCTCCATTCTTAATATTAACATTTTTGTTCTATAAGCACTATGATTACGACTTAAGATGACCATTACCTATATAATGCAATAGGATACCCTAATAGGCACCAAGATCTTTCCCTCATATACCCTAACAAGAGTTTCTACTTTATCCCCATAAGGCAGTTACAGTATTAGTTGATTCTTGTAAGTTGGGTAGTATGCCTCACAACCTAGTATCACATAGTCCTTTTGACCCATTAATGAAGTATAATTGAATGACACCAACTATAGACTTCCATAAGAAGATAGTGCTTATCCAGACTGTAGAACTTTAGAGGCCCATACCCCCATTTTGTCGACTAGAGACTTAGACAAGAAGTTAGTATGGCAACTATAGAGGCACAACACCAGATGAGTCTTAGCTTCTTTGTGAACTTGAATTATTTTGTACCTTTCACTCATCATAATCCTGTGTACTTATGTTATTTGGAATATCTTGACTCATGCTGCTTTTACAGCCTAGTTTTGCAAGCTTATCCTTTTATCGAGCTTGTTCATGACATGTGTATTATTGGGGGACCACACTAATACATTGTCTAAATCAGAATCAGTGTATTATGGTCTAGCTAACCTTAGTGTGCTTGGTTCTCTTTTCGCATGACTACTTTACGTGGATTGAGATATATAGTTGACTCAACTTGTTAGACGAATATACTTGCTCTCTAGACAGGTCAGAGCATATCATATCAGGTACATAATTGTTCTGATATGAGCATATGAATAGAAATTTACCAAAATAGGATCTCATCCACAACTGCCCTGACAACTCCCTTTTTGAATTCTTTAATCACCTTGAACCCCGTACTTGTATTCTATCACCTCCTCATTGAATTCTTTATTGTTGTTGTTTTTCGTCTTCCCCTATTTTGGAAAGACGAATGCTCGTGCTTGATATAAGTTTGATACACGGATAATACTAGATATACCCCATAGGCCAATCACATTACTTTGTGACTATCTTTTATAATTAAGGGAACATCATATGTGATATATTTTGTGTTAAAATTTTTTGAGGATTGAATAATATGATTAAATAATTTGAGAAATATTTTTCTTAAAAGTATAGTCATGTGTGATAGATTGTTAAATTCTAAGTTGGGTAGAAGTTGCATTGTCAACTGGAGGTAAAAAAATTTTATTGTGATCAAGTAAGATTAGATTGAGAGATTTAAGTCATTTTAATTTTGAGAATTTTAGAAGAGTGATTAAGATGATAAGGATTTAACTTTAAAGATAAGAATGTCTTATAGAATAAATTTTCAAATCTTGATATTGCGGACCAAATATTTGTAATTTGAGCACATGATTTAAATTTTGAATATTGGATATTGAATTAACGATTTAAATTTTGAGGATAAAAAAAATAGAACTCTAAACATGAACATTGATGGATTGAATTCAAAATTTTATAATTTGATGATTTGAATTAAAAGTTGAATTTTGATTGTTAGATCACCTATTTAAAATATTGAGGATGGAAATTGAATTTAAAATTTGAAGAGTACGAAATTCTTAAGTTAAAAATAGGAATAAGATTTGATTAGAATTGTTTATTATTTAAAGTCTAGAGGAGATTATGATAGTTGAAAATCGTGATATAAAATTTGATGTGGGTTATTTAAATCTTGAAGATGTCATATAGATTTGAATTAAGTTTGGATGTTGATTATTTAAAATTTGAGAAGAGATTACGATAGGTTTTTGATTTAAACAGTGATTATTTTAATTTTTAAGTGATTACGGTGGATTTGAATAGATTTCGTTATTTAAATTTTTGGAAGAGATTGCGATTGACTTGCCTTATATATAAATGTGAAGGATTTAGCAAATCATGCCTTATTTTTAATTTCGAGGACGAAATTCTTGTAAGTTGGGTAGATTGTAAACCATCTCACCCAAAATAGGTATCTTGCGTGTATTTTGTATTTTCTGTATTATTTTAGATTATTTTTTAAATTAATTAAAATATAATAATTTTATTATGATACTTCACCGTTGTTTGGACATTAATGTTATAGGATAGCCGTAAAATCTGTATAGCCCATCATAGGAAGTAGCCTACACCGGAGACACTGCATGTAGGATCTTTTCGTGGCACAAAATTTGATCCATTAGCATTACTATGACATTAGTGTAACAACCATAGATTCTTGTGTTAAATATTTCTATATTATATATATATATATATATATATATAATTTATTTGTGATTATTTTTCTATCCCAACTTTCTACAATTAGCATCCCATAATTCTCTATGCCAAATTAGGCAATTTTTCTTTTTGTAAGATTTGCATATTATTTACTATTATCCTATTTTGTTGGATATCCATTTAGTTAATTGGTTAATGCAGTTATTTGATTTATTATAACTAGATAAATATCTAATTATTAATTACAAAATATTTTGGGTGTAGTATTTTATTAAAGCTTTACAAAGTAAAATTTTCTAGAATTTATTTTGTGTGCAAATATTAGTTTTGGATTTTTTTATAACCTCATCTATATATGTAAATATATATGTTAATAAATATATATTTATTAATAAGAAAAGATAATAATAATAATAATAATAATAATAATAATAAATAAAAAGGAAAATAAAAATAAAAGAAAAGAAAAACAAAAGAAAGAAAGAAAAACCTAAAACCTAAACTCCTAAACACAACACCTAAACCTAAACCTATTCACTAAACCAACCTAAACTCACTAACTCACACGCACGCGGACACAGCAACCATCGATCTCCCCCTCCCTGTCTACATATATATACATATATATCAAAAACCATCAAACCCTAACCCTAATCTCTCCTCTCCTCCTTCCCCGTGGCCGTCGTCGACCTCAGCGCTGACCCCCCGACAGCCGCCGCACCGGCGACCGCCGGCGCAGCAGCCGCGGGCCGCCCGCGCGCGCACTGACGTGTGTGCATAGCAGACCCGATGCCCCATCTTCGAGGTAATGTAACTCCCTCATCTTTGATTCTTTTCTCAAGCGGTTTGTCCGTATACGTTCACAACCTAACCCTTTAGGATTTTCTCCAAGCGGAACGAGTTTTCGTGCCCTGGATTGGTCAAAAAATCGACCGAAAGTTGGCTGAAAAAACTGACTAAGAACAGTCCAAAAATTTGACCCAAACTTCCATGTTCATACCCAATTTGCCACCAACCCGTTTAATATTTTCAAAATATAATTGAAAGGTTTGCTTCTCAATATAACCAAGAATTTTACTATTCTTTTAGTTTTTATTAGTTTGTTTTATTTGTTAAATTATTCGGCCTCCAAAACGACCAAAAACTTGATATTTCAAACTAAAATTTTGTGATACGGAGTGCGCTCCGCCAAACAGGAACATCTCGTCGCGTACCAATTATACCAAAAGGCGCGTATGGTATATCCTGACGTGTGAACTTTCACGGAAGTTAATTCGGACGTGTGTGCGCGTCGGAATCAACCCGTATCCATAAAAAGTTTTCGTATCGTAAATTTTGTAAACCATCACCCTACTTTGTGTACGCTCGTTGGAATGCGACAAAACTTGCGCCATTGGATTCGTAGTATCATGCTGGTCCTGTGACCCAAGTTTCACACTATTCCGAGACAGTTGACCTAGCCGTCTATTCGTGGGCCCCACGGTTTGACTTGAAGGGCGAATTTGTGATCGGCTCACTGAAATCCAAAATTGGACATACCGTTGAGTTCGTATCATCGTTTAGAATTTGTTTGACACTTGCAACTTAAGTGGACTAGATATTCTTTTTATTAAGTCGTGAAGACAAATAATTTATCGAATTACCGAAGCCACTCACTAATTGAATCAACTCGAGAGAATGGGGAAGCCTCAAGTAGCGATCACTCCTTAGTTATGCATCCTGAAATTGCTCCAATACTTGGTTAGCATCCTTCGATATCTTATGATTCGAAATGAATGTACATACGAGGAAAGCTAATTATGAAAACCAAATCATCGAAAGCAACACGAAAACGCAATTCAACAAAACCAAGCAGCGAAAACATCCAACGTAAACTCTTGGACTCATTCAATATAAGCTGATCCATGAGTTAGAAAGGTTCATTCCATTCCATTCATGATCGATTGGATCGTAAGGTTTCCCCGATACTCAATTTTTAACTGAGTCACAAGCCGCAGGGATTAAGTAGTGGACCGCTGGAAGCGACGCACTACACTCTATCCTTGCCTGTGACTTGGGTCTTTCCTTTCCGTAAGAAGCTACCAGAGCGGACTCCTGCGATGATTCAACAAACACTTACGTCGGACCTCCTTATTCGACAAACTACTTTTGACTGCATCCATCGTGACAACTTCATCAGTGTAGGGTTGCTCACCGATACCACCAACGTCTCCCAACTTTCCGACAGAGAACTCAAAAGCAGCAGGGCCTGAAGTTCATTGTCAATCACTATCTTCATCGCTGACAGCTGATTGACGATACCCTGAACCTCGTTCATATATTGTGTCATTGAGGCACCTAGTACTTTGAGTTGACGAGTTGGCGAATAAGAAATGTCTTGTTACAGTCGTCTTTCGTTCATACAGCAAATGCAGATTCTTTCACAGTAGTTTTGCCGAACTCTCAATGGATACGTGATCAAACAACGAATCATCAAGTCATTGGCAGATGAATCCATCGATCTTCCGATCCAATTATTTTAAGTCATCTATAGATTTGTCCAATGGCTTGACGATGTCGCCCTCCATTGGACAATGCAAATCCTTGTACCAGAGTAGATCCTCCATTATTTGCTTCCAAATCGCCTAGTTTTTCCCTGTGAGGGTGATCATATGTGTATTTATCTGCTTCGTAGACATGGTTGCACATCCCTCTCTAGAATTTGAGAGCTTTGATACCAGATGTTGGGACCAGTAGCACCGATACCGCGTTCTGATACCACGTGTCTGAAACTGACCGCAGCAGAAACTACACCAACCTACTTGAAGATAAACAACCACTGTATATTGCAAGCACCAAGAAATATCAAACGCAGTTTTTTCGGTGACTACGTCCTCTGAAAAAATCTCAATCTATACAACTTCAAAAAAGATACAAGATTAAATAAATATATTGAATCATTTGTCCAAAGACTCAACCCTCTCACCAAACTCAAGAAGAAAGCAGAAGATTACAATAAAATCACTCACCCAACCCTGTAGAGATCTTCCTGAATGAAGACGATTAGTTCCTGAACAGATCTTCTCTTTTTTGTTGTCTTGTATGGCGAGCCCTAAGAGCAAATTACAAAGTTTTTCTTAGATTTTATGTGGACTTGCTCCATCGAATCTCCCACTTGAGATTCTCATGACAACCCCCCATCAACACATATATAGGTTGAGAAACCTATTTTAGGGTGTAGGAAAAAAATAGCCGACAACAATCATGGTCATCCATTTGGAACCAATGGTACTGATTAAAACCTGAACCACGTTCAGCCCGACCGAACCCGAATTCGGTTGGTCACATCCCCATGAGTTCTGTTAGAAATTGCCTGAGTTCGGCCCAAATTCGGTGGGACTGAATTCGAACCGAACTCGGTGGGACTAAATTCGGACCGAACTCAGTCGATCCTGACAGTTCTCATAAGACTTGAACTCCAATATTTTGGTGGGTGAACAAAAATGGATGAGGTTGGAGTAGAATATTGAATCTAAATTGACGCTATTTAGAACTCTACTTCAACCTGTTCACACAACTAGGGGCGGATGCACCTGAAGGGCACTAGAGGCACATGCCCCAGTGAAAAAAGTAAATTTTTTTTAGAAAGGAGCAGACACACACTCAGTCAGAGCAATAGTGGCCCCCCTCTTCTCTCTCTTTATACAAGCAGGCGGTCGACAAAGACATGTATACAGATGTCAAAAAGAAAAGCTCATGCTTCTCCTAGAAGAAAACCAACAAAAAGAAAAAAAATCGTATAAGTATAATATTGCATAGAAGCTGAGGTTTACTGGATGGGGTTTATTACCAGTGTTTTTTTTTTTTCAAATTTTAGTATATTTTAGTATTTGTTATGTGTCCACTCCAAATTTATTGATTGGGATTTTAAATTAGAAGAAATTCATAGAATTATACTATTGCATACTTTAAATTTATGCTTATAAAATGCTAAATTTAAATAATTATTATCTGGATATATAACTAACACCTGAATTTCTTCTAATTAACTTACAAATTAGAATCATACTTAGAATATAACAAATACTAAAAATTTATAAAGCTTAATATTTTTTTAAGAAAGTATGTTTCATAAAAAAAGAGTTGTTTAGTAGTATTACAAATGATGTTGTAGTCAAACGCTTTCAAACTATGAAAACTTGTAGACAACGATTGTGAGATATAACATTTTATTTTATAAAAATAGTATTAGTTAATATAATATTATATTATATTATATTCTAAAAACAAAATCTAGGATGCTGCCTCCGAAATCCCTTGTGATTGTACTTCCAGTAGATTGTAATCCTGGATCCGTCACTGCACACAACCAGACACATATGCCAGCTGCTAAAACATTTTACAGTGATTCACTTAGAGACCAAGTAAGAGCTCATCCAAATCATCCAGAGGAGGATACATTTTGCGGGATGATTAGCTCGTGATTACACATTTCTTATTAATTACTTAGCTGTTGCAGCTGCCAATGCAAAAATTCCGTTCCATCTGCCGCCGAAGAACCAAATAATTGCAGTCCTTTCTGCTGCCGGCCGAGCAATCGGTGTCTCGAATTCTAAACCAAACAGCAAGATGACGACACAATGTGAAGCCGGCATTTGATCCTTACAAACTGTTGGCATAACCTTCAGCACAGTTCTAAAGTTTTTGGTGTCGACACAATTTCGTAGATTTTCGGATGACGTCGGAGTAACTTGGTCTCAATTTGCCAACATGCACACATATCAAGCAGATTCTGAGCTTAGTATGGTCAGTTTTTCTTCATCGTTCTGATCCAACATTTGCACAAGTTATGCAGTGGTTTCATCCGAGTCGAGGGTTTTTTACTCCGAGGAACTTAAATTTGTTTTGTGTCTTGACGTTACATTGGATGATAATGTTTATGTATAATGGATATAAATATATAATCCTCATCCAACGTTAACTCTCTAGGTTTTGAGTTTCGGTGGACTTTCAAAGACTTTAGCATGGTATTAGAACAACCCAGATTCAATACCTCCGGAATGCCTTTAAGTAGATGTTGCATGAATTCAACTCTCAACCTATAAATGAGTTTTCGACATGGGGGAACAAACTTTGAAGTTGGTGGCATAATAGCCTATGCAAAAATCTGGGCTGACCCAAGAAAATGAAGCAATTATAAGGTGTGATATAGACCCATTACAAAATAACCAGGAAGAACATCTAATATCTATATCAGATGAATAGGATTATCTTCAAGTTGACATATGCCGCTATTAATATTAGCTATCATCTGGTCAGGAACTCTGAATAATACAATATCTCTACTTGTTCAGTAAATAGAATTATCATTTCGCTTTTCCTTTGCAAATAGTATAAACAAATATAACCATCCAACATTCCAAGAAAAAAAAAAAAAAAACCAAAATATAATCTTTTCCATTTCAAATTTTATAAAAAATTAAATCGCTACGCAAATCCATCTCATAGCCCACAAACGAGTACTCTAACTGTATAATGCATTGAGAATAATATAAAAATATACGAAAATGCTAATTAGTCCGCAGACGGCCCACCGTCGCGTGGCCGAACCCCATTGCTCCCCCTGCTAGTTTAGATCCGCCACCGGTTGACATATCAATGGAATGACGATACGTGACCGACGGCCAACCCGTGCGAAAAATATAACCTTATATACTCTCATTCACAAATTTAAAGTTTTGGCAGAAGCTTTGTTGTCAACAACCGTGTTTCATTATTTTTAGTGCATCTACGTACGGCCGTTTACTGCATCATAGTCCATCTTTAGAACGCTGCCAAAGAAATTTAACTGATTTATACGAGGTTATTCAGCTTAGTATGCCATTTGGAACGATATTTCTATGTCTATATATTCGGTAGTATCCTGGAGAAAGAGACATAGTCACGTCACGTAGGCAGTGACATGTTCAAATTGGACATGATTTATGTATGTCCCACTCCTAAGCCTCTCTTTCTTTCAGTCCAAACACTTGAAAATATAGAGAAATGCAATCAAGAGGAGAAAATGCTAACTAGATGTTTCCGAATGCCGTATCTGACACATCATACTTGCATTGTTTATGTGGGGAAAACCAGCTATGTCATCGTCAAGATTTTCTTATTTTATGTGGTGAATTAAGCTATTTCTTGGTCAAAGTAGGGGCAATCCTGACTCAATGCAGACTGGACGATAGTTCAGGACCCAAAAACTAAAGAAACACGAATAACCCTTAACCCTAAAATAATTGTGGTATAGTTGTTATTATGTTAGATTTGCACACTAGAGGTCCTTAGTTCGACTCTTCGTGGCAACAATATTTTTTTAAAAATTACTTTTATTCTAGATTTTTAATTTATTTCACATTATGTAATAGAATCCATTATAAAAGTTTGTCTCGAGTTTCCATGAGCTCAAGGTCGGCCTTGGGTCAACGGCAACCTATTCTTCATCCACTACTGTTTTTTATTCTCCACAGAATGACAAGGATGGTTAATATTATGTATTTTTTTTCTTTTTTTTTTTGACACGGAAAAATTATCATGCAACCGATGTCTCATGCTGCCTCTTTCGTGCAACCCATACAAATAGAACTTTGCACGTGAAACCCCACTGTTTATATGCATGGGCTACTGCATAAAATCTGAATATGAGAAATTAAGATATTTAAGATTTCCCTTTTGTTAAATTTCATAAACGTTACTTGTTCTTGAACTTAGGAAACTTTCGATGTATTTAATTTTTCCATAATTTAGGATTTCTTATTTCTTCCACATCTTACATTTTACAAGGGCCGGCCCTGGAGCCGTGCCAAAAGTACGGCTGCATAGGACCTCCAATTTTTAGGAGCCTCACAAAAATAAAAATAAAAATAAAAATAAAAATAAAAATAAAAATAAAAATAAAAATTATATATATATATATATATATATATATATATATATATATATATATATATATATATAAAATATATATATATATATATATATATATATATATATATATATATATATATGGTCAGTTTTATAATTTTGTAATTTAAGTCATCTCATTTTTTTTTCAATCCCCTGACTCTACAATCCGCACAAGAGCTTCAATTCTTCAATCACTATTCCCTACCGACTCTCATACTTATATTTATAATCATAAAAAATTTCTAGGATTTCTCAAAGATCTTGTTCTGATCGTTGTATTGTTTATCATCTCTATGAGGTTCAATTGCTATATTGAAGAAATACGCCATTCTGAAGAGAGTATATTATGCATTCTATTTTTTTCCTTCATCGTTAATTCATTTCCATCGGAAAAAAAAAATAATAAACAAATTCATTATGCACAAAATACGTCCTTCAGAGTGGCGTTTTTGTTCAATATACGTCATTCTGAAGGACGTTTTTCTTGAACACATTTTTGTTTACAGCCGAATCAGCTATTACGTCCATTGAAATGACGTTTTGGGTCTCAAATTACAATTTTTTTTAAATTTATGCTGTGAATGAAATATCAACAAAGTTTGATGCTATATACATAATTTTCTGATAAATAAATTTAGGGTCACATTTTAAGATTCGTATAGGACCATCAATTATTCAGGACCGATCCTGTATTTTACCATAATTTAGACAGCTTTCTAATATTTAGAAGATCTCATTCCTTAATTATGCAATTACCAATTATGTTTTTTTTTCCTCTATCTTTTTAATCATTTCCTCTTATATTTCCCTACCAACTATATAAACCTTTAGACCTTTGTCAGCAATGAATAATTTGTTTCTGTTAAGTGTTTTATGTATACCAGAATTAAGCAGGTCTGCCTTCACCCCTTCTCTTCCTTATTATGCCCTCCTTCCTCCTTTTTTTTTTTTTTTTTTTTTACTGTACTTTGTTTGATTTTATTTGTGACAAAAAGTATAAGTTTTAGAGAAAGAAGTTTAGAGAAATTGGAGCATGAGAAAATTTAGAGAAAGAAGTTTAGAGTAATTGGAGCATGAGAATTCAGGGCCGGTTCTGATTTTATGGTGGACCTAGACAAAATTTTAAAATAAAACTTCCATATATAATATAAAAACTGAAATTAAAATCTAAAATAAAAGTAAGTTTAAAAAAAAAAAAAAAAACTACCACCAAGAATTGAACCTAGAAGTTTTAGTATAAAAGTCTAATATAATAATCAGTACACCACAATTATTTTGTGTGTGTTAAAAGAGGTTCATGACACATACTAGATCTATTTTAGATATAAGATTATCAATATATATATATATATATATATATATATATATATATATATATATATATATATATATATATATTAAAATATATATTTCTGGTCCTCTTAGTCCATGGATCCTGGATGGTTACCGTGGCTATCCTGGGCCGATCCTGCATGAGATAGAAGTTTTGAATAAGAACACACAATCTTCCTAACCTTAGTCAAACATTTCACCATTACACCACAAACAATTATATATATATATATATATATATATATATATATATATATATATATATATATATATATATTCACGTTCACGTGCGTTGCACGAACAAAAAAAAAATATATTAAAAAATTATAAAACAATTTAAATTATATTAAAATATTTTAAATATAATTTGAATATATTTTAATTATAATTTGATATATATATGTTTTTATAATTTTTGATATGTATTTATTTAGATAATATCATGTACTTAATTTAAATATAATTTTAATACTAAATATATTTTGGAATTTTTTATATGTTAAGGTAGTTAAAAGGATCTAGAATTTCTATTTTTATTTTTAACTACATGAGGTGGTACACATGCAATGATATACATTCGACTTAAATGACTATTTTCTGAGTCGTTTTCAAGCCACATTATAATAGTAAATACATATATGGAAGAATTTGCCGGACTGCCCGCCGGAATTTGTGTCGACCATCTGAAAAAATTATTACGTAATGTACTTCTCTTCTTTTATTTTCCTAAAGTTTTTTTCTCTATATAGTTTTTTCTGTTTTTTTAAATCAATGGAAAAGGAACAAAAACTCAAGCACTAGAAACACAAGATAAAAACACGAATACACTCTCTAAATTGTCAAGCCTTGACTTCGTCCCATCACCAGAAGTGTTCATTCCATCTCTTAAACCTCTATTAACAACAACTTTGGTGGGGACAATTTTATGAATGTACCAAAGGAGTAATACACAAGGAAGGAAGGAAGGAAGGAAGAAGGAAGGAAGAGCTCAGGATCCACCACCCTCCTCATTTGAATTTAAATAATTAGCGCCAATCAAGGAACATTCATCACTTTGATCTTGTTGTGCTCTCTTCCTCTCTCTACATATATTTCTTTATTTCAAAATCTTTATTTCCTTCTTCTTGTAATTACCAACAAGTCATATAGCTGCACTGTGGAAAGGGGACAAAAACGAATCGAGGAGTATGTGATTGGTAGGACGTCCATTTGGCAATCGAGTAGCACCCTCTGAAGAGGTTACCAAAGCAGAGTCCGACGAGAACAGCAACTGTCATCCCTATAGCAGTAGGCGAAAGCATATTGGTTAGCTTTCAGGAAACTCAAAAAGGCTTTGCTAATCTCGGACTTTTCCGATGGTTGGATTCCCGGAAGCAATCATGGCATCGGAGTTTTTGCATTTTGGGGCGCTAAGGCTCTGAAGTTGCGACGAACCCGGCTCAAGTTCTTCGGAGCTAGCAAGCTTAGGCCTGAGAAAGATGGGGGAGGCAACGAGGATACTGCTGCTCCTCATGTTCGTCGTTGCAGGAATTCAAGTTTGTCTTGGCGCCACAGAATCTCAAGATGGTGAGTCTGGATTTAGCTGTTTTTTTCTTCTTCTTCTTGTGATATGGAATGATTTGAATTATATTCAAGCTTGTCGATGCAAAGTTTGTCATTAGAAAGCAGGTCTATGACAAGTTTCGCAGTATCGGTATCGGGCCCTTCCTATGGGCCCTTCCTATGAGTATCGAGATCGGAAGTATCGGCAGTTTCAAATCCGAATATCAGATTTTTTTTTAATCGAAAAGCAAATAATTATTAATAAATTATTCAAATTTTGGAAATAATATTTTATATATTTAGACATAATCTGAACTATTTTCTGTGTTGTTTCTTAGTGGTTTTGAAATTGAAAGAAATAATAGTCATCCCTTGCTGAGTTGTCTTCGTTTACATGCTTTGACAACCTTACTATTCTTCTACAAGTATTGGTCAGTATCGGTATCAGATCGGGACATGCCAAACTGTATCGATCGTATAGTATGGAAATCGGCCGATACTGCAAACTATGGTCTATGATTCTCGTGAAATACTTGAGAAATCAGTAACTTCTTAGATCCCTATTTAACATTGTCAGTCGATTTCATTCTGAATTTATGAGACTCGAAAAGAATGATCCACTGGAGAGGTTGCAGAATTTGCCCTGAAATTTTGTTCACAGAACTCCCTCTTTGTATATACCAAATGATTATTTCATCATTGTAAGGATAACTCATCAAATCGAAGAATTTTGGTTCTTCGTTGCACTCCATTTTGCGCTATGGACTACTTTTCTTTGAGGAAAATCATGAACTACTTATTTCATGAGCTGACAGTAGAACTGTCAATGCTACAGCTGCTGCTCTCCGGTCTCTGACGAGCGAATGGCAGAACACGCCACCGAGTTGGGGGGAGTCCAACGATCCCTGCGGTGCGCCCTGGGATGGAGTTGTGTGCAACAACTCCAGGGTTATTATGCTGTAAGCCTTCCTAGTCTGGACTAATTCCTCTGATGGCTCTGTTTCCTTTCACTCTGGGCTTTTAATGCTCTTATGTTTTCAGGAAATTGCCAAATGCAGGAATCAAAGGTACACTAAGCGGGGACATTGGCCAACTTACTCAATTGCAATCCTTGTAAGTTATCTACTTTCAGCATCTGCACTCTCTCGTTATTTATGTTTATATATTGGTCTATGTTGCATCTTACGATACAAGAAAGTAGTCTTACGATATGATACGATATACTACATTTTGTTATATAGGATGATATGTGTCACGCCCCGAGGCGTCCCCCGAGTCGCGACCGCCGTGCGGGCCTGGAGTTGCGCCCGCACAAGGCTTTAATGATTTGCATAGCAAGCACGTATTCAGAGTACGCAGATAAATTGAAACACAGATTTGAAACATAGAAAAGTTCTCTTTATTGATAATGAACATCTATTACAAACTCTTGAACGAGTTAGCTAATATGCCGAACGGCTTACAAAAGGGTTGACTCAAAATGAGATAGCAGTCCTGTACATTACATCCTTTTATAACTTCAAAATGTATAGACCTCCAGGCTGGAGGACGGCTTTGCCACGGAGCTGCATTTGTGTATGAAGAGTTGCAAGCTCCTGACTCCAAAATGCTTCGGGGGCGCGGTGAAGATGCGCCAACAGCTGGACTGGATCGGGTAGACGACTTCGGCTCCTCGCTCGGTTCGCCTTGGTGCGGAGAACCTGTTTCAACGAGGGTCAGCATATCGAAACATGCTGGTGAAGGCGAGCTAGCCTGACTATACCAATCAACACATTGTTTAGTGAAGCATGCATATTTTGTGGGTTTCTATCTTGCCTTAGTTCATTTACAAGTAAGCAGCATATAGAATTTACTGAAATGAATGTGCCACCGTTAGGTGGATTTTACCTGACCGTCTGAATTACCTGCACAATACTTACCATGCCTTCCCTGCCACGAAGACACAAGTTAGTATGCAACAGGTTTAAATATACAAGGTGGAAATAGTCATGGACAAGGATAGGATGCAACGATAAACACACGAGGCGTTGCAAGCCGTCCAGTCCGCACACGATGACTATGCCACAGGTGATCACTGGCTTGGTAGCCATTTTGGACTAGTCATGGACTAGGATAGCATGCAACGAGAGCTCATAATGGATACACGATAAACACACGATGCGTTACAAGCTATCCAGTCCGCACACGATGACTACACACGAAGTTCCGCCCGGATCGGATCGGTGCCAGTGCCCCAGCGACCGTCCGCAGAACTTATACCCTTGTGCACAAGTTGTCCATGATCGAACACACGATATTTAGTTAAGTTATCCATTCACGCAGTAGAGGCAACACGAGGAATGCATAGATATAATGCATTGATAGCACAATTATAGAAGAAGATATATTCTAACTAAAATTGATGCATATGATGAATATCCCGAACGAACAAGCATGCAAGTAAGTAACCGTTCACGAGTTTGATTGACAAGCAGTAATAACCAAGTCTATTTTCTTTTATCTTGGTTTCTTTTATTATTATTTGGTATCGTTAGATCGGGGCAAGGAGTGAAGCTTGGAAGCAGGGCTAGCTAATCGGGTTGGTAGCCACTCACTTAGATTTTGGAAAGAAGAAGGAAAGAGGCGCTTCACGACTCCGTTCGCAAGCCACCTACTGCTCGTTCACCTGCACACGAACAGCTCGATTAATACTTCTTCCTCTCTTTCCAATCTCGGAATAGAAGTACAAGTCAATGAACGAAAACAATGAAAACCATCGAAACCGTTCAAGAAAAACAAGCAAATCCCAAAACTAACTCAAAGCACGAAAGCAACAAGCGACATCGAAAACCGAGGCAATAAAAGATAGCAGCGGAGAGGTCCCTCCTGACTCTGCCGCTAAGCCGATCCTTGGGGCGCAGTCCACTGAATATGGGAATCGATTCTGAAGAAACAAATCCATAACGAGGACGAGTTCTTAATTCAATCTATCCCGATCGAACGATACCGTTTGTGTTTCTTAGCCGCGATCTCCGCACCGGGAGAACGGGGCGCTACATCCTACCCAACTAATTGGAAGTTTCGTCCCGAAACTTAAGAACAATGCTTACCATTAGGGATTTTCTCGTCGAGAACGACGATCAGGAAGGTTCGGGCAGGAATTTATGGCATGGCCTAGATTGCCACAAGCAAGACATAACCCAAGTCTCTTACGACCTTGATTAATGGTGTGCCCAGATTTCTTACAGAAGTTACACCATTCTTGATTTCCTCTCCGGAAACCGCCGTGGTTAGGACGCTTTGCAGCGGTGTTTCCTCTATCGTTGCCTTGGCGTTTGTGATTGTAGGTATGCACAGCGTCGGTGGAAACGTGAGGATACTGCGGTTCGAGAGATAGGGCATGATTCATGACTTCACGCATTGTTCCGTACTTATTATTGACTACGTGCGAATGGATGGCAGGGCGTAGTCCACCTTCAAACCTTCTAGCTCGACTCGCTGCATCAGGTAAATAGGCCCTAGCGAATTTGGAGAGTCGGTTGAATTCGGCGGAGTACTCTTTAACTGTCATCCTGCCTTGCCTCAGTTGCACGAAGTCATTTTCCATTTGACGTTGTACTGGAGGCGGTATAAACTCCTCTTCGAACGCGGCACGAAAGGTCGTCCACGAGATCGCCTCCTCTCCGTGATCAAATTGGAGAGATCGTCGATGCACGTCCCACCAATCGTGTGCGTTGAGGCGGAGCTGTAGTTGCGCACAGGAGACGCGCTTCTCTTCGGGGACCTCTAGCAGAGCGAAGTGATCTTCAAGTTCTACTAGCCAATCTAGAGCTACCACTGGGTCCTCGGTCCCGTTGAATGGGGTGTTACAGACTTTCTTGAAGTGTCCCAAGTTGAAGGCAGTCACGTCCCTCGGCCTTGGAATTTGCGGCGTCTCTACTTCAAGCACGGGCTGTTCCACCGGAGTCGTTGCTGTTGCGGCGGAATGGTTGGCAGCCAAAGTCTGAACAATCTGTTGCAGAGCATCCACCTGCTTTTGTTGGACTGAGAATCGGGTCTCTAGATTACTCTCGAGCTTGGCTTGGCGAGCATCGTCTCGTTGTCGTTGCGATTCTAACATTTGCATTACCCGCTCAAGCGGGTCGACTTGAGACATGCCTCGTTGGCTCCGAGAGCTTCCCGAAGTACCCGAACTGCTTTCTTGTGTTTCGTTCGGTGGTTGCGTTGCAGATTGCGCTGGATCCATTCCTTCAAAAGAAGGTAAATTACATTAGGATCATAATATATTATGGACTTATTGCATGAACGTATCTCATTTTGGCCTAGCGAGTTCAAGAGTTCGTACAGGAATTTGATCGTTAAAGGAACTTTTCCAGCACGAAGTCTAAGGAACTTTGAATCTGTGCTCTGATACCACTATGTCACGCCCCGAGGCGTCCCCCGAGTCGCGACCGCCGTGCGGGCCTGGAGTTGCGTCCGCACAAGGCTTTAATGATTTGCATAGCAAGCACGTATTCAGAGTACGCAGATAAATTGAAACACAGATTTGAAACATAGAAAAGTTCTCTTTATTGATAATGAACATCTATTACAAACTCTTGAACGAGTTAGCTAATATGCCGAACGGCTTACAAAAGGGTTGACTCAAAATGAGATAGCAGTCCTGTACATTACATCCTTTTATAACTTCAAAATGTATAGACCTCCAGGCTGGAGGACGGCTTTGCCACGGAGCTGCATTTGTGTATGAAGAGTTGCAAGCTCCTGACTCCAAAATGCTTCGGGGGCGCGGTGAAGATGCGCCAACAGCTGGACTGGATCGGGTAGACGACTTCGGCTCCTCGCTCGGTTCGCCTTGGTGCGGAGAACCTGTTTCAACGAGGGTCAGCATATCGAAACATGCTGGTGAAGGCGAGCTAGCCTGACTATACCAATCAACACATTGTTTAGTGAAGCATGCATATTTTGTGGGTTTCTATCTTGCCTTAGTTCATTTACAAGTAAGCAGCATATAGAATTTACTGAAATGAACGTGCCACCGTTAGGTGGATTTTACCTGACCGTCTGAATTACCTGCACAATACTTACCATGCCTTCCCTGCCACGAAGACACAAGTTAGTATGCAACAGGTTTAAATATACAAGGTGGAAATAGTCATGGACAAGGATAGGATGCAACGATAAACACACGAGGCGTTGCAAGCCGTCCAGTCCGCACACGATGACTATGCCACAGGTGATCACTGGCTTGGTAGCCAATTTGGACTAGTCATGGACTAGGATAGCATGCAACAAGAGCTCATAATGGATACACGATAAACACATGATGCGTTGCAAGCTATCCAGTCCGCACACGATGACTACACACGAAGTTCCGCCCGGATCGGATCGGTGCCAGTGCCCCAGCGACCGTCCGCAGAACTTATACCCTTGTGCACAAGTTGTCCATGATCGAACACACGATGTTTAGTTAAGTTATCCATTCACGCAGTAGAGGCAACACGAGGAATGCATAGATATAATGCATTGATAGCACAATTATAGAAGAAGATATATTCTAACTAAAATTGATGCATATGATGAATATCCCGAACGAACAAGCATGCAATTAAGTAACCGTTCACGAGTTTGATTGACAAGCAGTAATAACCAAGTCTATTTTCTTTTATCTTGGTTTCTTTTATTATTATTTGGTATCGTTAGATCGGGGCAAGGAGTGAAGCTTGGAAGCAGGGCTAGCTAATCGGGTTGGTAGCCACTCACTTAGATTTTGGAAAGAAGAAGGAAAGAGGCGCTTCACGACTCCGTTCGCAAGCCACCTACTGCTCGTTCACCTGCACACGAACAGCTCGATTAATACTTCTTCCTCTCTTTCCAATCTCGGAATAGAAGTGCAAGTCAATGAACGAAAACAATGAAAACCATCAAAACCGTTCAAGGAAAACAAGCAAATCCCAAAACCAACTCAAAGCACGAAAGCAACAAGCGACATCGAAAACCGAGACAATAAAAGATAGCAGCGGAGAGGTCCCTCCTGACTCTGCCGCTAAGCCGATCCTTGGGGCGCAGTCCACTGAATATGGGAATCGATTCCGAAGAAACAAATCCATAACGAGGACGAGTTCTTAATTCAATCTATCCCGATCGAACGATACCGTTTGTGTTTCTTAGCCGCGATCTCCGCACCGGGAGAACGGGGCGCTACAATATGTAGTTTTTTTTTTTTTTTTTTACCTGAGCCATGTAATATATACTAGTTCTGGAACTAGATATACTTACAAAAGTTGAAACAAATAAAAAATTTATGAGAAAATTATATTAAATCATGTTTCCATATGGATGTGGAAATATAAATCTAAACTTCTAGAATTATTGTATTGCACGATTCATGATACGATAAGCGATACATGATACACAATACAATACACAAGCAAATTGATACACGATATAATACGCGAGTTGACAACCTAGATATTGATATCTATATTTATTAGTAAAAAGAATTTTGTTTAATACTATTGGATTGAAAAAATAACAATAAGATACTAATGTAATGACAAATACATGACACACCTAAGGTATATGGAGTATATGACAAAAGAAGTTATTTGTCTCTCATGTCATGGACTTAGTGTTTTTGCCTACACTTTACTCTATACATCGCATGAACTTTCTCCTCGAAGACCTGTGTAAGTCTTCCCTAAACGAACATAGCTAGTGTGCTAAGAAGAGAAGAGAATAGTAGATAAAGAGTGAAACTTGAAAGACTTCACTATATTGAAAGAACCTTACAATATTTGGTGGTGAGGAGCAAATGAGACTCCCACCCTATTTATAGGCTCTCAAGGACTTTACAAGAAACTTCTAGTTCTAAGATATCTATATGGAAAGATTCTAAAAGTTCTAGAAACTTAAGTAAGCCTCAGGAGAGTTCAAAAGGGCTCTACTACACTCTAGAGAATTTTAGAGTCTTCCAATCAAATCTCTGTCTGGAGAGGGTTATACAGGACAGTCTCCGTAGAGAAAAAAATTATGTGTGTGATATTCTCCCTCACCTATTGTATTGAAGCCCTCGTCACACGTCTGTTGAAACTCTTGGATCTTGTCCTTGAATTGATACAAAGTGTCAGCACGCTCCCAGCTAGAGTCCCCGTATGACATTTCCTTCCATTTGAAAAGGTGCTCTATATATGGGGAAACATCTAGTCAATGAATGGTCGTGGAGTCAAGCACGATATCCACTTGTCGAACGTTATAGTCATAGTCGTGAGTTACTTCGAAACTCCTCGCTCATGTCCTCCAAGTCTACATGATAAGACTTGATGCAACTCATATGGAAAACATAATGAATCTTCAGCTTGATAGATAGGCAACTTTACCCACCTTCTTAAGGACCGGGAAGGGGACTTCGTACTAGTGTATCAGTCCCTTGAGCACCTAGTAGGACACCTTGAACAACTGTAGTTGAAGCTTGATTATCACTAAGTCCCCTTCCATGGACTCGCTAGGCCTTCGCTTGGTGTTGAACCATTTCTTCATCTTGCGTGCAGCTTTTTCCCAGAAATGTGTTAGCAATGTTAGTCTTCTCGAAGTCTGTAGCAAACTGGTGAGTCGCGGAGCTTTTTCCCAATATCCCCATACTCAACCTGTGTGGGCGAGCGATTGTCGACCCAATACCAACTCGAATGGGTTGTTATGGGACGACTCCCTCCTTTGAAGATTGTAGCAGAACTAGACAATGTCCAAGTGATGCATCCAATCATGCTGGTTGGCATACACACAATGCCACAAGTACTTCTCTGTTAGGGAATTGATTCGCTTCATCTGTCCATCCGTTTGCAAATGAAAACTAGTCGATAAATGTAGATTCGACCCTAGAATTATGAACATTTCCATTCGAAAATTTCCCGTGAAGCATGGGCCATGGTCGCTAATGATGCTCTCTGGCATGCCCCAAAACTTTATCACTTGAGATATAAACAGACGTGTGGCCTCCTCTGTGATGTAGTCGGTCGATGCCACAATGAATTTCTTGTATTTGGAGAATCGGTCTAACACCACGAGAATCGATCCGTGTCCCCACCTTAGGTAAGACAGAGATGAAGTCCATTTGCTGGTGCACAGCAAAAATAAACCCAAGAAAATCAGAGAACACCTCAGAGAAAGTTCACAATCACAAAGACAAGGGTTTACATGGTTCGACCAAGATGCCTACTTCCACGGACGAGAATAATTCAATTCCACTATGAAGAAGAAAAAGAATTACAGTTGCTCTCAACACTTCTCTCCTTGCTCTCAAGAACTCTTTACAAAAAAAATTCTCTCAAAAACTTTTGTGTTGAACTTATTCAACCACTTTTTACTCTCTTATGTCGAACTTATTCAACAATCATTGAGCACAATTTAAGATGTCTCAAGAAGAAACCTCTGGCCCCTTTATATAGCATAACATATGTCTATACATGGAAATCCAACATAATGTAGGAATAGAAATCCAATCTTATTCTTCAAAGATATGGTCAAATCCAATATTATATAGGAATAGGAATACAATCTTATTCTTTAAAGATATGGTCAAAGGTCAAAGTCAATCTTCTTTAAAGACATGGTTAAATGGTCAAAGCCAATATTCTTCAAAGATATGGTCAAATATATTAGTCAATCTCCTTCAAAGATATGACAAATATATTTTCTTTCATATCTCCACCTCGGCAAGATTTTGCCATAAAATCGAGTCGACATACTTCTCTAATGCACAGCTTCACCAAATCAACCACTCATCAATCCCGTCCCGAAGGGCTCTCAAACAATTGGAAGGACTTAGAGCAAGTCCAAGCAATGTTGGAACTTGGCTCCAGGGACAACCTTAGTCAACATATCAGCGGGGTTGTCCTTGGTATGCACCTTTTCGAGTGCAATATCTCCGCCTTACATGACATCCCGTGTAAAGTGTTAGCGAACATCAATATGCTTGGTCGTCAGCGCCGAGAAGAAGGTCAAGGACGTCCGACTCTTGGGAATACAGATCCATGTCGCCGACGATAGGGGAAAGCGTTCTCACAACAACAACAACAATAGCGGCAATACAAGTCGTGACAGAAAATGAAAGCAGGCTATGGTCGCCAAAGTTGTCATGTCCCGATTTCGCCGAATAGTAGGGACGTCCCCCGGCGTGACCGCCTTGCGGGCCTGGGGTTGCGCCCGCACAAGGCTAGAGTATTTTGCATAACGAGCACATATTCAGAGTATACAGATAAATTGAAACACAGATTTGAAACATGGAAAGATTCTCTTTATTGATAATGAACATCTATTACAAACTCTTGAACGAGTCAGCTAATTTGCTGCACGGACTTACAAAAGTGTTGACACAAAATGAGATAGCAGTCCTGTACATTACATCCCTTTACTAAACTTCAAAATGTATAGACCTCCGGGATGGAGGACGGCTTTGCCACGAAGCTGCATTGTGTATTGAGTTGCAAGCTCCTTCTTCAAGTACTTCAAAATACGGCGCGTCGGGATGCGCCTACAGCTGGACTGGATCGGGAAGACAACTTCGACTCCTTGCTCGGTTCGCCTTAGTACGGAGAACCTATTTCAACGAGAGTCAGTATGTCGAAACATACTGGTGAAGGTGAGCTAAACCCAACTATACCAATCAACACGTTGTTTTAATGAAGCATGCATATTATTTGTTGTCTTTCTATCTTGCCTTAGTTCATTTACAAGCAACAGTATATAGGTATAATACTGAAATGAACTTGCCACCGTTCGGTGGCTTTTACCTGTCCGTCTGAACCACCTGCACAATACTTACCATGCCTTCCCTGCCACGAAGACACAAGTTAGTTTGCAACAGGTTTAAATATACAAGATGATCACTGGCGTATGCCATAATGGACGATAGTCTTTGATGAGAATGGTATGCAACGAAAGTACAAGAGGCGTTGCAAGCCATTCTGCCAAGAACAAGAGACTAAACAGTAGGCCTCGCCCGGACCGGATCGATGCCAGTGCCCCAGCATCGTCCGCGAGACCGAGACCCTGTGCACAAGTTGTCCATGATTGAGCAATATATTTTCAAGTTAACAATTTTGTAGTTGAGGCAACAAGAGTACAAGACAAGCAACAATTCATGATTCACAACAAGAGTACAAGACAAGCAACAATTCATGATTTATTTCCAAACGAACAAGCATGCAATATAAGTAATCGTTCCCAAGTTGAATGACAAGCAATGTAATCCAAATCTATTCCCTTTTTATCTTGACATCTTTTTAGTTATCACTTGGTATCGTTTGATCGGGGCAAAGAAGAATGCAAGATTTTTAGGATGTGAAGCTTGGAAGCAGGGCTAGCTAATCGGGTTGGTAGTCACTCACTTAGATGGTTGGAAGGGAGAAGGAAAGAGGCGCTTCAAGACTCCGCTCGTAAGCTGCCTACTGCTCGTTCACCTGCATCACGAACAACTCGATCAATACCTCTTCCTCTCTTTCCATACTCAAAAATGAAATACAGTGCAATGAACAAAAATAATGAAATTCATCGAAACCGTTCAAGGAAAACATGCAAATCCGAAAACTAACTCAAAGCACAAAAGCAACAAGCGACATCGAAATCCGAGGCAATAAAAGATAACAGCGGAGAGGTCCCTCCTGACTCTGCCGCTAAGTCGATCCCGGGGGCACGGTCCACTGAATATGGGAATCGATTCCGAAGAAACAAATCCATAACAAGGATGAGTTCTTGTTTCAATCTATCCCGATCGAACGATACCATCTTGTATTTCTTAGCCGTGCTCCTCGAATAGGAGGAACGGAGCGCCACATCCTACCCAACTAATTAGAAGTTTCGTCCTCGAAACTTAGGAATATAACCTACCGTTAGGGAATATTATGTTGAGGACGGCGATCATGACTCAAGGAACAATCAAGAACTGAATGGTTTGATTCGCCACAGGCTAGACATAACCCAAGTTTCAGACGACATTTGTCGATTGTATGCCCCGACTTTTTGCAGAATTTACAAGGATGGTTTGAATTTGCTTTCTGCTTCCCGCCGTCATTGTGACGCTTTGCAGCGTTGTTTCCTCTCTCGTTGCTTTGGCGTTTGTGATTGTAAGTATGCACAGCGCCGGCAGAAATATGAGGATACTGCGGTTCAAGAGATAGAGCGTGATTCATGACTTCACGCATTATCCGATACTGATGAACGACTACGTGCGCATGAATGGCAGGACGTAGACCACCTTCAAACCTTTTGGCTCGACTCGCTACATCAGGTAAATAGGCGCTAGCGAATTTGGAGAGTCGGTTGAATTCGGCGGAGTACTGTTTAACTGTCATGCTGCCTTGCCTCAGTTGCACGAACTCGTTCTCCATCTGACGACGTACTGGAGGGGGTATAAACTCCTCTTCAAACGCGACACGAAAAGTTGTCCACGAGATCGCCTCCTCTCCATGGTCAACTTGAAGAGATCGTCGATGCACGTCCCACCAATCGTGCGCATTGAGGCGGAGCTGTAGTTGCGCGCATACGACGCGCTTCTCTTCGGGGACCTCTAGCAGAGCAAAGTGGTCTTCAAGTTCGGACAACCAATCTAGAACCACGATTGGGTCCTCAGTCCCGTTGAGTGGGGTGTTGCAGACTTTCTTGAAGTGGCCAAAGTTGAAGACAGTCACGTCCCTCGTTCTTGGAATTGCGACATCTCTACTTCAAGCACGGACTGTTCCACCGGAGTCGTTGCTGTTGCAGCGGAATGGTTGGAAGCCAAAGTCTGAACGATCTGTTGTAGGGCATCTACCTGCTTCTGTTGGACTGAGAATCGAGCTTCTATATTGTCTTGAAACTTGAGCTGACTCTCCTCCGCCCGCTTCTCGGCCCGTTCGTAGCGAGCCTCGTCCCTTTGTTGGTTTGCCTCCAACATCCACAACATTTGCTGGATGGGATCGATACTTGGCACGGCTCGCTGACTCCTTGAACTTTCCGAAGTGCCCGAACTACTTTCTTGGCCTTGCATTTCGTCCGGTGCTAGCGCTGCAGATTACGCTGGTGCCATTCCTTCAAAAGAAGGTAAATTATATTAGGATCATAATATATTATGGACTTATTGCATAAACGTATCTCATTTTTGCCTAGCAAGTTTAAGAGTTCGTACGGGGATTGATCGTTAAAGGAACTTTTCCAGTACGAGAGTCTAAGGAACTTGAATCTGTGCTCTGATACCACTATGTCAAGCCCCGATTTCGTCGAATCGTAGTGGCGTCCCCCGGAATGACCGTCGTGCGGGTCTGGGGTTGCGCCCGCACAAAGCTAGAGTGTTTTGCATAACGAGCACATATCCAGAGTACGCAGATAAATTGAAACACAGATTTGAAATATGGAAAGGTTCTCTTTATTGATAATGAACATCTATTACAAACTCTTGAACGAGTCAGTTAATTTGCCGCACGGGCTTACAAAAGTGTTGACACAAAATGAGATAGCAGTCCTGTACATTACATCCCTTTACTAAACTTCAAAATGTATAGACCTCCGGACTGGAGGACAGCTTTGCCACGGAGCTGCATTGTGTATTGAGTTGCAAGCTCCTTCTTCAAGTACTTCAAAATACGGCGTGTCGGGATGCGCCTACAGCTACACTTGATCGGGAAGATGACTTCGGCTCCTCGCTCGGTTCGCCTTAGTGCGGAGAACCTGTTTCAACGAGGGTCAGTATGTCGAAACATACTGGTGAAGGCGAGCTAAATCCAACAAAACCAATCAACACGTTGTTTTAATGAAGCATGCATATTATTTGTTGTCTTTCTATCTTGCCTTAGTCCATTTACAGGCAACAGTATATAGGTATAATACTGAAATGAACTTGCCACCGTTCGGTGGCTTTTACCTGTCCGTCTGAACCACCTGCACAATACTTACCATGCCTTCCCTGCCACGAAGACACAAGTTAGTTTGCAACAGGTTTAAATATACAAGATGATCACTGGCGTATGCCATAATGGACGATAGTCTTTGACGAGAATGGTATGCAACGAAAGTACAAGAGGCGTTGCAAGCCATTCTGCCAAGAACAAGAGACTAAACAATAGGCCTCGTCCGGACCGGATCGATGCCAGTGCCCCAGCATCGTCCGCGAGACCGTGACCCTGTGCACAAGTTGTCCATGATCGAACAATATGTTTTCAAGTTAACAATTTTGTAGTTGAGGCAACAAGAGTACAAGACAAGCAACAATTCATGATTCGCAACAAGAGTACAAGACAAGCAACAATTCATGATTTATTCCCAAACGAACAAGCATGCAATATAAGTAATCGTTCCCAAGTTGAATGACAAGCAATGTAATCCAAATCTATTCCCTTTTTATCTTGACATCTTTTTAGTTATCACTTGGTATCGTTTGATCGGGGCAAAGAAGAATGCAAAATTTTTAGGGTGTGAAGCTTGGAAGCAGGGCTAGCAAATCGGGTTGGTAGCCACTCACTTAGATGGTTGGAAGGGAGAATGAAAGAGGCGCTTCAAGACTCCGCTCGTAAGCCGCCTACTGCTCGTTCACCTGCATCATGAACAGCTCGATCAATACCTCTTCCTCTCTTTCCATACTCGGAAATGAAATGCAGTGCAATGAACGAAAACAATGACATCCATCGAAACCGTTCAAGTAAAACAAGCAAATCCGAAAGCCAACTCAAAGCACGAAAGCAACAAGCGACATCGAAATCCGAGGCAATAAAAGATAACAATGGAGAGGTCCCTCCTGACTCTGCCGCTAAGTCGATCCCGGGGGCACGGTCCACTGAATATGGGAATCGATTCCGAAGAAACAAATCCATGACAAGGACGAGTTCTTGTTTCAATCTATCCCGATCGAACGATACCATCTTGTATTTCTTAGCCGCGCTCCTCGAATAGGAGGAACGGGGCGCCCACTTAGGCCACGTGGTTGAAAGAAGTTTACAAAATTTGGTGGTGAGGAGCAAATGAGGCTCTCAAGTCCTTACAAGAAACTTCTAGTCCTAGGATATTTACATTAAAAGATTCTACAAGAAAATCTCCAATCATGTTCAGTCTCTACAAGAAAATCTTCTATCATGTTTTCTTCTCTATCTTTCTGTAAATAAGCAAACAAAATAAAATTTATCCATTTTTGCTTGACCTCTTCTTAAGAGCCAAAACAAATCTAAAAAAAATCTTGAGAAACTTAAAGTCACTCCATCTTTTTTCCGAACGAGGAAAACTGTTACCAGTCCTTTGTTCAATAATGGCATTGCTATTTTATGATATTGCTTGCAGGGATTTGTCCTACAACCTCGATCTCGGTGGCCCGTTAACGCCAAATATTGGACGACTTCAACAGCTCGGCACCCTGTATGTTTCATAACTGTGTAACATAAGAACTCCCTCTTAATCTTTTACATGAGCAAGATTTTCGTTCTATTTCTTCGCAGGATCTTGTCTGGCTGCAGCTTCACTGGCAGCATCCCACAGGAACTGGGAAACTTGCCTGAGCTCTCATTTGTGTAAGAGTTTAACTTGATTAGCGTTGGAGTCTCCAACTCGTCTTCTTCAGAAGCAATAACAATTTTCCTTCTTAATAATTTTTCCAGGGCTCTGAATTCAAACAAATTCAGCGGCAAGATACCTCGTTCTGTTGGTAAACTCTCCAAACTATACTGGCTCGACCTGGCAGAGAACCAGATCAGCGGGCCTCTCCCTGTCTCGACCGATAAGTCCCCAGGATTGGACTCCCTTCTCAATGCTAAGCATTTGTAAGTAGTTCCCGATCTCAATTTGCAATTCTGAAACAGTTTAAATATTTACTAAATCACTGTTCTTCTCTCTATGTTTCGGTCAATATAGCCATTTGAACAAGAACCAACTATCTGGTAATATCCCAGCAAGTATCTTCAGCGCTCAGATGCAATTGATTCATGTGTAAGTTCTCCAATCCAGTTGGTCTCGAGATTTCCCTTAACATTTTGTCGATTTTAACTCTTCTCTTGTAGTGTTTTGGATTCGAATAAATTTACTGGCGAAATTCCAGAGTCTGTAGGTCTTGTTCGATCGCTTGAGATTCTGTAAGTGTTCCATAACCCGACACCCTCGCTCTTATTTATGGTCATTCTACATGCAAATAGGGTGGAGTTACCATACTAAGTTACTCTCTGAAAACAGACGACTCGATAGGAACTCCCTGAATGGCTCAGTTCCGTCAAGTATAAGCAATCTGACTGGAGTTAACGAACTGTAAGTTACTGACTATACGACCCAATCTCAAGCAATAGATTGATATATGTCTAAAATTCTCCACCTTTACATTCTTCCAGGAATTTAGCGAACAACAAACTATCTGGGCCGATACCTGACCTAACAGGGATGAAGAGCCTCTACTATTTGTAAGACTCGTTCAAAATCCTACTACGATTAATAACACAAGCATTTTTTCAGGTAAATGGCAAATATGCAAGTCGTTTGAAAATTTCTTTCAATATCACAGGGATTTGAGCAACAATACCTTTGATTCTACGACTGCTCCGTCCTGGTTCACTAAGTTGCAATCACTGGCTGTCCTGTGAGTTTCACAGTAATTTTTTTGATTTTAATGAAGCAAGTTACTGCATTTAGTGTACATCTTTCCTGACATCTTTCTTACTGTTCGGTATCTAGAGCGATGGAATCTGGAGGACTTCTGGGGAAAGTTCCTCAAAAGATGTTCGGCTTGCCAGGGTTACAACATGTGTAAGTGTGTCGCAACAATCCAACCTAGTTTGATATTTCAACTTGTTTATAACTGTATTTTCATTTCTTGGCAGGTTATTAAACAATAATGCATTCAACGATACGCTTAGCATGGGTAACAGTATCAGCTCACAGTTACGAGTTGTGGATTTCCAGAACAATTCCATCTCCGCGGTCACACTGAGTAACTCCTACAAGGAGACCTTGATGTAAGTCGAGAATCGCACTAAGTCAATGCATCTCACCTTCAGGGCTGCTTGGCAGCCATATTTTCATCAGTTTTGGAGAATTTTTGAGACAGCCATTTATGAAGTGTTTAAAAAAAAAAATCATGTTTGATAATTTTTGTGAGGCACTGGTTTCGGTCGGCTCAAAAACCTTCCAAAAGCGGTGCATTATAAATTTAGGTTTCTTTATAAGCACTCCAAATCAGTAGGTTTTGAGAATTTTTATTATTTTATTCCATTTATATCCTCACCAAAAAATATAATTATAATTACTAATACCATACCATATTTTCTCTTTCTCATCTTCATTTCTCTTCTACTTCCTCCAAACTCAGGTAAGATTTTAAAATATTATTTTTCTATAATCTCTCCTATCTCAGTCCAGACGATCATTCTTATAATCACTATCTTCAACCAAACAATCATTTTTATAAATCCTTAATCCATCTAGATATGGGGATATAGGTAAATTTATTAGTATAAAAAACTTTCATAACCACTACTCCAAGTATTGATTGGACTGGTTTAAAAGCTGCTACTTAAAACAATCCGAAATCGGATCCCTCATAACCGCGTACTCTAAAAACACCTCATAACTGCTATTCCAACAATTGCCAAGCAGACCCTCAGACTTCATCTGCATGAAGCTTACCTGATTTCTTGACAATTTTCAGGCTCGTAGGCAACCCCGTGTGCAACACCCAGCTAGCAAACACCATCTACTGCAGCCTTCAGCAGCAGCCGCAGACTCCTTACTCCACCAACATAAGCCAATGTGACCCCAAGGCATGCCCCCCGGACCAAAGCATTCGACCTCAGAACTGCGACTGCGCGTACCCGTACCACGGGGTGTTGGTCTTCCGAGCACCCTTCTTCCGCGACGTGACAAATAGCACTCTGTTCCAGCAGCTCGAGACGAGCCTGTGGACGAAACTGGAACTTGCTCCGGGGCTGGTCTATCTCGAGAACCCTTCCTTCAACAGTGATAACTACCTGCAGGTGCCACTTAAACTGTTCCCATCAAGCGGGATGTACTTTGATCGATTGGAGGTCCTAAATATTGCAGGGTACCTAAGCAACCAAACTTTCAAGTCTCCTCCAATTTTTGGACCCTACTTTTTCATCGGATCTCCTTATCCGTTTGCAGGTATTTTAATCTTGTCTCGACACGTTAATGTTCATTTTTTTCGGTTACGGGTTGTTGACAGAATTTTATTTCTAGATGGTAATGGTGGTGGAGGAGGAGGAAGCTCGATGAGTAAAGGTACTATTGCTGGAATAACAATTGGGTGTACTATACTTATCATTGGCCTGGTAGTTGTGGGGATCTATGCCTTCAGACAGAAGAAGAGGGCTGAGAAAGCCATTGAAGAAAACAAACCATTTGGTAATGTTCTCCATCAGAATACATTTGTGAAGAATAATTTACTCGACTTTTGGTGGTGACCGATGCATTTGTAGGAAAAGTAAAGAGGAAACGGTTATGAATTTTCTGCTAAGACGGATACGCCACTTTCTCGTTTACTCCTACATGATCTAGATTAATTAGAACCTTGACATGTATCAGAAAATTTCTTGCTATAACATAATAGTACCTATAATGTAGACACGGGAGAGAACATTTTACCTCCCTATAGTTTCCAGGGAAGCATTGTTGGATTGTATCTCGTTTCCGGTTGAGTGAGTGGTGACAATGGATGAGGTGTAGATAATTGGGATTGGTCAAACCTTACATGAAAATTTTCTTTTAAGACATGGACCAGTCCAATATCGCACCTCATGGACCAACTCCGATTTGAGTCACACCGTGTTCCCAACAAGTGATATCAGAGCCCAAGTTACGGGGTTGGTTTGGGCGGCATGATTTGAAGGTTTCAAAAGAACCATATCATGTACATTTTATCTGACATATCGATAATAGGTCATATCATGTACATTTTATCTCACATAACGATAATAGGTCTCAGGTACAAGTTACCAGGTTGGTTTGGACGGCTCTAATTGGTTAGAGACAGATTGTGTTGAATCCTTGAAATCATTTTTATCTGACGATAATAGGTCTCAGGTTCAAGTTACGGGACTGGTTTGGACGGCTCTAATTGGTTCGAGACATTTTTTACTGAACCCTCATGATTTGAAGGATTCAAGAGAATCATATCATGTACATTTTATCTGACATAGGGACAATAGGTCTCAGGTTAACGGCAAAATTGGTTCTTCTGAACCAAAAACATGGACTCATACAATTTATACAAGCTCAAGGAAATGTTTATCTAATTGTTGACTTGCTTCGACATTTCAGCTTCATGGGGATCAGGAGGCAAAGATATTGGTGGCATGCCGCAACTAAAAGGATCAAGATGGTTTTCTTTCGACGAACTCAAGAAGAGCACCAACAATTTCTCAGAAGTTAACGAGATAGGCTCAGGCGGCTTCGGGAAAGTGAGCAATCATCCTCTTTGCAGACCTATCATCAAACCTTGCAAGACTGCATTTTTTTTTCTGCACAATCTGAGTCCTCCTTACGCATTTCAGGTCTACAGGGGATTGCTTTCAGATGGCCAAATTGTGGCAATCAAGCGAGCGGGGCAAGGATCCACGCAAGGCGGGCTCGAGTTCAAGACCGAGATCGAGTTGCTATCCAGAGTTCACCACAAGAACCTAGTCGGCCTCGTAGGCTTCTGCTTCGAGCAAGGCCAGCAGATGCTGGTCTACGAATACATTCCTAATGGAACACTGAGGGAGAGTTTGAGAGGTTTGCTATTCCAAAACTATAATCTCATATGACATGACACGGGTAAGGACTAGGCGACACAGACACAACATCAAATTTGTTGTCCTAATATATTTTGGAGTGTTCGGGTTGTCTGATACGTATCTGACATGATACGGCCTGCATTTTTGGAGTGTCTGTGCTTCCTATCATAATATACTCATTATGTTATTACCAACTTCAGGGAAAAGTGGCATACAATTGGACTGGAAGAAGAGACTCAAAATATCTATGGGCTCAGCAAGAGGATTAGCCTATCTTCACGAACTCGCGAATCCTCCCATAATTCACAGAGACATCAAGTCTACCAATATCCTTCTGGACGAAAACTTAAATGCGAAGGTCGCGGACTTTGGTCTCTCAAAGTTAGTGGCAGATGCTCAGAAGGGACACGTTTCTACTCAAGTAAAGGGGACATTGGTGAGTGTCTATTCTTCATTTCTATTTACCAACTTCCTAAATTTTCTTTCACATCAAAAGCATAGTCTGCAGTATCGGCCGATACCGATCCGATACGGCTGATATCGATACGGTTTGACATGTCCCGACATCGGAGGTCTCTTTTTCAGTCAATTCGGTAAAGAAAACTGAACGAAGTAGACCAATTATCAAGGGTGTAAAAACATAGTAAGGGTGTAAAAGCATGTAAAAGAAGAGAACTTATCTAAGCAGATAAAGCAATCTGCAAGGGTGACTATATTTTATTTAATTCCAAAATTACTAAGAAACAATACATGAATACTTAAAACTATGCCTAAATATATTAAAAAAATCTAAAACTTTAATAATTTATTCATAATTATTTGTTTTTCGATACCAAAAAAATTGATACCCCGATCCGAAACCGTCGATACAACTGATACCGCCGATACCGATACTTATAGGAACGGTTTGGTACCGATTCCGAAATTGATACTACGAACCTTAATCAAAAGCTCGTCTTTTCACCAGTGTTGCACGAATACGAATATGGAATACAGACTTTCCAAAATGTTTACACTAGCCTCCCCTCTGTTTTATGTTTATTATACGAACCTCCTTTATTTTAAAATAATTACACAAACCTCTCATGCTTTATGTTTTAAAGATGGACAGTGTAATAACATTTCACATAAAACATAAAACATAGAGGAGGTCCGGATAAGAAACATAAAACATAGAGAAGGTTAGTGTAATTATTTTCAAAATAAGAAAGATCCATGTATTAAACATAAAACATAGGGGAGTTTATTGTAAATAACCCATAGGTAAAATGCACTCACCTTCCTTGTATGAAAACGAACACGGATACGGATACGGATACGGATGCGGACAAGATTTTCCTGTGTCAGTGCAGTGTAGCTGTTCACTTATGTTGCTTACAATAGCTAATTCATTCATACTCCACTGGTTTTAACTTCAGCAAAGAATAATCTGTAGAATTTGTATCTCTACTGGGTAAATTCTTCTTAAATTGTTTCATCTTTACAGGGCTATCTAGATCCGGAGTACTACATGACCCAGCAGTTGACAGAGAAGAGCGATGTCTACAGCTTCGGAGTGGTCATGCTAGAACTGATAACCGCGAGACAACCAATAGAGAAGGGCAAGTACATTGTTCGCGAGGTGAGGACGTCGATGGATGGAAACGAAGAGTGCTACGGCCTGAAGCAGATAATGGATCCCGCGATTCGAAACAAACCAAATCTGTCAGGTTTCAAGAGGTTCGTCGAGCTGGCGATGCAATGCGTAGAGGAGTCGGCCTCAGATCGCCCTACGATGAACGATATCGTGAACGAAATCCAACTGATGCTGCAGGATTCCGGAACGAACTCAACCTCAACCTCAACCTCAACGGCTTCATCAACAATGGATTTGGGAAGGAGTAAGGGTTCTCCTGATGTTTACAGCAACACGGTGTCGAGGAAGGATGTGAGCAGTGATGCATTCGAGTATAGCGGCGGACACTCGTTCGTGCCAAAAGTTGAACCAAAATAGTGTAATAACCTTTCTTCCGATTCTGTTTATTTTTTCCTTGAACATATTTGTTAGGTACATATATATACTTGTTAAGGTTCACAAACAAAGCTTCAGGTTCTTGTATGCAACAACAATTCATATTGCATTAAACCCTCTCTTTTTTCCCATGAATCAAAAGTGTGATTTAGCTTTGTTCCAGATCTATTAAGTTCAGAATTCCATCATGCTCAAAACTCATTTATTATATATAGCATGTACATTTATATTTTTGGAATAACATGTGTTATAGAAAAGCAAGTGAATGGAGGCCTTTGGCTTGCATTCTGAAGGATGCGCTTGAGTCATAAAAGCAGCCTCTTCTTATGTATTAGGGGCGCAAAGCTGCATATATCTTGATCCTCTCTAAATCATGCTTAAAAAACGGGAGACTAGTAGCACTGGGACATGATGGATCATTACTCAGACTTGCAGAGATTAACATATAGCGTTTCATTACTCAAAGGTCTTCCAAAGTACTATGAGATTTTGTTGAGGATATTAATAGTCCGATTCCATCTTTATAATAGTCATACATTATGTTAAACTCTGGAAATTGAATCATACAACATGAGTTCTATCTATAGAGCTTCTTATTACAGTGTTGTTGGAGTGGATGGGGTTCTCAATCTATGTGGAGAACACCCCGGAGTACGACGAGCGCCGTCTGTGTGTCAGAGAAGCTCGGGAAGGCGACGAGGGCCATTTAAGAAGTCGAAGAAGCTCGGGAGCAGCGAGGAGGAGCTGCTGGAAGGAGGCTTACCGAGTTCGGACCGAACTCGGTTTCCCGGGCCGAGTTCGGACCGAACTCGGTCTAGGTGCTCCAAAACCTCGATGTAGCTCATGTTTCATTTTACTCGCAAACACTGACTCAAGCCGAGTTTGGTGCGGCGGGCTGATGAAAATTTTGGGATATTTTATACACCGTTGGATCGTATCCTACGGTCCAAGTTGGTTGCGAAATTTGGGAGTATAAGTTAGGTTTTTCCTAACCCTAACACATGCAACAAGGAGAGAAAAATGAGACAAGAGTGTCATTGCAACTTTGGAAAGGAGAAAGAAAAATTGGAGGTCGTTTCGGAGAAGGAGATCAATTTCGGGTATTTCTCATTGACTTCTATCTTCGTTGTTGTAATCTATTTTTTGTTCCTGTGAGTTGTGGCAATCCCTGTTGGATCGGGAGAAGCTTGTAGAGGGCGTATTCTCTTTATTCCATTAGTGGAGGTTCTTCAGGGTTGGACTATGATCGTCCCATGGTTTTTTTTATCTGGATTTCTTACGTAAAAATTTATATGTCTGCGATTTGTGTTTGGCATTTTTTGTTTGTACATTTTGCTCGGTTCTCTTGTAGGTACTCTCTGAGTTGGAAAACGATTTTCGCGCTTTTGTTCCCATCAGAGTGGTATCAAAGCCAGGTTTTGTAATTTCAGAAGGGCGTCATGTTTGACAGGTAAACCAGGGAGGAGAGATGGACGTGAAGTCGGTACGCATAGTAAACCTGAATGGTACCAACTATCACTACTAGCGGAGAAATATGAAAGATTTGTTGTTTGTCAAAAAGCTGCATCTACCGGTATTTGCTTCTGAAAGGCCCAGTGACAAATCCGAAGAGGACTGAAAGTTCGAGCATATACAGGTGTGTGGATATATCAAGCAATTTGTTAACAAGAACGTGTACAATCACGTTGCCAGTATTGAGCACACGAGGACACTGTAGGATAAGCTAAAATCTTTGTATGCGAAAAAAATCCAGGTAAATAAATTGTTCCTGATCCAGATGATGATGGATTTGTGATACAAAGATGTGGCGTCCATTACGAATTATTTGAGTGAGTTCCAGGGCGTGCAGGGTTGACCAGCTATCCTCGATGAGAGTCAAGTTCGACGACAAGGTTCAGGGACTGTGGCTGTTGTGTACATTATTAGACTCGTGGAAGACCGTACGAGTGTCTATGATTGCTTTATCTTCAAAAAACGTGGTCAATCTGGAGTTTGATAAGAGCGGGGTACTGAATGAAGAGATACGGAGATATTCTCAGGGCACTCCATCCACATCCCACTCAGAGGTGCTTGTTTTAGAGAGTCGCGGAAGGGGTAAAAGCAGGGAAAGGTCCAAGGTTCGGTACGAAGACTTGGAGTGTTACCATTGTGGCAAGAAGGGCCACATCAAGCGAAAATGTTTCGCTTGGAAGAGAGAGAAGAAGGACGAAAAGGGGAAGCAGGGTGAGAACACTACAGCGACGATCTCGGTACATGGAAGCAATGTGATCATTGTAGGTGATGAGGTTGTCATGAACCTAGCCTGCGATGACAACTCTTGGCTGGTGGACTCAGGTGCTTCAGCGCACGTATCTCACAACAGGGCACTATTTGCTACTTACACAACAGGCGAATGTAGAGTGTTGAAGATGGGCAACGGAGATGTGTCGAAGGCTGTTGCTATTGGAGCTGTAAGGACGAAGACGGGTACAGTTCATGTTCTCAAAGATGTCCGTCATGTCCCTGATATCCGTTTCAACCTGGTGTCAGTTGGAAGGTTGGATGACGAGTGTTTATTCAATCTCTTCGGGAATATTCAGTGAAAGCTTTCCAGAGGTTCGATGGTGATTGCCAAAGGAAGCAACAAGTCTGGGCTCTACTATATGGAAGGAAGCGTACATGGGAGGTGAATGCGGTTACAGATGCGTCTATCGAGTTATGGCATAGACGGCTCAGCCATATCAGCGAGAAGGGGATGAGCTACTTGGTGAACAAGAAGGTAATTCTAGGGTTAAAGTCAATTGGAGAGATGCATGCACTGTTTGACGGTAAGCAAAATAGGGTGTCTTTCCAAAGTCACCCAAGTTCAAGGAAGCTGACGTCGCTCGAGTTGATTCACTCGGATGTCAGCGGTCCTATGAAGGTAAAATTCATTAGTGGTGCTTCGTATTTTGTGACATTTATTGATGATTATTCCAGGAAGATTTGGGATTATGCCTTAAAGACCAAGGATCAGGTGTTGCTCACTTTCAAAGAGTTCCAAGCCTCTGTTGAAAGGGAGACGGGCAAGAAGCTACTGTGTATCCAATCTGACAACGACGGCGAGTACATTGGTCCCTTTGATGCTTATTACATAGAGCAAGGGATACGACACCAGAAGATTTCGTCCAAGATACCTCAGTTCAATGGTGTAGCAGAACGAATAAACAAGACACTGATGGAGCATGTACGGTGTTTGCTATCAGATGCAAACTTTCTATATAGTTATTGGGGTGAGGCTCTTTACACTAATTCTTATATTATTAATTTATCTCCTAGTGCCTTTTTGCAAGGTGATGTGCCTGACAAAGTATGGTACGACAAAGATTCGTCATACAATCACTTGTGCGTGTTTGGATGCAAGGCCTTCGTGCATGTACCGAAGGACGAGAGATCCAAACTTAAGCCGAAGACGAAGCGGTGTGTCATAGTTGGCTACGGTAGGGATGAGTTTGGATATAGACTCTACGATCCAGTGGAAAAAAATCTCTACAGAAGCAGGGACGTGGTGTTCGTCGAGGATCAGACCAGGACCCACTTTTACCCGAAATTATCGTTTTGCCCCTGTCCAAATTGGACGAAAGGGAAGTACTTTTTAGCTATTTTGCTCATTTCGGAAATGTTGGTGATGTTTATTTCAGCATCCGGAGATGTTTGTTTGGAGCCATTAGTTCCAGATTCCGTGTCCTTGACATTTGGGCGCGTACACTTTACAGATTTCTTGCCAAGCAAGTATACCTTGCCATTGTACTGTATTTACATTCCATATGAGGCATGTATGTTTATTTCTGCTTATTTTAGTTCATTTATTTTAACTGCTATATAAATTGCGCGTCCAAGAAAACTTGGGTGCAACGACGGTGTCGTCGTACTATGTTTTTATTTATGTATATGCATTGGACCTACTTTATGAGACTACCCCATCTTAATGAGGCATTTATGTTTCATTGGCCATGACACTATTCTTACACGAGTGTGAGTCACATGTAGGACACGGACTTGCGTACTCGGTTGGCCACTGGTACGTATAGGTCGTGCGACGGATAGGGATAACTTCCAATAGAAACTTTGTATGCTAGTAGACCTGGCGGTTATTAGAGGTTTATCGTTTCATGGACATGATATGCTTAGAGCATTGGGTGGGAAGAACAACAAGTAAGGCATTTGGGCTCCTTTGCACCTTTTCCCTTGTAACCCGTACGCTCCGCCGGAGATGCGCGGTCATGATGACCACTATATATTATATATTATCAGGCGGGCCTCCGCCGTTCAAAAGACGACGTACCTTTGTAGGCCCCTGGATCTCCAAGAGAACCATGCCAATCCCATTTTAGCCAGATATCCCACTTGGTGAAAAGTTGTTCTCAAACTGCATTCACTTAGACGGTTAGGCGACCCCATTGGATGTTTATATTTCAGTACTTTATTGTCATATTTATATGTATCTTGTTACGTCCCTCTGAGGACCCGGTACCTTTCCAGATATATATGAGCAGGAGTACCCGCAGGAGTATGGACCTGGACCTGACGCTACCTATCAGACTGAGGAGGTCTTACCTTCGGATTATATGTAATCCATTGCAACTGTTTAGAGATTCTAGTTGCTATTCCTTTCGAGACATTTATTCTTATATTAGAGTTTATTCTCTTCTCTCTTTAGTAGTTTTGGTATAGTCGATTTGCAGTGGATTTGTTTCCACCCGACTATCACACTTGAGATTTCTTATTTGAGACTGCTTCTTTGATATTCAGTTATTGATTTCCATTTATCTATTATCTGTGTTGTAGATGAGATATAGATTTGCGTGTGACTTGTTGTGACAGTATATTACCACTATGGATTGGATATTCATGTACAGCGTACGTATGTATATGGTTTCCATATATTGGAGTTCGTATACATGCGGCTGGTGTGTTACGTATTCCTAGTCCTACGTATTTTGGGACTGGGACGTGACAGGCATACTTTGAGACTTGGATATTTTTTTGCAGTTAGATTTTTTTTTTTTAGACTTGTGTTGTATTTCATTTATTTTTTTCGATATCTTATCGTGCTTTAGTTCTATGATTGAGTATTTACATATTATATTGTGACATATGTGTCTCCTTATGGAGTTGGATACTCGTGTGAGATTGATTAGATAGTATTTTGACCTAGACAGCGTTCTACCGCCGATGCTGCGGCGTAGGCTGGATGTACCCACGTACTCGTGCCCCTATATCGGGTGCGGGTCGTGACGGGAATTGGTGCAGACCTAGTTGGTCTACTAGTGTGGTTTTTGATTAATAACTCATTATTTTTCTCGGCCACAAGTAAGACAGCAATGAGTTCGGAATACTTCTTAAAATTCCTCTTATTATACATCTGTTGTAGGGTCATATTAGTCGCATGAAATATGGTGAATATTTTCTCTAGCATGGAATACTTTGTCACTTCTTCACCATATAACTTCAATTGTGAAGTAATCCTGAACATAGCTGAATTATATGTTGCAACTGTCTTATAATCTTGGAAACGTAGATTGAGCCATTCATGGAGTGCACCTGGTAGTATAACCATTTTCTGGTGATCATGTCTCTCAGCTAGAGAATTACATAGCACCAAGGGGTCCTTGACTGTTAAGTACTCAGCCTTGAGATCATCATGAATATGATATCTTAGGAAAATTAAAGCCCTCGCTTTATCTTGTGCAAATATTGGCTTATCAGCCACATTTGTGTCACCTAAGCTTTTGGCTTGAAGGTGCAATTCAGCATCCAATCTCCAGTTGAGAAAGTTCTGGCTTCTAAGTTTAGAGACTTGAAATCATGCTTGTGAGGCTCGACATATTGCCGTATAAGATCAATAATAACAAGTTAACATAATTAGAACTTGATAAATCACCAAACAATTCATGTTCATGGTGTATGCTTCAAACAATGATGTTTCAGAAGTCTATTTATACCAAACAAATCTTGTTCATGGTATGTTTTGAACAATGATGTTCCAGAAGTCGTAGGTAAATACCAAATACTGGATGTTCGTGGTATGTTTCGAACAATGATTATGTTCAAGAAGTCTTTCAAAAATACCACATATGGTATGTTTCGAACAATGATGTTCCAGAAGTCTTATATATATAGACCAAATAATTTATGTTCATGGTCGTCAGATCTCTGATGGTTTTGATCTGAATGTATTAACATATATAAAATGAATAATAACTCCAATATTCTCTCCGAGAGATCTATATGCGATTAACATCGGAATGCAATCAGAGTTAACTAAAAGAAGTGAGATGAATGGATAAAATTATTCTTTTTGCCCTAGATGTATGCCAAGAGATGTATAAACATCAACATCGGGCTGCGCCTAGGGTATGCATATGCAGAAAAAATAAACATAAATAATCATACATATTATCGAAGTGGAGAATCCGCAAATGATGGCTTCACTGAGATGCTCTCGCTTATTTTCTTCCGTTAGAGCTTTGTGCTAATAACGTGTTAGAATAAACGTAGAAGAATGAAGAAGAAAATAGGAGAGAAGATCTCTTATTAGTGTAATCTCATAGTGGGAGGCAAAGGCCTTATTTATACAACCCAATAAAGGTGTAATATTAATCTCTAACCGATGTAGGACTAAAATACAAAGTAGAAATCCAACCATTTAGTAACCCACGTTATAACAAGTCCCTCATATTCCTCCCTAATTCTCAATCCTACGCATACCAAACAAGGATAAGGAATTTAAAACTCATTCCCAAGCCTCAAAAACTTGAACCAAACGCCGCCTAAGAGTAAACAGTAATAATTAGGAGAAAGAAGAAGAGAGATCAAATCAGGGTTAGGGTCCAACAATGAACACATGTTTATAACTCAAATCTCCATTCCTCAAAAACATCATGCTCTCATTGTCGATCAATATATTTGGCCTTAAGAAAGAACTTAAATGAGTCTATTCTAACTGAATAATAAAAATAAGACTAAATTTTAACTTGATATCCTCAACTATTTAAAAAATTTCAACTTGTCATAAACTTTAATATTAGACAATTTAATAGATCAACTATAATTGTACAACTTAACACATAACAGTGTTAATGGAAAATCATAAATGCTCATTCATGATCATTTCAAATACCTACGAGGATGGGAGGATAATATTTGATAAAAAAATATTCTATTTATTTATTTTAAAATAGAAAAATTGACTCATGATTGACGGAGGGAGTCGTTTTGAAAATATTCAATAATCGAGAGTAGTGATTGGTATGATAAGTTTAGAATATCAAATTGAAGAACTTGAATAATTGATCGTATCAAGTTGAAATTAAGCTTAAAAATAAACTACATTAAGCTTAAAAATAAATAATTTTTTTAATGTTAATAAAAGTAAACTACTGGCACGATGAATAATCCAAATATAAATCCAATATTCAATAAGTTGGTATAAGAATAGGGTTATTTTTTGCCATACTTTGACAGACATTTAAAAGAAAGAAAGAAAAAAAAGTCAATATTGGACAAATCATGAAAATGTTCCAACTTTTATTTTCTCTTTATTTTTTTAATATTCATGGTAAACCAAAATTTATCACCATGGGCACACAATGACATTCTTAAATAGAAATTAATTCAGAAAAATCTATATAACAGGAGTATTCTCACCGGAATATGAATTGGCACAATTAAACAGATTTTTTTTTTTTTTTTTTTTTTGTAACATGTATATCTTATTAAAAAATATCACGATAAGTCAAATTTTAAAAATTATTATTATTAAATAATTTATAAACTTATCTTATCAAGATGTTAAAGGTACGGACAAATGGAGTGCAGAAAACTTATAGAAATTTCTAGTTTCTTACAATTTACCATATATTTATTATTGCTATTGTTTCTCCTTAATATGTAACGGTATAATCAAACCAATATATTAATTGAGGAATTCCTCCACATACTACACACACAACACACCAAGAAAATGGGAGGGAGGGAGGGAAGAAGAAACGGTCATCACGTAACTAACCGAAATACAAACTCGAATAGAAAATAAAAATAAAAACAAAAAAGATGTAAACGTTGTGAATTTGAATGGAAGAAGCTCTCCTATGTTCCTCCTAAAACCCCTCCCATCCTTCCATTCCTCCGTTCCTATGCACTATAAGACCCTCCCTTAGCTCCCTTCTTCCTATAAGAGGAAATTCCCGGGTTGGCCTCTCTTAGGTCTTTCTCACACACACAACCTCCCTCTCAACCTAGCCAATTAGGGATACTATATCACCAGATGTGCTTCACCTAATTAAGCACACGTTCACTTAGAAAAATTTCCACCCCGAAAGTCGATCGGTCGAGCTATCCAGGAAAGAAATAAGAAGAAGATGATGATGATGTCGTCGCATCGCACTTGCTCCGCATTTTTTGCGCTCCTCACGCTCCTCTGCCTCTCGGCCGTGCAGGCCGAGGACCCGTACCTCTTCTTCGAGTGGCACGTAACTTACGGCACCCGCACCCTCCTCGGCGTCCCCCAGAGGGTGATCCTCATCAACAACGCGTTCCCGGGCCCCGAGATCAACTGCAGCTCCAACAACAATATTATCGTCAACGTATTCAATCAGATCGACGAGCCATTCCTCTTCACATGGTATATACTACTTTTCTTTTCTTTATTAGCTGTTAGGTTGTGAGTCAGTAACGTAAATATATATTAATACGAGTTGAACGCACAGGAACGGAATCCAGCAGAGGAAAAACTCTTGGATGGATGGCATGCCCGGGACCAACTGCCCGATCGCTCCGGGGACCAACTACACCTACAAGTTCCAGGTGAAGGACCAGATCGGCAGCTTCTTCTACTTCCCGTCCATCGGCATGCAGAAGGCCGCCGGCGGCTTCGGCCCCATCCGCATCAACAGCCGCCTCCTCATCCCGGTCCCCTTCGCCGACCCCGCCAACGAGATCTCGGTCCTGATCAGCGACTGGTACACCAAGTCCCACACCGTGCTGGCGCGCATCCTCGACTCCGGGCGCAGCATCAAGCTCCCCGACGGCGTGCTGATCAACGTCAAGGCCAGCGACGAGGCCGAGTGGAACCAGCCGCAGAGCGTGCAGCCCGGCCTGACGTACCGGTACCGAATCTGCAACGTCGGCCTCAAGACCTCCCTCAACTTCCGCATCCAGGGCCACGCCATGAAGCTCGTCGAGATTGACGGGTCGCACACGGTGCAGAACATGTACGACTCGCTCGACGTGCACGTCGGCCAGTGCTACTCCGTGCTCGTCACGGCCGACCAGCCCGCGGGCGAGTACCTATTGGTCGCTTCCACGAGGTTCATCAAGAAGGTGCAGACCGCTACGTTCCCGTTCAGGTGATAAAAATATTGGTACATAAATATCAATGTCCAGAATATTATTATATTTTAATCAATAGGATCCAGTAGGAGATTAAATTCCTACTAGAAAATTAATTATCTACATAAATGTTAATATTCTAGATATATAATTGTAGAAGATTAATTAACTATATATTGTAGAGTAGGGCATAATTTTTCTTTATCATCAGGTACATTGGCGCCACGGATGCCGCAAAGGCGTCGGCGGAGCTCCCGCCAGCGCCGGTCGGGTGGGGGTGGTCGCTGAACCAGTGGAGGTCCTTCCGGTGGAACCTGACCGCCAGCGCGGCACGGCCGAACCCGCAGGGGTCCTACCACTACGGGTCCATCCCGATCACCCGCACCATCAAGCTGCAGAACCGCGCTGGGACGATCAACGGGAAGAAGAAGTACGCGCTCAACGGGATGTCGCACCGCGACGCCGACACCCCGCTCAAGCTGGCGGAGTACTTCGGCATGGCCGAGAAGGTGTTCAGCTACGACCTCATTGGGGATGAGCCGCCAGCCATGGACGTGCCCATCAGCATGGCCCCGAACGTCATCAGGACCGAGTTCAGGACCTACATCGAGATCATCTTCGAGAACCCGGAGAAGGCCATCCAGTCCTATCACTTGGATGGCTACTCTTTCTTCGCAGTCGGGTGAGTAGTAGTAGTAGACACTACAAAACATTTACGGGAAATTGCGAGTATATAGTCGATGAAATTGCTCTGAGCCCTTCGGAATTCGTTGTTTTTTTAAAGAATATGCCCTCCCTCTGAAGGACATTTTTTGTTCATATATGTATTAGCCGTCGTTAGTCTTACTTAATTATTTCTGCTCAGTTAAAAATCAGTTAATAAAAATGTAAAAAAAATTATGATTTTCTAAAAGAAATTTAGTGACAAATTTTAGTGACGAAATTAAACCTCCATTGACCCACTTAAACTTTTAGTGACGAAATTATACTTTTAGTGACGATTTATTTTAACACTAAAACATCCAATAGATGATGCTTTTTTTTTTTTTTTTTGCAATATACATTCGTTTTTCGTGATCACAATTTTTTTTCATCAATTGTTACACCCAACGGAAGGATGTTTTGTTTCTCTAATTAATACAAATATCCCAAACTTTGTGCTGTGTATGAAATATTTATATTTAGTATAAAATTTCTGAGGTCGGCCGTTTGAATAAATTGTGTCAAACTTGTTTTGAGCAGGATGGGACCGGGCAAGTGGACACCCGAGTCCAGGGACAAGTACAACGGGTTGGATGCGGTCAGCAGGGTGGGGATCCAGGTGTTCCCTAAGTCGTGGACCGCGATCATGCTGACGTTCGACAACGCGGGGATGTGGAACCTGAGGTCGAACCACTGGGACAGGTTCTACCTCGGCCAGCAGCTCTACGTCAGCGTCGAGTCGCCCGCGAAGTCGCTGAGGGACGAGTACAACATGCCCAACACCACCCTGCTCTGCGGGCTCGTGCAGGGGCTGCCCATCCGAGCACTCTACTCCTAAATTTGCCTAATTACATTACATTCCATTCCATTCATTCACATTACATTTCAATTCATTGTTTTTGCACTGTGTACTTCTGATTAATTAATAAAAAGGGGGAAGACAGCTATAGGCTGTACTTCCCAAATCTCTTATTTATTTATTTTTCTTCCATTGGTTAACAACTTATGTTCCTCTCTTGATGTTACGGAAATTTTCTTTACATAGTTGAGAGGCTTTCTCTTGTTCACAAATTTGTCCGAATCTCACATAGCTTTGGTTAGTTTGGAGTATTGTGGTCACGTTCGGTTCGCAGAATCAGAATATTGGAAAAAAAAATCATCTATTTTCGGTTTTTCGATGTCAAAAAAAATGACCATGAAAAAAAATTAATTAAAAAAAAAAACACCTCATGGAATCACTTTTTCATCCCTAATTATTCACTTTTCTTGCAATATTTTCGGATCTTTCCAAACATCGAAAAAAATAATAATAAAAATTATAATTTTTGAAAGAAAGAAAAGAGTAAAGAAGTGATTTCCTTTTCTTTTCTTTTCTTTTTAGGAATCAAACGAGCCATATGAGTTTGCACCTTGGACATTTTTTTGGGGGGAAGCAATGCAACACAACCAATGTAACCCAGTGTGTCACAAGGAAAACCAGTATGAAAGCCTAATTTCAAGGTAGTATCTTCTGATCTGAGGGCAGTATTTCACATTCATGTAGCAAGAAGTAGCAGGAGCTCAATTTTCTTCTCAAAAGTTTAGGGTTTCACAATTTTAATTGTGAAATTTTTTAAGAGTTAGGAAGGCCTTAATAGTATGAAAATTGTTTTGTCAAGCTATGCCTACAAAATTAGCAACAAAAATATGCTTAGCCCACGTCTCTTACATGAGAATGTGTCATTATGTATGATTAAAGAGGGGTACACAGTCCATAGAACTTTCCCTTTAGGCCTCGTTTGAAGTTCGCGGAAAGAGAAGAAACCAATTCTTTGAATGTTGTGTGCAGACAGTGCAACAATAGGCCAAGTATCAATGGCAGTGTAGCAAAGGAATGTATCAAACTGCAAGCCCAGTATCTTGGTCTCAGTGTAGTCGGTAGTGCAGTTAGTGAAGGCTAAAAATCAGTGAAGCAGTAAGGAATAGCATTGTTGCTGAAGAATACATGGGATCCTTATTAAAACCCTTTGACCTTGAGACAAAGTCAAAATAAGGGGAGGGCATTGATAATAAGAACCTAGCCAATACAGTGGCTCAGTAGTGCGAGTATCAGAGGAGTATGCCTCAGTGCTCAGTGTCAGCAAAGTACAGTTCAATCCATTCCAGTCTAGAGTATAGCTTAGTATCAGCAATTCTGTCCTATTCCAGTCAGTATCAGAGCAGGCTCAGCACAGTCAGAGACACCTCAACAAAATTAGTTAGCTTAATTTCAAGGCTAAATTACAACTTGATTCCCTCAAATATCTAAGTTTTTCAACTTGATACCTTGAACTTTGATAGCTACTAACCTAATACCATCAACTATTAATAATTTTCATATTGATACCATCCATCACTCACGTTAGCTTTTTCGTTAATATATATATATATATATATATATATATATATATATATATTCCAAACCCCCTCCCCCCTCCTTGCCACCCCCACCCTCTCTATTGCCGTGCCCCCACCCCCCGCCGGCCGCACCCCCACCCCCACCCCCGCCCCCCTCCGGCTCCTCCTCCCTCACAGCCCGCGACCGCGCTTCCGCTTCTACTGGGCTGTCGCTGCAGCACTGCCGCTGTTGTGCCACCGTTGATGTGCCACCATCGTTGTTGTGCCGTCACCGAAGAAGGTGGGGGTTGTCGGAGAGAGAGGGGGGGGGAAAGAATAGGAGATATTTTTGTCATTTTCAATCTTAGGTTAACACCGGTGGAAAAAGAATGGGAGGAGGGTATTAAGTTTACCTATCAAAGTTCATGGTATCAAGTTGAAAAACTTGAATAGTTGAGGGTATCAAGTTGTAATTTAGTCTTGTTTCAATATCAGACATTGTAAGTATTAGTATAAATAGAGAGGAAGAGAGCAGAGATGGTGTGGAATATTGTAACAACCACATTTTCAAAATAGGGATATTTTTGTCACTTTTGTATTATTATAAATATTTTGTTATATTTTTATTTATATAAATGTGCATGTTATATATTGTGACTAATATAATTTTTGGTTTATAGATTGGACTAGCTAATTAGACACGACCCTAGTGGACCTAACCAACTTGGCATGACAACTTAAACAATTAGTTAGACTAGTCCACTTTAGACCAAATTAGTTAACCATTCTCTTCATTTAAATATTATACTTAACCTTCATTAGGAAGAGAAGCTTTTCCACTAATTAATGTCTTCATGACAACCCTCAAGGGGTATTCTAGACCATCTACATTGCTTGGAAGATGGACAAGGGTGGTCGGCCCTGTATATTAGTGGGGAGGGAGCACTTTCTCTCCTCTCATTTATTCATCCCATAATCCCAATTAGTGTTCTTCCCCAATATGGTTCATCCCTCCACCAAATTCTTCATAAATCCCTTCCAATTTCACTTATCCTCACCATCTAAGCAGACTAGAAGTTTGGGGTTGGCAAGAGCACTTGGAGTGGAGACTTTGGACGAGAAGCTTATGTCTACTTGTGTCCATTTTGGTTTGCATTGGGAATCTATCTCCCAATAGGTAAATTCTGAAATTTTCTCTCTAATTAGGTTATAATTGTTGTATTTAATCATTAGGAACCCACTCATACGTTAGGGCTACCCATAGGAAAAAGTTTTGACTTCTAACAATCCTTATTGTGATTTTTACATTAAGTTTTGTGGTCAAATTGGAGAAAATCCGAATTTGGTGCACCAAGTGTTTGTGAGTAGGTCTATTGGTTAGTAGAGGCTTTAATTCATGGATATTGAGGGTGTACGTGTCCACAATTGAGTACGAAAAGTGCGTATCACGATACGCCATGATACGGGGGTGTATGTTTGGTAATTTCCTTTATATGATGTTCCAATAAGTCCATCTCCATTTATTTGCATTAGAATAATTATCTCTATTAGTGTTCATATGATATTTGATATTTAGAAGTGTTTCATTGTGTTTTGGTAGTGTATCATGTGGTGGTTGGTGTTGGTCTGGTATCATGGTGTAGATTGGGGTTTTGGTGCACCATGATACTAGTGTGTCATGATACTAGTGTGTCATAGTATAAGCTAGGTGTTTGAGGAATTGCTAAATTGTTGTGTTAGTTGTAGTGTGTTATATCCTTTGGTGTGTGTTTGTGCTAGAGTACTTGGGTGAGTTGTGGTGGTGTTGGAACTTGATACTAGGGTATCAAGGAAGGAGTGTTCAGGTGGTCTGTTGGGTCGAAGCAGCCGTTAGTATCAGCATTGGTGAGGGAGCTACTAATTCAGGAGTTGCCAGGCTCGGGCACAGTGCATCAGTGTGCACTGTGTGGTTCCAGTGCATCTATTGCACGTATTCTGTGCTGTGGTATAAGTGTCCAATGTGGATTACCTGTGATGTTGAGTGTGTTGTTTGTATGTGTTAGCAATGGTGTGTGAGTGTGACTGTGGCCAGTGTATTGGGAGAGCAAGGTCAGGCAGTTCAGAGCAGTTGGAGGGATGTCTTGGGATGGTGTGTTGTAGGGGTGTCAGTGTTAAGTGTTAGCATGATACCTATATAGATACATAAGTGTGTGAGCAAGGGGAGATGAAGGGGCATTCGGGGTCTGTTCCAGACCTGGGGTTTAGAATAAAACATAGCAGTAGCAGTTATAGTAGGTGTTGGTGGCATGTGCAACTAAGTGTGCAGGCTTCCAGGCACAATGAGGGGAGTGGTAGATGTTCAGTGAGCACAGGAATTAGGGGACTCGGAACACTTGAGGGATGTGTGTATAACTTAGTGTGTGAATATATGTGGTGTGCATTAGTGCACTTGGGGAGATGGGTAAGTGAATGTTCAGTATTTTAGTATAGGTGTAGGGGTCTGGTGTCAGGATTGTGTCCAGGTAGGGGATCACTTGTGCACCCGAATGCTACAAGCAGGTGACAGGAGAGGGCAGCAAGTGCCAGGTTTGGGCAAAGCAGCAGGTAGCATCGGCAGTGGGTGATCTGGAGGCATTGGCAGCAGTGAGGGGTGTCCTAGAGGAGGGAAGTTCATTTGGTAATCTGCAGGTACTTGAGTGTGTAGGCCATCAAGGGCTTGTTCCGCAGCATGCTGAGTACAGTGGTAGAGTGAAGTGGATAGGGGAGACTTGGTGCAAGTGTGCCAAGTGTAGTGTATGTGCAAGTTTATCATTGTGGGTAGTGTTGGAGGCAAGTGTAGGTATTGGTGATATAGTATGAGCGTGATTGTGTGAGCTAAGTGAGTGAGTGAGGTGCAGGCATGGGGTAGGCTTGTGCAAAGGTTGGTGCATAGGTGTGGTGTCAGTTAGATGGGTTTATGTGTAACTGCTATAGGTGTTTATGTACCAGGGTTGGTTTTGGGTAGTAGAGTTAGTATGTTTCACTGTTAAGTATCTCAACTTAGATACTTGGGTATAATAGATATATATAGATATACCTATATCAGTGGTGAGATAAGGTAAGATTGAGTGGGGAATGTGTATCCAGTTGATACCAAGTGTCAGCTAGAGCTGGATATTGGTTATGGGGTTAGAGTATTGCTTCATAACTAGGTATTATAGGTTGAGGTAATAACTAGGTACTTAAGATATTGGGTTGAGTTAAGGTAATGGGTAGATGAGAAAGGTAATAGATATTGGTATCAAGATAGTGAGATACTTAGGTACAGATGTTAAGGTATTAAGATATAAGCTAAGGTAATATAAGTTATGGGTGTATAGGCTAAGTGTTATGTGATACTCTCTCTCTCTCTCTCTCTCTCTCTCTCTCTCTCTCTCTCTCTATATATATATATATATATATATATATATATATAGGTTACCTAGTATCCATACATATGAGGTATGACCTAGAAGCTTAGGAATAACTTGGTATAATCTAGTCTTAGCCAGTATTAACTAGAATAACTTCATAACCCAACCAAATAGGTGTTTTAGAACCCGAATCAAGGTAATAACCTAGTTGACCCAAATAACCTAGAAATGTCCTAGTTTGACTTAGTTTGACCTATAAATGACTTACAGACCTAGTTGCAACTAGTATAACATGTTTATGATTCCAAAATACTGTTTTGACTTGTAATTAATATTTAGGTTTTTGAGACACCGAGACTGACATTGTTTGACATTTATTGCTCTGGACCAAAGGCGAGTACATTCTCTGATAGTTTCCTTTATTTTATATTTACTATGATTCATGTCTTATAGTATTGCTTTAGCTGATTCCTGACACGCTAGATACACAGATTGGTATTGTATGGATTCATTGTTATGAGATACGTGGTTTCAGGCCTATTGACTTTTCTGGACTAATGAATTACTAGACTAATGTATTTTCAGGCCTAATGATCTATTCTGGATTATTGAGATTCTTCGTATCGGGACCTGGATCCATGAGTACTAATCGTACGGAGAAATACCTAGGAGACGTGTGAACATACATTTTCTATCCCATGATCTGACTGGAATAATAGCAGCCACACACGACACGTGTGGTTTATCGGATTTTACCCCTAGCCGTTCATGTCAACTTGGTATTTCAAAATAAGTGTTTAGATACAGTCTTTTCTGGATTACTCTATACCTGCTGGTTGCATATTTACATTGACAGGTTTTCTAGTTTCATATATCTGGCTGTCTTACATACTTATCTGTTCTTCTTTCTTGCTTTTCATTGCTTCCTTATTTACCTGCTTACTCTATTTTGTACCCTGCTTCTTTATTATCTGTTCATCTAATATTACATCACTATTTACTGTTTCATAGTCTTTGTCAATTAATTGGAACTGCTATTGGGTTGTATTTCGCTCCAATACTAACTGGATATATTTTTCAAATGATTTGTTAGAGGATTTGTGTCCCACTTACTACGGGCCACAGGATGGCGAGCCGTTTAAGGTTGCTCCCGTAGAGCATGAGGATCTAGTGCCAGCTACTGAGAAGACTTAGCTATTTCCATTATTATATTGTATATGTCTCACTTTAGACATTTTGGCATGTATATTATATTTGAGACTATTGTGTTGTGCTTAGTCTATTAGACTTGGCGGGATTGTATTGTGACTCTGTGATTCTTTCTTCTATTCCATATCGTGTCATTATCTTCCTTTTGTTTTATATTGTGATTGAGTATCGATTATCATATTATCATCTTGTCCTACATTTAGAGTTAAGATATCATGACAGGTACATTATATATATATATATATATATATATATATATATATATATATATATATATATATATATATATATATATATATTGTGTGAGACGTTTAAATAGTATTGTCGACCTAAACAGCGTTCTACCGTCGATGATGCGGCGTAGGATGGACGTACCTACGTACTCGTACCCTCATTCCGGGTGCATGTCGTGACAAATATTCAGCTAGTTTTATTTCTTTCTTGTACTTACATTTCAGTTACAATGTACTCATCTTCTTCTTCTTGATTACAGTTCAATAAGAAACCCTAAATTCCCAATTCCAAATCTTCTTCTTCTTGAATTCTATTGACTCTACCAAATTTCTGTCGAATCTCCACCATGGGAATGCATCAGCAATCATCTGATACAAAGCCGCCTGTGGAGTTCTCTAGTTGGTACCAGTTAAATTTACATGCAAAATTTTTGAAGCCTGAACAACGAACGAGAGGTATATGATATAGTGAAAATACATAAGAGCCAGGCTTTGGACCTGCACCTGAATCTAATCAAAGAGTTAAAATAACTTGTAATGCCCTATACTCCAGGTGAGAAAGGAGACCTCTTCCTCTTGCAGGCTTTTCTACAAACATATGATCCTTTAATGGACTGACTCTTTAAAGTTAAAGAACTCTCAGATTTGATATCATCACGGTCCAGTTCAGACTAATCTGAGCAGCTTATGCACCAAACCTGCTTGTATTCCTTGAGCTTATATGACAACCGGTGAGAATTGCAATTACATTTATTATACAAAGGTCTTTCTTCAGCATTCTTCCAAATAAATTCCCGTTGTTCATACTGAAACACATTATTATATACTACCCATTGCTCCATCCATTATGTGAAAAGTTTGCAGTGCAAGTTATCCTTTACTACTTACTGATATCGGAAGGGATCCCTTTTGATTCACATGGATGTTAACAAATCTACATATAGATTCATAAAATATGCGTTAGCTAAGACTCAAGATATAATGTCAAATCGCAATAAAACATCAAATATACACAATAACCAGAGATGTAACAAGATATTACCCACAGATAATGTTCCAGCCAAAACTTACACAGTACCCAGGGCAGAGTAGAGAAAAACACATTCCATTACATATTGCAGCAACTTACATACATTGCTCAACTTCCATTAGATATTGCAGCAGTTAACAAAGAATCAGACAATGGAAATTACAAAGTATGTGCCCTTATTATCAAAGAATATAGAACAACAAGGGCCAAAAAATGGGAGGGCAAAAGAAAAAAAATCTACATCGATCAAGCCTGGATAGCACCAACCAATTGAGATGCCAACCAATAATTGTCCACACTATATGACAAATGAATCGAGCAATTAACTAATGTCTGAGCTGACCTGCAACACAAACTTACAGAATTGGCAGTCCCCATACTGTACGTTGTACATTCTCTTCCACCACTGTTAAATGACATTGACTAAGGGCCTTCGGCTCTTATCAGAAGCAACCATAACATTCTCTTTCCATCTATTATTGCTGAGAAAAAATCGAACCATCAAGTATCTGACATTAGCCGCTGCCCAGACTCACAGTGCTCTTTGGCTCCAAACCCTAAGTGGGAAAAGACTCATTCTTCAGAGCGAATTGGCTCCGTACTCTCATTTCAAATCTCCAACTTACGATAATCCCTACTACCGCATCTAATGTACATTGCATTGGTCCATAAACTGCTCCCCTTGTGTTACGAATTTCCTCCAGTAATTCTTGTAGTTTGGTATTCCGAGATCAAGCCAGGGCTTCATGTTGCCATTATAGTGCAGGGCTGCAACATTTTTTATGGTATATGCATCTACCCCATAATCATGACCGAGTCCTGAGAGAACCCAGGAGGAATCCAGAGGAAAGATCAGACCTTGGAATGCAAGTAAACTTGTTGGCAGTGCTGCAGCTCTCCAAGATGCCTCACTTCCATTATTGAACTGTAAAATCAGTCAAATTGACAAAGGGAAGTTACATAAGAACATTATCATATAAATTGGCTATGGTGAACTCAATAAACAGTGATCCCGATAGTCTTTTATTTACAGTAGAACATCAATAATATAATACACGATAAATTAATAACCTCAGTTAAATAATATTTTTGGCCGGTCCCGACTTGGGAATAATGTGCTAAACTAATAATTCGCTAAATTTATAAGATAATACATTATAAAAAAATCATATAGGTCCCACATAATATATAAATTAATAATATCCTGATATACATAGTGCTTATGATTCGACTATAAAACCTTACTAAAATATGAGGCCCTCCTAAAACGTTCATAAAATGGAATAATGCAGTGCATTGAACAATGTACAATCTATTTTTGGAAAAAAAGAAGAAGTGGATTTATGAATTTTACTTGGCTAAACAAATACATAGAGTTGTTAGTTTGTAAGACGAGAAATTATTTAGAGCTTTTGCTTGGTTAAATGTTCATAAAATGAAATAATGTAGTACATTGCAAATGTACAATCTATTTTCAGGAAAAAAAAAGTAGATTTATGAATTTTACTTGGTTGAACAAATATATAATAGTTCATAAAACGAGAAACTAAATACAATATACAATATTTAAGAAAATAAGGAATACCTTGATAAAATAATAAGTTATTAATTAATTGATAAATTAGTAAATTATTAATTTATCGATTATTCAATATTCGCTAAATTAATAGATTTTCCTTGGTCCCAAGGCTATTAATTTATAGAGGTTTAACTGTAGATTACATACTTCAGCTTTGTCAGAGCTGACATATTTTCCTTTTACCTATTTGCTTGTTCAATAAAGAAACATCATTTAGTGGCAACAAGTCAAACTTCAAACAATAAGGTACCTCCATCTTAACTGAAAGTTGAGCAGAAAATGTCGTCCCAAAAAAATATGTTACCCAGTAAAAAGAGATCATCCAACCAACACAGCAAGAGAGTATCTAACAACCATACCATTCTTTCTAAAGCATCCAAAGCTCAAGCTACCTAGACTATTCTTTTCAATCTTAAAGGAAAATTAGAATCATTATTTGGAAACAATTTAGTACGGGAATTAGTGCAGTAGTACTAAATCTATGAAGCACCAATAACTGGTATGAATATGGAGAATGCTATGTATCCAGTACAATGGTAAATAAGTTTCTAAAAGTCTAAGATAAGGCGTACAATTGGGGTTTATATATAGGTCAGAACATTAAAATAAGAGGAAAAAACGGGATAGTAATAGAGATTCAAATGGAAACACGGTGGCTAAGTATGAAAAAGGAGTAAAAAAAGAGAAGAAGACAAACAAAAAGAAAAAAAAAGAAAAAAAAGAAAGAAAACTGAAATCCGTTCAGATGGTGGATGGATGTCAGCTATAGAGTCTGGACATATGCAAGTTGCAGTGGAGTGGATTCTGAAGCTCCGGGTGAAAGAGGTTCGAAGATGAGGGGTCTGGTGAACATAGTGAAGAGGGGAAGGTTCAGATGGCTAGAGACTTGAACCCAAACTAGTGAAGGATGGTTAAGATGTGTATGAATTGTTCAGGTACAAGTTATAACGGGTTCCAAAAGTTGGAGCTGTACCCATGCTGAATGTTAAGCTATGAAACCATAATGAGTCATGGAAAGGATTATGCATGTGGTATTTCAAATGTTGGTGCCATACTGGTTAGGGATGTACACCATACATACCCAGGCAGTATGAACACGGGGTACTTACCTAGCGAAAGCCATTTTGAAGTGTCGTTGCTTCGTAGTACCAAACTTGTTTTCTCCATGTGATTGCTAATTTGCTATAAGCGAACAAGTAATTAAAATGAAGATGACAACACCAATGATAGCATTACTTGCCTTGCGGAGGATTTTTTGATAAATTCCAGTAACTTCGAGCTCCCGCCACCTTTCCAGATCAACTACATTTAATCCAGACATCCAGACACAAGAATTGTCACTTTGACTGGTGCCCAAATAAGATTTCAGCTGACCGAGTCTCACACCACAGAATTGAGGAGCTCCTATCACTTTTTGTTGCAGGTCAATATTCCATAATGGAGACAAATCCCTCTGGACCACAATATCATCATCCAGCACCACCACCTTCTTCAGATTCTTAAAAATCTCAGGAAGAAGAAAATGTGAATGGCCAAAGAGGGATATATATTCAGTCCTCGTACGAGCACTAGATGGTTGACGATTATTATGAATAGAAATACGGAATTCCTCGGATGGTGATAATTGTTTCAAGTCCAAATCATAAGGATAGTTAAATTTAAGATCTTTGAGATTCAGCACATGAACAACTGCCTCCTTGTAAGAATTTCTTGTAAACCAGAGTTTCGTAGCATAATAATTCTGATCATCGGTGAGCACATTGAAAACGATATTTTCAGTTTCCTGGAACATCAAGAAGAGAAGTCTTTGTCACCAAATAGGCATGAAATATCTTGGCATTTTACATCATTAGTATATGATACCATACCTCAGCATTCATCACAGTGGAATTTATAGCAACTGATAGTGCAAGTATGTTTCGAGAAACAATTACGTAGTGCCGGTAACTTGGGTTGTCAAGTTTGTGAGCATGGGACTGCTCTATGTCTGCTGGTGGGGCTCTAAAATATTCTACTGTTAACCTCATCGACAAGCAGTGGTGACTTTTTGGCATTGTCTGAACACCAAGATGATACAGGAACGCACTTTGCTTCAAATGGAAGTGAGCTTCATCCTCAGTCAGATCAAGTAACTGCCTGAGTTTCTTGTCAACATTGCTGCATTCTACAGTACATGACTTGGCTTTTCCAATTGTCAAATCCATCTTCTCTATCTTTTTGTGAGAACTGAAAAGCAGGTAGATTTAACATAATTTAACAAAACGAATTTACCATAATAAGATGACCGAGATAAATTAAAAGTTGCACACGTCCTAAGTTTTGGTAGTTAGTCATGAATATCTTGGTGGTGTTCCTTGACCTTCAATTAATACATTTCAAAATGTAAATGTTTAACACGGCACGACACACAGACAAAACATAAAATCACTGTGAGGGAGAAAAAAAAAAAGTCGAGTAGAAGGAAGTTTTACCCATAAAATCTGGAAGATACCAGATCTCTAAACAAGTGCCAAAGACGAGTATAAAAATTTGACGTACATATGTAGTATGTCTGTCGGCGACAAAAGGAAAAAAGTAACACAAAGAAAGTCCCACCAACCCATCATTCTTGATCCATAATATTATTAGAATTGGTCAAGTAAAATAAAATGACAAAACACTGTAGTTAGTTCCAGATTTGGGGAATTGATATTTAGGGTTGCATTATGGACCATTAAGTGTTTTTACTCTCTTCCCCAACCTAGATGACATAACAAGTGGCAAGTACGGAATGCCAAGTCAATATCTAATGCAAAAGGTCCAAACTGATTTGAATACTTCCGAACAGATTATTTCCATACATTAAGGGAAAAGTTGTAGTTGGTTCCAGACTTGGGAATTGATATTACGGGGGTATGATGAATCATTAAATGTTTTCTCCTCTTCCCTTACCTCCAACCACATATCTTATGACAAGTACCGATTACCTACTGAATATCTTCAATAAAAATCTAAAAATATTAGAACACTTCAGGGTGTATTGTTTCCATTAATTTAAGAAAGGTGCTGGTAAAAAGTCACCTCTTAATCTAAAACAATCAAACCATGTTTTCCAACAAATTTATCGAGCTAAGGCAAAGAGGTTGACTGACACACGGCCTTGAATCCTACTCTGGAATCAATGGCTCGGTTTGTAACTTCTTTAATGAAATCTCTTGGTCTTCCACCGGCATAAATGCATGCACATTAATTGGTGCATTTGGATGTTATTTTCTCCAAGGTCGCTTGGTCTTCCACCAGCATGAATGCATGTACATTAATTGGTGCATTTTGATGTTATTTTCTCCGAGGCGTTGAATAGGATTAATGCAATGTATTGCATTAATCAATAGTTTAATGGAGACTTTTTAGATAGCCATATCGGCTATATAAGGAGCCAGTAAAGGCATTTGAAGACAATCAATTTGTGTGAGAATTCTAATATTGTTGAGAGAAACAGTTAATGTGTAAGAAGCCTTGTAGCTTTTGTGAGCTTCCATTTGTGAGAGTTTGAGAACTCTCTTGTACCTTTATAAACACCATTGCTAGAGTGATTTTGAGTAGTTCTTGCTACTCTGCGGACGTAGGCTTTGCCGAACCACGTTACCATATTGGAGTGTTCTTTATTTTGTTCTTGCATTATTTTGTTACATATATTATTGTTTGGTTTCTTCTCTTGGTTCATCTTGGTGCTCACAAGCACAACAATTGGTATCAGAGCTCCATTGCATGACAAATTTTTCGTACTCTAATTTGTGTGGCTCTCTGATGTATGTTATGGTTTGTTCACGACCGGACATTGCACATGTTGTTGGTACGGTGAGCCATCATATGCATAATCCAGATAAAGAGCATTGGAATGCTGCAGTGGGACATGTTAATTCTGATTATGCTGGTGATTTGGACAAATGACAAAGGAGTTTGAAATGAAAGACCTTGGTGAAGCAAAGAAGATCCTTGGAATGGAAATCACTCATCGCCGCAATAAAGGTTTGGTATTTTTGACTCAAAAACAGTACTTACTAAATTTGCTTCAGAAATTTGGGATTGATAGTGCAATCAAATCAGTAAGTACTCCTTTGACTCCTCATTTCAAACTTAGTTTCCGACTGTCCTAAAACTGAAAAGAAAAGCATTGTTGGCACAATCCGGTCTGAGTAAGTCATTTTAGGCAGAGGCAATCAACTATGCTTGTCATATTGTCAACCATTTACCTTCGGCTGCAATTCAGGATAAAACACCCATTGAGGTATGGACCGAAAAACCTACTCCTGATTATGATTATTGCATATTTTTGCTTGCCCTGTTTATTTTCATGTGACTGAAAGTAAACTTGACCCAAGAGCCAAGAAGACTATTTTTGTTGGTTTTAGCAGTTATGTAAATGTTACAACTTACAGGTTATAGTGCCCAGAATTGAAAAAACTTGTAATCAGCAGAAATGTGACTTTTGATGAAGTCAGTATGTTAAAAAATAACAAGAAGACTAGTAATAAACTAGTTCAAGAAAATGATAAAGATGTTCAACAGGTGGAGCTTGAAAAAGTTAGTTTCCACGCTCTTGAGACTATTCAAACTGGAGCTGAAATGAGTACACATAAAAAAAGTCAAGAAGAAGATGAACAACAACAAGAAGATGAACAACAACAAGAAGAAGAAGAAGAAGAAGACGAATCACCTATTGAAGAAGATCTCGCTTCACCAGAAGAATCCATTGCCACAAGAAGAATAATTACAAAACCTGCAAAACTCCGAGATTGTGTTGCTTATGCTTTTCTCATTGTTAATGCAGATATTCCATCAAATCTTAAGAAAGCCATGACAAGCTCAGAAAAGGATGATTGGAATAAGGCCATGGATGAAGAGATGAGCTCTCTTTTGAAGAACAATACATGTGAACTAGTTCAATTGCCCAAGGGCAAAAGGACTATTGGTTACAAATGGGTGTATACTAAAATGGACGGTGTCGAAAGACCAGGAAGTGTGAGATATAAAGCACGATTGGTAACAAAAGGGTATGCACAAAAGAAAGGCATTGAATACAATGAGATATTTACTCATGTTGTAAAGCATTGCTCTATTCGTATATTGTTAGCTCTTGCTGCACAGCTTGACCTTGAATTGGTGCAAATTGATGTCAAGACGGCTTTTATGCATGGCGACTTAGATGAGGAGATTTACATGTCTCAGGCCGATGGGTATAAGGTAAAGGGAAAAGATAATTTTGTTTGCCAATCGAAGAAATCATTATATGGCCTAAAGCATTCTCTTAGGCAATGTTATTTGAAATTTGATGATTTTATGAGAGGCCAAAATTATTTTAGAAGCAAATATGATCACTGTATTTATTTTAAGAAGTTACATGATGGGTCTTTCATATATTTGTTGTTATATGTTGACGATATGTTAATTGCTTCAAAGAATGTAAGGGAAATTGGGAAGTTGAAAACAAAGATGTGTTAGGTATTTTCTTAAATTGGAAGAAAATTGTTGAAAATTAGACTCGTCGAAAAATTAAAATTTTAAGATCTGCCAATGGTTGGGAATATACTTGTGACCAATTTCAGAGAGCTTGCAAAGGAGGCATTGTGAGGCATTTCACTCTTCTGGAACTCCTCAACAAAATGGAGTTGCTAAAAGATTAAACATAATGTTGCTTGAGAAAGTAAGATGCATATCGGCACAAACAGAAGCTAGTGAGTTTTTCATATTCAATCATTTGCTAGAACCCTTCCCTTGTCACTCTTAAAAAGAACCCCGATGTGAGAGACTTTTCAAGTCGACCCCACACAAACCCTTGTATAGGACCCATTTTTAAGCTTAGCAGTATGATCATCCAATTTGATCGAACCGGTTCTTTGAACTTTGCCCTATCGTGGCGTCGCGGATGCGGGTTAGGAACGGGCGCCTTATGCGCTCGGGCTATGTGCGCGCCTGCACGCAGGTTAAGAACATGTGCGGGTATGCACGCGGGTTAAGAAAATGGGAGCACCTAGCACACACGGGTATACACGAGCTCCCGCGGAATAGTACATGTGCTCGTTTGTGACATAGAACATGCATGAGCACATGACTACGCATCTCATGAAGATGGGTTATGGTCGGTCGTAAAATGACCTCATGGGCCCTTAGATCGATCTACAATCGATTTAATCTCGATTTAGATATCAATGCCCATTTTTAGGGGGGGGGGGGGGGGAACAGAGCTTATAGCTCCTACAAATTGGCTGCCCCGGAGGAAACGGCTCCCCCCCACTGAACCATTAAATGTTTCTCCTCTTCCCTAACCTTGAACAGCATATATTGTGACAAATACCGGCCATCTACTCAATATCTTACGTAAAAAACACATATTAGAACCCTTTTTGGTGGATTGTTTACATATTTAAATCCTCTGAAACACCAAAACACATGCTCAGCTCTTTGAATCTTCCAACTAATCGGCGCTATATGGTGTTTTACTATCTAATAATCCTATCCTATCATTCTAGGTCGTCTTAAAAGTTAAAATATGTAATTTTAATGAATCGCCTATCCAAAAAAGAATACAGGCCTCTAGCTGTTGAAGTTTTAACTTTTAACACTATTCTCATTGTCAAAAGCAAGATATTGTCAATTGTTCCCAGTCATTTTAACAAAATTAGGTTTTCCAGGTGCAGCTTTCGTAGTTTAGACTAGTACAGGGTATCAGATTCATCTAAACCAAGAGATTAGGATTTTTTTTTTTTTTTTGGTGGGGTGTGGCGGGGGTGCGGGGGGGGGGGGGGGGGGGGGGGGGGGGGGGGGGGGGGGGGGGGGGGCTAGCCTAGGCACAAATCAGGATAGCGCCTCATATACCTCAAGGAGAGGCTCCTTTAATAAGGTGTGCACCTCTTAGGCTATTAAGACACAGTAAATATGTGCCCGACTTAAATTCTGTTTTAGAGTGAGTTATCAAATTCTATCAGGACTTTATGACTCGTCAAATTAGCCTTTTGGTGAGCTGTTATGACTCAAATTCTGGTTTTGAGTCAACTGCTAACAGTTGCATTTTCACTTGACAAAAGGTACAGATTATATGCACCATGCTTCATTCAAGTGATTGCCTCTCTTGCATCTTGCAACTTGGGCGACACATCCGCTGTTGCATCTTGAGAACGCCTTTTGTCACTCCTCGTATATATTTATTTATTTATTTATTTATTTATTTATTTATTTATTTATTTATGAGTATCTTATTTATTTATTTATTTATTTATTTATTTATATATAATTTATTTATCCTGTATAGTAGTGCGTACGTGTTGCTTGTGCCCGCATCCATTAGTGGTATTCTATATTTCCTTATGAGTATCTTATTTATTTATTTATTTATTTATTTATTTATTTATATTTGTTTATTTATATATATATATATATATATATTATTTCTGTATCATGTATAGTAGTGCGTACGTGTTGCTTGTGCCCGCATCCATTAGTGGTATTCTATATTTCCTTGTATCTTATTATTGGATTTCTTATGGTTACTTTCGTACCTAACCATGGCATGGAGTAGTATCTTATCTCGGAGTAGTGTGCCACCCCTTATTCCTGTCTGGTTGTAGGGTGTGGTTCACTGTTCGGATGATGGAATATTGGTCTATGTTATGATACATGTTTATTTATGTATCCTAGTCATTAGAGTCTAAGTTGATAAACTGATTAATTGACTTATGCAATGGTATTTTTAGTTATTGATTTTCATGATAAAATAATAATGCATGAGGCTATCCTAGACAAGTAGAGTATCCATTGGCATTGTCATAGACCCGTGATAGGATCTGCACGTAGAGTAGAATACCCAAAATTTTCAAAACTTAGTTTTGAGCTTCAGACCAGTATACCGTCGGTGTACTATAGTATACGACTGGTATAGTGTCTGTTGACGGAACCACCCAGTCAACTTGTTGACTAAACCCATTTCTCTAACTATTGGTTCTTTGTTTTTGTTTGTGTGGCTAAGATTTGATGAGGGGGGCCTTGGATGGGTGACTTGGCATGATCAATGGCCAAGGATCCTCCCCCATTCACACGAACCCTTTTATTTCTCTCTCCTTCTCTTTTTCCTCCTCTTCACCATTTCCTCTCCATTCCTCTTCCTTCTTCTTCCTTGGACTTCCCTAGGAGCTAAGTTTTGGAACCTAGGATGTGATTTCTAAATCCCCCTTGGAGGAGTTGAAGACTATGCTTGGATAGCTAAACCTAAGACAAGTACATCTTGCTCAAAGTGAATGTAAATCTTTCTTTGAATTTAGTTTTTCTTGGAATGCTAAATATTTTTAGTCAATAACGTAGATCATTATATTGTCTTCAACTTTAGCATATGACATTTTTTATTTTGACAAATGATTTTGAGTAGATCTAAGTTTCTAAATAGCCTTTTTGGAGTATTTCTTGGTATCCATCTTTCAAAGCTCAAAATTTGTGAAAACTAATACTTTCATGTTGCAGAGAATTCAATTTCGTACAATTTTGACATTTGAAAATCCGAATTTCGATTTAAAATAAAAAAATTATGGTCGAAACAAATTTCGGCAAAATTCTAGAATACTACAGTATACTGACGGTATGCCGGTTTTATATACCAAAAACTCTTGGATTTCAGCGTATACCAATTTTTGGCTGATTTGGCTGAATTAGGCTGTTTTGGGCCGTTTTTGTCTGTTTTTGTCCGTTTTAGCTAATTTCTTCCACTCTAGTGATTCCTTTGTTTTCTATGGTCATTTGTATAGCTTAGGGGACACTCTCCCATGTTGTTTATGGAACATGTATTATAGTTTAGTGTCAGTCCTTGAGGACTTCTAGACCTCATATAGAATGTATACTATATTGAACTTGAGGACTTTGTTGTTCCTAATTTTATGGATAGTGATCATTGCTCAAGGGACTTTGATGATAGGACTGTAGCTCCTAGAATGTTCTTGATAGACTGTGATAGTAAGAGTACTGACTATACATCCGACCTGACAAGTACTTAGACAGAATGATTGACTGATTTATCTTGTATCCTTACTTGACTAGTTGTATCCGTGCTGATACTTCCTGATACCGCACTGAGGTGCTACTGCTCGTATTAGGCACTGAGGTGCCACATTGCACTGAGGTGCTACCTGATCTTAATATTCAGGTTATAGTCTATTCCTGATTTCTCTTCACGGGCATTCTTGTAGTTAGTCGGTAGTTGTAACGTGGTTATGATGTTTGTTTGATTGTGCTTTACGCTTGGAATAAATCTAGATTGAGACTCTCGAGAACCAATATGAATTTATACTTAGCTTACTCGTACTGAGGTACGACATCCAGTAAGGCGCGCCTCAGGGGCGCCTTGCTCCTAGGCACAGGGACAACGTCTTAGGGCACTCCAGGCGGAACACAATTCTTAAGGCGCACCTAAGGCGCGCCTTTTCCGAGCGCCTTGGAATAGCTAAGGCGTGTCTAAACGTGCCTTGAAAATCTTGTGAAAAAAATAACATGTTTAGACTATTTTTTGAACTGTTATACTTTTTTTTTACTGTTTTCTCTCTCACTCACTCAATTCAAAGTGATTGCAATCTAGACATGGAGGAATTTGAAGCACACATGTTTATCAATGTAAAAATCCGATGTGAATATATATATATAGAGGAAGGATCGATATCTTCGTAAATAGTGCATCCCCATCCATCCCCATGATAGCATCCGTTGGATGTTATTTAAGTAATCTAATCTTAATCGTTGAGTTGAATGGTTCAACTCAATGGTTAAGATTAGATGACTTAAATAATATCCAACGACTCATATTTCGGGAATAGGTGGGAATGCAAAGATAGCGGAGATGTCGATCCTTCCTCATATATATATATATATATATATATATATATATATATATATATATTATTTTTGCGTCTCGCGTCGCTCGGGCGCACGCCTTAAGTGCGCCTTGCACCTCAGGTGATTTGGACCATTTGCGCCTCGAGTGCGCCTTGCGCCTTTGACTAGCTTGACGACATCTAGGAGGATGATCATGTGACCACTGCATGAGAATCCATATAACTGTAAGGTTTATCTAGGCAACTAAAATTGTTAGTAACATTGGGAGAAAACGAGATCCCGAGGTCGTACGTGCCAGCCACCCCAAATATTTGTCATGACATGCAAAGCTGGCCACCACGGATATTGTATATCATTTGCACTAGTATAGTGCAATATCCGACAATTATTATTATGCCAAGCCAACATCTCCCTATAGGAGAGTTGGAATCGTTACTGATCTTGTTTAGCACGATGGTCTTATGAGGGACCGGTGCATACCTCTCGTACTAATATATACTTGGCTTGACTAGTCCCGCTCGGACATAACACGATTTGAGGATCCCTATTTATATATTGCATTACTGGGGTAATCTAGATACCACATAGCAAGCCGTAGGACTGATTGGCCGACTTACTTAGACCTATTGTATCCAATTGTGTATGTACCATCTGTTAGTAGTCTAGAGACATGGACTATCGTAGTACGGTGGTCTAACTCTTGTCCTTGTTTAGTTGTAGGGTTGGACTATTGTGCTACGATAGGCTATGAACCGAACCTACGACGCAGATACCTATAGCATGTCCATAGGAAGTGGGTTGTACTCTGCCTCAACGTAGTACGACACCTCTTGTCCTTGTTTGGTTGCAGGGGTGTCCTACTACTTCGATGATAGAGTATATGCCTATGATTATGGCAATAGGTCTTATGTATTTTTTTTGTTTTGGTTCCTTTCACTTGTGCTTCCTTGTGGTTTGCTATCGGAGCCTGACCTCGCTGGTTTTGTTTGGCCAGATTTGGTACCAGAGTCCGAGGATCCAGCGTACTTCCTGACCGATGGTGCGCACCAAGAGGATGACCGTCGAGGATCTTGAGTGGGTTTCTTCTCCACCACTCATATAGCATTTTGTACTATTGTGGGCGTTTAGCCACCGACACCTGTTTAGCCGGATATTCTGGATATTTAGTTCTTTACATGATTGTACTTATTCAGACTGCAGCACATACGACTGTGTACTCTTGGCACTGTACTAGTTGTTCATTTTGCATAGCTAGTTTCCTGATCATTTTGATAGAGCGTCGGGGACGCCTTACTGCTTTATCTTACATGCTCATTATTAATGCTTATTATTACTGCTTCTTGATTGACTGATTGAGACATAGTTGTTCTTTGTGACCTTAGGTGACTTGATTGTAGTATGCACCCCCTAGTCTAGTGACAGCCATGATCGTCGTACGACGTTTTCATACCTTATACGGGGTAGTTGGCCATGTCCATCCCATACTTACCTAGTATTCTGGGAGCGGCGCGTGACACCTTTCGCCTTCGACTATATTGATGATGAATTATCTATATCCATATCTTCATACATACACACACAGTCGTTTCCTTCTTGGAATAAAGATAGTAATAATAAGCTAACACATTTTTTATCGTATTTAGATTTCAGATAATGATTTTTTTCAAATCTATGATGCTCAAAACATTTCTTATATAGGGCATATACAGACTTTATATTACTAATATCCATCATTATATTTCGTCAGATGTTTGTCTTCATTCATGATTCTATATCCCATAATTCTAGACTTAAGCAAATAATAAATTGTTTCGAAAATTTTGAAGGTGATAACTTATAACTTGCAGCTGTATCATAGTAGGAAAGAGAATAGCAGAAAAAGGACGAGAAATTATAAATTTGATGGCTGAATTTGGGGGTTCTTTCACAAAATTATCTGGACTCTTACTAGTATCATTAACAGTATCAGGCGTGTACGACTATCATACTTCACACATCTCAAAGAATCCAGATAACATAGATGAAACTACCATGGTAATGTGCATATAGTTCTTAAGTCCAGTAGTAGTGCACGGAAGACTACTTTGTAAAGAAAACCATAAAGGATAACAAACTAGTAAAGAATAATATGTAGTTGGTTAAATTAAGGGCTCACAATGATGGAAGATCGGCATCTGAAATGGCCTCACTAAGCATGCGCTCATGCTCTTGAATGTTCTGCTTCATTTCTTGTGATAACTTCTCCTGTCCTTTAAGCTTCGCAATACTAGGATAGTAAGCTCTGGCGACAAAAAGCTGATCTTTGAGTCTTTTAACTACTTCATCTTTCATTACTTCCTTGTTTTCCATGGACCAAAGGCAGTAGCTTCCAAATACAAGCTGACAAGACTTCTCAGTTGCATCACCTGTCGAACCTTTGGAAGTACTTCCTACTTGTCCATTACCCTGGATACAATAAACAAATTATTCTGCAGGCCTAAATGTTGAAACACCAGAAAGGAAGGCACCACATTTCACATCATACATGATATTGCTTTAACATGGATGTCAGTTACAGTAGATAACAAACAAGCCACTATTAGCAAAGATTTGACTAAAATCTCATCATCTTTTAAAATAGAAATAAAGAGCAATATTGGTTTGAATATCTAACGTGACATGGTTTCACCAAATCTGAAAACATTTTGCTACTGAAGAAAACTCATCAACAACCTCCTGCAATCGTTCACCAATTTTTTTTTAAAACCTCGACATTATATGGGACAGTGAGCACTTGCTACTACATAAAAAGTTGGCATACTCTTGTATCAGTCGAAGCAATAACTTGTTGTATGGGTAGACCTGCAGATAATCACCAAGGGATCAAATTCTCAGCATATCAGTGAACAGCTAACCAAGATCACCAAATTAAAGTTTAGTATCTCTCGTATACCTTCAGAGTTGATACTTGCTGATTTGGACTGGAAGGTAGTATCTTTGTGTTGTGTAGGGGGTCTTCGATTAAGATTCCTCGGATTGGTAGTGTCATCATAGTAGTTAACATAGGTGTTTCCAGTAATGTTATTTCCAAGTGCCTGAAATCATGAAAGCACTAATATTTTCAGAAAATTCAACAGATAAATCGTTGTATCCGAATATAGCCCACTTCATTAAAAAACAAGGGTTACAGAATTCAGATTCAGATTCAAGTTCAGCGCGGTCAAAAATGAAAATTTAAGACTTTCGGCGGTTTAGGTTTGGATTTTATTTTACAAAAACGACTACTTAAAAAATTATAAATGCAAAGGAAACAACAAAATTGACTGTTAATAGCATATATTTTGTGGAAATATTTTCAGTGAGTTGAAAAATCTTCTACTACATCAAGAAAGTATATATTTTATTTCAAAGACAGTGTATAGACATGGTATATTCAAACTAAATAGCAACACTGTATATCATGGTAATATGGTGAATTGCCAACAATATTGTTGAGTTATGTGTTAAGTTTAGTTTAGTCCCACATCGGATAGACTAATAGTGAGAGGGGTTAGTCTCTCCCATATAATGTACTCCCCTCTCTTCTTAATAAATTAATCCATTATTTCCATCCTACATGGTATCAGAGTCAAAACTCTGACTCTCTCCCCTCCCACTTCTCTCTCAAACCCTAGTCCCACCTCGTCTCCACCTCCCGGCCCCCTATACTGCCGTAGCCGACCCTCCCGACCCCCCCCCCCACTGCCGTAATCAACCCCCAGCCGCCTCCCACGCCCTCCACTGCTCCGCCTCCCGCGCCCCAAGCCGACCCCCCCAGCCGCCACCACCTCCCTGCCGCCACCACACCCCTCCCCCGCCGCAGCACGCCTCCCGGCCCGCCCCTGCCCCATCTCCGGCCGCACAAACCCTAACCCTAACATGCAGCCGCCGTCTCTCCTTCATGTCTAAACCCTAACCCTAAAATAAAATTATATATATATAGTCGTATATCGGCGGTCAGAGGGTAAACAATGATTTGTTTGCTGAACCTTTGTTCCTATATTACGACTTCAGGAGTTAACAAAGAGTAGACAAGTTGCTTGTTTACATGGATCTTTGTTTCCTTTCTATTCCGATATCCACATCAGGATCTACACAGAGAGTAACATTGGTTGCTTCTCTGTCCTGACTTGTGTGATCCCCAAACGATCTCTACTTTCCGTGCGCATGCCGGTTCTGGCCACGTTGATAGCGCATTGGTAAAGTTGATGTGATTATTGGGGTTGGAAAGATCCAGCGACAGTCGAATCAAGTGCATTACAGGATGACAAGCACTGAGGCGACTAGAGTGCTACTACTACTGGTGTCGGGAACACATTAGCGGGACCAACGGGCACTGGCACGACGATTTTTTCTATTCGACTCGTCGATCGGCGGCTGGACGGACCAGATTACTAAACATGGCGGAAGAAGGTTGAGAAAACACTTCAGGGAATACGATTGTCCAAGAATCTAACTGACAACCCTCCGGAGACAACTGATCCCACATTTGAGCAGTAGGAGACGGATGATAGTCGACTGTTTACACAGTTGATCAACTCAATGGAACCATCGGTGGAGGACAGTTCAGAACACGAACATGGTAAAGGAGTTACGGGAGGTCCTAGCGATGGCGTTTGATGGAAAACGCGACTTGTCTCGTATCTACGACTCGGTCGTCGGCGTCTACCGGGCTGAACAAGACAACAAGTCTCATAAGGACCACTTTCGGGCCTTTAAGGCTATGGTCGATGAAGTTGACCGTATATTACCTCAATGAATCGAGGGCTCAACGTGAGCAGTTTCATGTCATGGCATATCTTGCATCTCTCCGTCCTGATGCAGACTCAGCTTGCTCTCAGATCATTGCGGGAGTCGAGGCTCCATCTCTAATGGAAGCTCATTTTCGTGTCCTACGGACAGCAAAGGTCATCGAGACCTCTCCAAGTGATGCTCCTGTTGATCGATATACTCTTGGTGCCGCTCGTACTGAATTTTGTGGTGGTCATGGTGGACGACGTAGTGGCCGAAATATTGGTCGCAATGGTGGACGAGGCATTGGCAGTCGTGATGGAGGTCGACCGTGCACCTGTTTCACTTGTGATCTACAAGATCATTTCCAGTGGCAGTGTACTTAAGCTCCTGTCGCCAATGTTACCTCAAATACTCCTGATTTTGGCGATCGATCCGTACAAATGACTAATGAAGCATATGCAGACTTTGTTGAGTTTCAAGCTCAACGTCGAGATGAAATCTCTACTTCTGGGTCCACCGCAGGGTACTCAGCGGCATGTGTGATACAGTCGAAACAGTGAGTCCTTGATTCTGGTGCGTCTTCTCACTTGACAGGCGACGCAGGTATGATACGAAATTATGTACCGATTGGTCGGATGTTTAATATTACATGTGCCAATGGTGGTTCGCTGACCGTCCGTGGAAAAGGATTTGTCCGTCTTTCTTCGGGACTGTCATTACATTCTGTATTATATACAACTGGAAACTCATTCAGCTTACTCTCAATTAGTCGGATTACTCGCGATATGCATTGCTCGGTAACATTCTTTCCTGATGGTTGTATTTTTAGGACCTAAAGACTGGAAAGACTATCGGTAGGGAACATGTGGCCGGCTTGTACTTGTTTGACGAAACTTCCTTTGTTGCATGTGCTGATGTGAAACTTGATCATTTTGAGTTACGCTGCCGGTTAGGACATCCATCTGTCCAAGCACTCCAGAAAAAGTATCCATCTTTAGTGTTTCATGCTCTTTTCATTGTGAGTCATGTAGTTTGGCTAAGCATCACCGGGTTTCCTATTAGGTCAGTCAAAATAAAATTGCTTCCGCTCCCTTCGAGTTGGTGTATTTTGATATATGGGGACCTTGTCCGGTTGAATCTATAATGGGATTCAAGTACTTTGTTACCTTTGTTGATGACTACTCACGTATCACTTTTGTTTATCTAATGAAAAATCGCTCTGAATTATTTAACATTTGGTACAATTTTTATACGAAAATCAAAACACAATTTGGTGTTCCGATTAAATGTGTTCGCAGTGACAATGGTCGTGCGTATATGTCTCGTGAGTTTGTTTTATATCTGTCTCAGAATGGCATCATCCATCAAACTTCATGTCCTTATACACCACAACAGAATGGTGTGGCTGAACGCAAGAATCGTCATCTCTTAGAAACAACGCGTGATCTTATGTTCTAAGCACGTACTCAAAAAAAATTTGGTCGGATGTCGTTCTTACGACTTGCTATCTAATTAATCGCATGTCGTCTGTTCTCAATGGCGATACTCCCTTCTCTCGGTTATATCCCAAACGAGAGCCGTTTCCTCTACCTCTCTGAATCTTTGGTTGCTTGTGTTATGTTAGGGATACCCGACCAACTCTTTCTAAATTAGATCCAAAGGCTATCCAATATATTTTTCTTGGGTATCCTAAGGATCAGAAAGGGTATCGATGTTTTCCCCAGTCCTGAAGAGGTATTTTTTCTCTCGAAATGTTACCTTTGTTGAAATCGAGTTTCCTCCACTTTCACAAACTACTGATCCGGCTCCGTAAGTTTATCCAGAAGATGATTTCTTGTTATTTCATGTTCAAACACAACAGCCCCCCCCCCCCCCCCGTAAGGGTGCCCTCCCCTACCGAGCCAATCTCCCGGTCCGACGGTCCGTAAACACCGGCTCCGTCAGTACCAGTATCGTCGGAATGAGTTTTGCTGATAGTGCCCGCGGACGCAGCGCCTTCATCCTCCTCTAGCTCCAATGATTTTCTTCCGCCTGATCCGTCAGCTCGACCTCGTCGTACATGTTGTGATCATCCCTTGTATGTTGACAATTACAAAGGGCTTGTGAGCCACATACAATCATTGGTGGCTACTATTGATGAGATTCGGATTCCCAATACTGCAAAGGAGGGTCTTAAACATCTCGGCTGACGTGCTGCTATGGAAGAGTAGATGAAAGTACTTTGAAAAAATTATACATGAAACTTGGTTGATTTACCCCACGGTAAGAAGGTAGTAGGTTGCAAATGGGTGTTCAATATTAAAGTAAAACCGGATGGCACTCTTGATCGCCTGAAGGCTTGTCTGGTGGCAAAAGGATATTCACAGACCTATGGTGAGGATTATTTTGAGACATTTTTTTCAGTTGCTCGGATGACCTCTGTGCGCGTAATCTTGGCCTTAGTTGTTCGCTATGAGTGGCCGTTGCTACAGTTGGATATCAAAAATAGATTTCTTCGTGGAGATCTTGACGAAGAAGTGTGTGGTACAACCTTCCGAGTTCGTTGCAAGGGAGGATAAAGTGTCATTTGCGGAAGACCCTTTATGGTCTCAAACAATCCCCCCGTGCATGGTTTGGTCGTTTCACAAATGTGGTTACTCAGTTTGGCATGTGCCAATCGAAGAAGGATCATGCAGTATTCTACTGTCAGACATTAGCTGGAAGGATACTACTTAGTGTCTATGTGGACGATATTGTGATCACAGGAGACGACAGTCAAGGCATTGCAGGACTAAAAAAGTTTCTAGGAGAACAGTTTCAAACCAAGGATTTGGGATTATTGAGCTACTTTTTGGGCATAGAAGTTACACGGGGTAAGCGGAACATTATAATGTCTCCGAGAAAGTATGTGCTAGATATCCTAAATGATGCAGGAATGATGCAAGCTAAGGGAACAACCTCGCCCATGGACCCAGGGATAAAGTTACTTTCCGACGAGGGGACACTGATGACCAATCCGGATCAATATCGTCGAGTAGTTGGGAAACTCAACTACTTGGCCGTTATGACTCGTCCAGACATTTCATTTGCCGTCAGTGTCGCAAGTAGATTCATGTCTTCTCCACAAGTTCCACATTGGGAGGCGGTTCTCAGAATTCTGCGCTGTCTAGTTCAAAATCCGAAAAAAAAAAATCGGATGAAGAATAAGGGACATACTTATGTTGAGTGTTTTACTGATGCTGACTGGGGTGACAGTCTTACGGATAGACGGTCTACATTTGGCTACTCAGCCTTCATTGGCGGGAACTTGGTATCGTGGAAGTGCAAGAAGCAGAGTGTGATCGCTCGATCAAGCTCGAAAACGGAATATCGGGCCATTGCTCATGGCACAGCAGAAGTGCTATATCTGCAGCATCTTCTACAGGAACTGAAAGAAAAAACAGGATATAAAACAGCAGATATGTGGTTTGATAACCAGTCTACTATTCATATTGCTACTAATCATGTATTTCATGAAAGGACAAAGCACATTGAAATCGACATTCACTTTGTCCGTGATGAGTATCAGAAAGGGATAATAAAATTTCACCACGTGAGGACCGACGATCAGATAGCTGATATATTTATAAAATCTCTTCTTGGTCCTCGGATTCAATTTCTCTGTAACAAGGTGAGCATGATTGACATCTATGCTCCAGCTTGAGGGAGGGTGTTGAGTTATGTGTTTAGTTTAGTCCCACATCGGGTAGACTAATAGTGAGAGGGATTAGCCTCTCCTATATAATGTACTCCCCTCCCTTCTTAATAAATTACAATTATTCTCATCCTATAAATCTAAACCATTAGAGTTGATATGATAAAAATGGACCATCCATCCAGTGCCACGAGGGTCCCTCTTATGCAGGTGTGGGGAGGGTAAAAATATATGCAGCTTTACATCCATATATATAGAGAGTGTTTCCGTTGCTCGAACCTGCATCATCCATGGTGCAAACTACAAGCCTTATGTCGAGCCAAGCAACGCCCTTATTATGACACATTATGCCATGGGATCAAACTGATCTAAGGCATTCACGCAACTGATCTCAGGTTAAGATTTGGAATCCAAAGAATGAAAAGTTTAACAATCACGGTTATGGATATTGTGTACAAATTAGTGCTACAACTTTTAAACAAATTGAGAGATGCCGAATTAAGGAGGGGTTCAAAAGTTTTGATAGGTTTTTATGTGAAGATCCTGGAGAGTGGACAGCTATAGGTTGCTAGACACAGACATCGATTCACAGATGGACACTGTATGGATTTGAAATACCGCAAATTTAGAAAATTTTGAATATGGGTACGATATGGATATGGTTATATATACATATGAAAACATACCTATATACATATTTTATACATTATATCTTAATAATATATATATATATATATATATATATATATATATATATATATATGGGAGCGATCATGGAAGAAGGTGATTATCCATGATCGCTCCAACTGGAATCGAATCCAACTGGAATCGAACATCGCTGACTCGGGTCTTATGCCTCCACACTAGCCACTTGAGCTAGAGGTTGTTATTACTTTCAAGCAATAAGTCTAAATACTTTCAAAAGTGCATGTGAATGATATGATTGCTTGTACGAAATTGTGATGTTAAGGCTTTTGTGTCGACCTGTGCTACACCCTTGGGATTAGACTCGTGCTAGAATCGCGACTTATGTTCAAACCCGAAATGCCTATACATGTTTACCTAACTGGTTAGTGTACGAAATCGAATATTGTCCGAACGGTTAACTAAGCACACAGCCTTTCAGCTGAGTTGTGTTGAGTATCACGCACCAAGACCCTTTGGTGCAAGCTAAGTTGCAAACGAGGGAGTAATATCGTTCACGAAAAGACAAGTCAGACTTAGAATCCCAACCGATAGAAACATTATCAGATTTTCGCTTAGGCGAATATAGAGAATCGTGCTTGGATTTTGGAAAATAGCTCGAACGGTATTTCGTGTTGGAAGATATAAATCGAAAATGGATTTGATTGGGTGACTCGATTTCGAGTGGTGTATGATCATTTAGAAATGTCCAAACGGATCCATAGGTCTCGTGCGATAGTCGGATTGAACGATAGGAGAATGTCTTGAATAAATGATAATGCTTATATCGAATTGGGATTCACGGAAATGGAATTTGATATCTTGGTTAAGGAAACTTGTTGGAAACTTGAGGATTGTGCAAGCGATTTTAGATTGAAACAAACGAATTGAACTTGAAAACAATATCGCTCGAATAGAAGTTAGCCCGAAATGAATATTGTGTTTCGATGAAAGAGATAAGCGATAATGGATTTGGCTTGGAGTTTATAAGAACGATCTTGAAATCGAGTTCAGTACGATAACCTTCGAAATCAGTCCCAACGAGAATGGTTATCCTACGGGAACGCCGGCGTGGTGATTCACGTACGGCGGGGATGATCGAACTCACGGGAACCTGTTCGGTGATTATTCCAAACGAACTCGATCAATAGAACGTATCAAAGAAGTTTTGGGTTGTAACGAAGTTCCAAAAAGAGATCTAGAAATGATTTGATAAAAAGAAATGTTACTTTTATCTCAAATATGTTTGGCACAACCACGACCATGTAAAATCATTTTCAACTATGTTATCAATTCTCTTTAAAACCTAGACATGGACGAGTCATATCATATATGGGCATTGAGCAAGTGTCGTATCGAATATGGTTTCACATAAGGATATAGATAAAGATATGGTCTTCTGAAAGAGTATCCGTGCAACATTGTTGGACAACAAGAAAGAACGTACATAGATGGACAATAAGAAAGGAATTTCTATAATAATATGGAGAGTTCAAAGGTGGAAAATGAAGAGTTCAACGTGTTGAATATGGTTTGGAGGGTTTTAGGAAGAAAAGAGGGGAGAAAATAATGATGTTTAGTGGGTGAAATATGGGGGTTAAAATGGCTAAAGGGGGTAAGGATTAGAGTTATGTGGTGTTGCATTCAATGACAACGAAGGGAGATTGGAATTGTTTAGACCGAGGGTTGCAATAAAGGTAGAAGAATATACAAGTTGCAGAGGCATCATCCCTCTATAGTTTGGACCTCACATTCATGGACATAACACACGCCATTAATTGCATGACACAATTACAATTGATAAACAAAAGAAAACTCTGATTTTTATTGCTTGAAAGCTTCTCATTACAAGAGATTCAGCCTTTGACGGGGCATAAAAGATGCAACTCCTAAATCCTTATATTCAAACTTTGGATAAGGTCTATCCAAATAAGAGATAAAAACATATCCTAATGAGAGATGAGCTTTATTCGGATTGGAGATAAGGATATCAAACTAATTCAAATATAGACTCGGATTCAACTCAAATGTCTTGCATCTAAACGTGAAATATAAACTAAGTAAAGATGAATTAGAAATAGAAACAAAGGATCCTAATATGTGATCCTTGTCGCAAACTATTATAAGTATCATCACCATCTAGACCAAGGTTCCAAGTATTGGTATCGGTATCAGACATTTTGTATGAGTATCGGTATGGGCAGTATCGACAGTATTGGATCGGAGTATCGAATTTTTTTGGTATCGACAGGATCGACAATATTAAATAATTACTAATAAATTAGTAAGCATTTAGAAAAAAAAATAAGGTCATAGGTTTGTATATATAGTGTATAATAAATATTGTATATATAGGAAAGTTATATAAAAAACGTTACATACAAGTTATAATAAAAAACGTTATTATATATATTGTATGTCCCTAAGGCACTAGCCTAGTGGTAGTGCGGGGGGGCAGCCACGGGTAGGTCCTGGGTTCTAACCCCCCCCCCCCCTCCCGGACGGCTGGGTGGCTTATGTAGCCACGGCCCAGCTTGAAGAAAGGACACCAATATATATATATATATATATATATATATATATATATATATAAAGAGAGAACTAGGGGTGAGCATTCGGTTTATTCGGTTCAAATCAACCGAATTTTCAAAATCGAATAAACCGAATTTTCAAAAAAAACCGAACTGAATCAAACAAAAACCGAAGTTAAACCAAACCGAAATAAACGGTTCGGTTTTTTGGTTCCTCCACAGTCATTCACAGCATCATTAACAGGAGAAAAAAAATTAGCATGTCCACATAAATGGGATTGTGAAAGAAGAAGAGGGCAAGGGAATGGAACTTATCTGCATCTCCATTGAAGAGCTCCATATCTTCTTCTTGCCATTCCTATCCCCCGGCTACATGATCCCCATGATCAATGCTACATCCGTCGACCTTGCGGCCACCCGCGACATCCTTCGGTTGATCAGATCATGGCTGGCAACATGATACATTATTTGTTGGTCTAAGTGATGTTACTTTTTCCAGAGATGCAGCAATAGGGCTCAATGCTTATTACTTGGCTTGTGAATGTGATTTGTGAATGTGGTGGTAGTGGCTATTGTTGGAACTAGAAAAAAGTGGCTATAGAGAGGGAGAGAGAGAAGTGAATAGTAAGGCGGGAGAGAGAACGAGAAAGAGAAATTTTAGGAAGAGGAGAGAAACTTTAGGAGGCTGTGTCCGGGATCCCTTACAGACGACGAGCGTTAGGGTTCCTCGCTTCACGCGGCGGCTGGAGAAACAGGAGGAGAGAGAAATCAAATGAGAGGTTAGAATTTTTTTAGGTATATATAGAGGGAAGAGTAATTTTGTAATTGTACAGTCTAATTCAGGTTTCAATTTTAGACCAAAACCGAAGTCGATTAAGGGTTTTGGGTTTTTGCACAACCGAACCCGGCCCGAATTGCTTTTAAACCGAACCGAAACCCTTATTCGGTTAGGTTTTCGGCCCAAAACCGAATAATGCTCAGCCCTATATATATATATATATATATATATATATATATATATATATATATATATAAGTTGGATACACTCTTAGTTAGATAAAATAATAATAGAGATATATATAGAATAACATAACCGTCTTGGTTAGTAGGGCTAAACCGAACCGATCACTAGTTGGTCCGGTCGGTTAACAGAATTTTATGTTAATCTAACCGAATTTTGGTTAATCTTGAACAACCTTACGTATAGGTATAGCTGACACTTTCTATATATAGATAAAGGTTAAACAAGCAAAGGAGCTATTGTGGAGACTTGTTTGTAGCCTAAGTAATTGTGAACTAACATCTAGAGATTTTTGTGAAGCAGCTTTGTCTTAAGCATAGAGCTGGGAAGGGCTATCTTAGGAATTGGATCTCCGTTGCCGAGGAAGACCATATCCATTGAGAATTAGACCCCTTGGGAAAGCCCTAAAGGCAGAAGGGGCCCTTGCTTCAAAAAAGAGAATTTTGCGCGCTTTGGATATATATATATATATATATATATATATATATATATATAAGGTAATTTTTACTTAAATACCTTCAACTATCATGTTTATGTCATTTTAATACCGCATACTATTTATTTTAATCAACTACTATTTTTATCAACTAAGTACCTTGAACTATTTAAGTTTTTCAAGTTCAACCATCCAGTAGTCGACCGTTACATTTAACTGTCATGTGCACACACATGATTGTTTAAGACTCTTTTGCCCCTAAAATCATTATACACGTAAAAAGAAAAGAAAAAACTTTTAATTAAAAAACCCTAACCCTAAACCCAACTTCTCCTCCATCAACTAAATACCAACTATTTAACGTTTTCAAGTTCAACCATTCGTTAGTCGACCGTTACATTTAGTTGTCATGTGCATAACACGTGATTGTTTAAGATTCTTTTGCCCCAAAAATCATTTTACACGTAAAAAGGAAAAAAAAATCCCTTTTTAATTAAAAAACCCCTAACCCTAAACCCAACTTCTCCTCCCATCACCTGCCTCCTCCTTACCATCGGCCGCGCACTCCCAAGACCTCTTTGATGCCTCCCCCTCGATCTTTGTTGCCCGCTAACACCCCTGCAGGTACCTCTGCACTTTCACAACTACCATGGTACTTTTTCTAGTTTAACTATTATGCACACCTAGGTACTCAACCCTTTCACATAAAAAGCCTTTGATTTGTTATATCGATTGTCTTATTAATTAAATTTATAGCTTTAATTGTTTCCAATTTATGAAAAAAATAAAAACCTATTATAATAGTATGAACATGTTGTAGCATGTGGGTTTACAACTTTGTTCCATACATGTAAATAGGAAAAAATGAAATTGTTTTGGAGTGGGGTTTGAATGGTCAGTGGCTAGAACTAGATTTGTACAAGTCACATCTTCTTCGGAACACAAAATAGATTTAAATAGGAAGTAAAACAACTTTGTTACATACATTTAGGGGGAAAATATATATAAGACATCATAATGGGGATTAGAATGGGAATTATTCAATGGTTACATAATGGTATTTGGTCAAGATGACTCCTTGTGAGGATTGATTAATGGCGTTGCAATGCAACATATCATATAATTATATGTTCATATCATATCGATGTTGCTATCCCTCGTGTGGTTGTGTCTTATTATAGCTTCACACCGTGAGATTGCACTATTTTGGCCTTCTGAAACAACCTTCCAAGCGTCCTCATTCTTGTTGTTTTCAGTACAGGAGAATACCTCTAAAACCTCTCGTTCTTGCTGCTAATGCTATTTTGCATCACTACTTTGACCTCAAAGAAACATTTATGCAATACCTATGTTTCATCCTTGCAACAACTACTTTTAACGTTGCTATTAATGCCATGTTGCAGTATACAACCCAGTCTTCCCTTGATGACTGCTGCAACTAGCTGGCCGATAGCCCTTCTGTGCACCCTCTTAAGACTGTACCTCACAGACCAAGTAACCCTGATTTCCTTTCTTTGCTGCCATCACCATCCAGGCCATCACCTCCTGTTTTCCCTTCTACAACCCGACTACAAGACAGCCTAAACTTGACAGCGTCCACCCTCGCTTCCTTTTCCTCTACCAACCTAAACAGCCCTCAAATTCCCAATTTATATTCCACTACATAGAAAACCATAATCCCTCTTCATCTTCCATTATTCATCACCTAAATCCCACCTGATTCCTCTCTCACTTTCCAAACTGTAAAACCAAAATAATCCAAACCCAATTCCTATTATTACCTAATTAAGGGCAAATTATTCCCTTAAATCGCGGTAGAACCTTTGGTTCTAGGAACAAAAGCTTCCGAGCAAAGGATTTTCTTGCAAAGGATTGTGCGACCTATTTCACAATCACCTTTGGGTCACCATAAGGCCCTACATTTGATTGCAAATTTTGACTAATTTATAGATTCTCTTTTGTTTGGGTTGTGATCTTTATGTTGGAGTCCATCTTGGGGGACGTGACCGAGTTCGGTCCGAATTCAGTCTGAAGTCACCCAGTTCCAACCAGAACTTATAGGCATTCAACTGACCGAATTCGGTCAGAATTCAGTTTAGTCGGGCTGAACGTAATTCGGGTTTTAATCAGCACTGTTGGTTTCGTACGATGAGCAAAATTGTTGTTGGGCTATTTTAGGGTTTTCTATGACCTAAAATAGATTTCTCAACTTATATATATATATATATATATATATATATATATGTGTGTGTGTGTGTGTGTGTGTGTGTGTGTGTTGAGGAGGGGTGGCAAAAAGAAGCTCAATACGGGAGATTCGAGGGAGCAAATCCACAAAAAATCTAAGAAAAAGTCCGTAGTTTGATCTTAGGACTCGTCATCCAAGACGGTTGGAAGAGAAGAACTGTTCGGGAAGCCGTCGTCTTCGTTCAGGGAGATCACTACGGGGTTAGGTGAGTGATTTCATTGTAATCTGTCTTAATACTTGAGTTTGTTGAGGGGGTTGAATCTTTGGGCAAAGGATTCAACATAGTTTTATCCAATCTTGTATCTCCACCTAAAGTTATAAAGATTGGAATTTGTCCAGGTGACGGTCACCGAAAATACTATGTTTTATCTGTCTCGGCGTTCTAGTTAGACGGACGGTTGGTTATCACAGGTGGGTAGGCCTAGATTTCGCTGCGGTTAATTTCATAAACGTGGAATCAGTGCGCGGTATTGGCGCTTCCCAACGTCTGGTATCAGAGCTCTCAGATTCTCGAGAAGGAGGTGCAACTATGTCTACGGAGCAGATGAACACACGTATGATCACCCTCACAAGAAAAAACTAGACGATTTAGAAGACAAGGATGGAGGATCTATGTCACGCCCCGATCTTCCGTAGGCTAATCGGCCGTCCCCGCTAGGCGAGAATCACCGCACCAGCGCTCCCGCGGGACGATCGCTTGACCCATCCGGACGTGATGCCGCACGAGCGTGAGCCGCGCCCGTGCAAGGCCGTTGTTCATTGGCTGGCGGTAAGAGGTCTAAGCCACAGAGTCGCACAGATTGTCCGAGTGCAGCGGAATTATAACGCATAGGCGATTGGTAACAAGTTCACTGAGTCGTCAATAACGGAAGCATTGAATAACACAAGTTGAGAAGTAAAGCAAACTCTTTATTGATATTGAACATGTGTTATAGGCGGCGTATAGCCGAGATTTACAAGTATCTCAAGCCTCTTTCTCTGAAATAGAAAAAGCGTGCCAAGTAGCTACATTTATGGAATGATGTATAGACGATGTTCCAACATTATGTCTTGTATATGTGCTTCAGTTTCGGACGCAACGCTCTAAGGCTTCAGAGTAAACTCCACGCCTTAGCACGCACGAATGAGGCATCCGCACCGAACGAGATTCTCCCGCACCTTGCAAACAATCTGGTGGATTATCAGTACATGAATGCACTGGTGGGGAGGCTACTCGCCCGCTCGACAAATCCAAACACGTAATATAGGTTCCGTGCACCAACTATTATGTTGTCTTTCTAGTTGCCTTAGGATTAGTTTCATGGCAAAGATTGAATAGCCTAACTCGTGTGGCAGTGCGCCGTGCGACATAAGAGGAAACATGGCGAGACTTACCAACTTACCATTTGTCCTTCCCTGTCCAAGGCAAACCAAGTTAATTCAAGTACGTGCTTTCATATCATGAAATCCATGCAAATAACTTATGCAAACACAAGGGTTGTGAGCGAGGTTATGTTTCGGATGCACGAGTCTTAAGGATTACTCAGATGTGTTGCATAAGATGTTCAAGTGCTCTTTATGCACAAGTGTTATTATTCCATGATCGTTCAGGTGTTTCAGATTATTTTCGATGCGATGCAATAACTCCCACGCGGATTGTCGCTAAGCGAGGAAGACTTATCTATATGAACAATTGTCGCTGGCATAGCCATAAAGGACGAGTTATAGTCGATGACGGGGATGGCATGCAACAAAGATTTATGAGTGGCTACAAAACCATCCCGTCCAGATGTATGAGACTAAACATTAGTTCCATCCGGATCGGATCGGCCCCGGTGCCCCGGAACCGTCCGTGGAACGAGATCCGAAGATCCCCCTTGATTCCAAGTTGTCCGCGACACGCAGTCTTGGTCTTCCAATTTCACACAACTTGACATGATAATCCATGATTCTTGTTTTGAACCGAGCATTTGCTCCACGAACTGTGATTCTTTCTTTACTTGACATGATTCTCGTTCAGATGTAAATTGGATGTGATTATCATTCAGATGTAAACTTGATATGCTTTCCATTCAGATATAAACTTGCCTTGATGCATTCCCCTGGTGCAGGGTCTGCCTTGGCGACCAAACGGTCCCGGATACTTGCAGGTTCATATTGCACAAAAGGACTATGTGATAGTCTTCTGGTAACTCGAATGCATGCACGATACACGATAGTGTTCTTGATTGTGGCATGATTTTGTGTGGCAACATTGAGTCGAGGCAATATTACAAGTTAACATATAAGCAAGCAAGCATGCATTTGTGTAACATAAGCATTCACGTTGGCTCGGACCCGAAGGTAAGCCGAGGAGTGAAGCCGTAAAGGGACTTACTGAGCGACATAATCTAGGGTCGTGCAGTGTAGCAAGTAAAGAAGTGCACTACGAAGAGTGTAATGTTCATATCGATCTACTCGAGGCATAGCGGGGTCTCGTTGCACAAGGCAAAGGTAGCATGCGAGGGTCTGAATATAGCAATGTTTCATTTCCACGTTCTAACATAAGCAATACAAGTTGGAATTATTCCCTTAGATAGGTGCGTTGTATTCTTATTAGCATGCAGGGGGGTGATTCACCTAGCGACTAGCATGAAACATCCATATTTTAAATGTGCTGGCTAAGCAAAGACAAGTTCATTGTAGCCACCCACCTTAGCTATGATTCGCCTTGGTTGAGCGATACTCCGAGCGAGCCTCTGAAAGCTTAAGCCGGAACTCCTGTAGGCCAAGTCTGGAAATCCTCTTGCCTCAAACGAGTACTCTCGCTGAAGCAAAGGGTCGGAACATTGCACTTTTGACATTTGAATCGGCAGTCCGCTTGAGCGGAACGGAGTGTTACATCATACACCACTCAGAAAAAGTCTCGTCCTCGAGACTTCCCGAGCGCAGGCCGTACTATTGCATTATCGAATCTATTTCACGTCATACCGAGGCGGCAGGATGAGAAGGCTAAAAGGGAATAACGATCAGGTAGATTTTACGGTTATGGGATATCTCATCATCGCAACAACCTATACAGAAGAACCTTGTGGCATGTGTCATGACGGCAATTAGATCTTTGACACAGGGACGTCTCATCACGCCACTCCGCAAAGGAGGATCTTCACGTCATACCGAGGCGGCAGGCTTGGACGTGTGAAGATTAACAACAAAGGGACGGCTACAGTTGTAGGCATCGGGGACATACACTTGATAACGGAGCTTGGCGAGAAACTCATTATCAAGGGGGTTCATCATTTATCGAGTTTGCGCTATAATTGGTTTCGATAGGGAAGCTGGTGAATGATGGTTGTCACAGTATGTTTGGGGACAAAGATTGAAAGCTTACAAAGGGTTCCCAACTGCTGGCTCAAGAAGATATATGTTGTGGTATGTACAGGCTCAAGCCACTGAGGTGTACAAATAGGCCTCAAACATCTTATAGAGGCTCGAGGAATGTTCGACAAGAGTTTATGGATCGTCGAAAATTTACTGAAGAGGATCTTCGAGATGTTTTGAGGGATTCAAAGGATTAAGTTTATCGAGACAAAGCGACAAATGGAGGCGAGTCAAAGATTGATGATTAGTCTGTAAATCCCATGACAGCTGGTCGATCTCCAGGTAGGGGTTGTTCCACTAATCCGATTTTGGTAACAGGTGGTTCGTCAAAGCTTCATGGAATAACATTTGTTTCAGCAGTTTGAAGCCAGGGAGAAGATCAAGATGTGCAGCAAACTAATCTGAGACAGGTGTATCTCTATTTGCACAATTCTGGAGGGAGTTGTGGGTCATCGACGGCGTGCACAGTGCATGATGATCTGCTCGATGATGCATGTGTACATGGGAGCTTTAGTGTCAGACACGAAGGTTGGCAAGTTCAGGAGCTTGAATCTCAAGGAAACCGTACCGTCCGCTTGTTTGGGCCAGCCAAGGGTGAAGAAGCCCTACGGAACGGGAGCACGTTTCGGTGGAAGACAGAAGTCGGGGACAAGCAGCCAAGACTTACGGTAAGACTGGTCATCGGGAACTTCGGTCTTAGCCGAGTTATTGATGTCAGTAGGATCCCAGTGGTAGAGGAGTTGCTACGCATGACAGCTAGCGTCGACACGGTGGTCGAAGAGCTGGAGACGAAGGAAGATGCAAAGCAACTCGGGAGATCGGAGAGCATGACCTCTATCGCAGGACGACAGACATGGAGTCCAGTTGAGGAGTCATGGAGTCAAGATCTCTCATCAGACTAGAGGAAAAAAATGTTGGAGTCCAGTCTGGAGAGTTCTGGGAGGACAGGACCGAGTTCAGTCCGAACTCCCCCAGTTCCAAACAGAACTTATGGGCATTCGACTGACTTAATTCGGTCAAAACTCGGTTTTGTCGGGCTGAACGTGGTTCAGGTTTTAATCAGCACCGTTGGTTTCGTACGGACGATCGGAATTGTTGCTGGGCTATTTTAGAGTTTCATATGACCTTAAATAGGTTTCTCAACCTATATATGTGTGTTGAGGGGGATTTGCCGAAAGAAGCTCAAGACAGGAGATTCGAGTAAACAAGTCCACAGAAAATCTAAGAGAAAGTTCATACTTTGCTCTTAGGGCTCAACATCCAAGACAGTTGAAAGAAAAGATCTGTTCGGAAGTCGTCGTCTTCGTTCAGGGAGATCACTACGGGATTGGATGAGTGATTTCATTGTAATCTTTGTCTTTCTGCTTGGCTTTACTAAGGGGGTTGAAACTTTGGATAAAGAATTCAACATAGTTTTATTCAATCTTGTATCTCTATCTGAAGTTATAAAGATTGAGATTTGTCCAGGTGATGGTCACCGAAAATACTGTGTTTTATTTGTCTCGGTGTTCTTGGCGTTTTTGTTAGACGGATGGTTCTTTATGTCAGGTGGGTTAGCCTAGTTTTCGATGCGGCCAATTTCAAACACGTGGTATCAGAGCACGATATTGGCGTTGTCGGTCCCAACACTTTACTGATTATTTATTTTGCGAGCATCTCATCACACCAACTCTCGCAAATAATCTATCATAATAAAAAAATCGATAACGATGGCACCAAGAGGCACCGAAACTAACCTTCGGAAGAGTAGGACTGAACTTCTCCATCAATTCGCTGACCCTTGACTCCTCCTCCTCCTGCAATAGAAAAGAAAAAAAAAATGATAAAAAAAACATTGACGATGGCGACACCAAAACCACCAGCTCTTCTCAAATTCAACAATACCTGTGCTATCCTCGGCTCTTTGCTTTCTTCCACATGGATACTCCCGGGAAAGCTATTCTCCTGACACTCCAAAATCAAGTCAAATAAAAAAAATCAACAAAAATCAACAAAATCCAATCACTATTCCTCACCATAGCCGAATTGTCATCCGTGAAGTAACCTGCAAACAAACAAAAAGAAACAAACAATGTGAGCCCTACTTTGTTTGGATCGAGGCCAGATGCGGATCGAAGGACACGAATCGGACACATGCGGCAAGATCCGGGCCGGATCTAGGGTTTCAGGGGAGGGGGGGCTCACCGGAGGGGAAATGGGTGTGCAGGCCGAGGAGGACGGAGACGGTGCCGACGAGCGAGAGGAAGACGACGACAGGGACAGTGACGGAGAAGCACGTCCATCTCCGCTTCGCCGGAGCGGAGGAAGAGTATCCCTTCATCTCTCTCTCTCTCTCTCTCTCTCTAGGTTTCTCTCTAGACTCGTGACGAAGGAATGTGGAATCTTGCTTTGGAGAGACGGAGAGAGAGTGAAGAGAGAAAAAAAAAAGGAGAGAGAGAGAGGAAGTTGGATTTTGCGTAATTATTATATAATGTATATAAATCGACCGTTTCTTCGTAATAGGGACACGCTTTGGCAATCTCCGCATGGAGATCCAGATTAGCATCTTAATTATTACTTTCTAATCATAATTTATCATTTTTTTTTTAAGATGATAATTTATCATTGTTATGTATGGAGAGAAGTTTTGTCACCACATTACAGGGATGAGCAGAAAACGGTTTATTGAGAGAGAAAAAAACGACCCGAACCGCGGTTTAATAAATAATTGGTCGAATGTCGGTTTTCAAAACATTTAGATTCGATTTTTCGGTTTGGATCGCGAATTTGGGATTTAATTTTTGACCCGAACTGAAATCTGAAATTACGTATGCAATTATATGTTTACCCATCTATACAAAAAAAAACATAACCATAAATACTTTCTCTAATCTTCTTAACTTTCTTTCAGACGGTGCCGCTCTCCAACAGAGTATAGCCTCTCCTCTCCTCTCCTCTCATTTCCTTTCTTTTGACTCTCCAACCTCTTTCGAGAACAATTCTAAATCTTCCTCTCTAGCTCTCAGCCGCTCAATCCTCTCTCTATCTCCTTCTGTCAATAAGGTGTGGTGCTACTGTTGGCTTTCGTGCTCTAGTATGAGTGCGTGGTGCTGCCTCCTGACTTTCGCACTCTTGTATGTGTGCAGTGTTCTAAAATTTGCTAGGCAAATTTAGTGCGGTGGAGGGTTGCCTAGCCTCTAGGCTGCCTAGGCGGCCGAACATATTTTTTTCTTAAATTTAAAATTTGAAATCCATAATACAAATTTAAAATCCTAACATGTTATAACTTCTAAATCCATAATACAATTCATTAAAAAAATCAAATTTTAATTTTAAAATTTTTGAAATTTAAAATTTTAATGTTCTAAAATCAAAATCCAATCTTAAAACTAAACAACATATCCACACTACAACTACGCATAAAAAAAATTCAAAAAAAAACTCAAAATCGAACAGTTGCACAAGGTCGAACAGGTTTGACTAGACGTTGAACAGGCCCGTATATTCATGTTGAATATCTCACTTGCAATAATTTTTGTATATTTATGTTGTTTTCTGGGAATTTTTTTTCCTGTAATATTATGTAAAGTTTGAACTTTGATTGAGAGGGACCAACCCATCATGTTACAGAAAACTTTTTTGTAAATTTTTTTTCCTAGGAAAGAGCTTTAGCATGGCCCGTTTTGTAAGGCCCATCAAACTGAAATAACCGATTAAACCATACATTCAAGTTCAATCATGAACACAAGATATGTATGGAATGTTGGCACAAGCGTGTCACAGTCAACTTGATTTTGACAATCGACGAAACCCTGACTCGATATAGGCAAGTACAAATTGAAGATTGCTACGTACGAGACTACGACAGTACAAAATTGGCGGAGACTGCAACAGCGGAGTTTGTTTTTGGTCTATGTATTTTTTATATTTTATTAAGTCTAGGAATTATGTACATCGAGTCGCACTAGCATTACGAAGCTCAAACCTATACATACTCAGTACACTCGACCTGACTCAAACCCAATCATTTCACCCCACAAATACAAGTACACAAAAGGGCCAAAAACCTAGTCAAATTGAACTAATCTGACTTCACCAGAGTAGGACAGAGTTCGGACCGAACTTGGGCCGAACTCGGGCCGAACTCGGTCACTCAAGATTCAGTCATCCTGCAAAGTCTCGGCCAACCACAATGTAAGACCCATAATTTTATAAACCGTATTTATAGTAATTATGAGCTAAATAAAGAGAATAAATTTTATGTAATTTTTTATTTGAGAAGTTTGTACACTTAGGGGATTTATGGGGCCATTATAAATTTTTTCTAATTTATTCCATGTAGACGACCCTTTGGACAGTAGCTAGCTTAACCGTATACACCAATATAATTTTTAAAATTTTCTATATATATATATATATATATATATATATATATATATATATATATATATATATATATATATAAATAATTAGAATAGAATTCCTATTGGATCTCTACCCGAAACCCAAACTCCCAAACCCACTACCCGCTTGCACCCGAACTCGCGTAAAACAAATATGAAGCAGCAGCAGTAGCAAAACCTATTTTGCTTTTCCCTTCTCCGCGCGTAAAGAAGAGAATTATCAGCAACAACCCCACAGCTTAATTTCCTTTCACCCGCGCGGAAAGCAATCCCCCGCGTATATTCATTCCCTTTTTTCGCATGTGACTTATCCCCCACCGCCTCTTTACCTATTATTACTAAACTCTCCTCAACCGAAACCTAAACCAATGAAAGGAAGAAACAGCAGTGGCAGTAGTTTCTTAAACACTAAGTTTTTCCACCGCCTCTTATCTCTATATATATTACAATTCTCTCAAACCATAATCCCACTTCTTCTTTCAAATACATATATTGGACGTTGCACTCTACAGAACTTTTTCTCGGCAAGTATACCTTGCCATCGTACTGTTATTTACATTACATACGATGTTGCATATTTCTGCTTATTTAGTTCAATTATTGCTAAATAAATTGTGCGTCCAAGGAAACTTGGGTGCAACGACGATGTCGTCGTATCATGTTTATTTATGTAGATTTTGGACCTACTTTATAAGACCACCCCAGTATTATGGAGCATCATTAGTTTCATTGGCCGTGACACAATTGTTACACGAGTTGTGAGTCTCATATAGATCACGGACTGCGTGACAGATCTAGCCTCCTGTACGTATTGGTCGTGCGTTAGGGATGACTAATGATAGAAACTTTGTATGCTAGTAGACCTGGCAGTTATTTAGAGGTTTTATCGTGTCATGGACGTGGCATGTTTAGAGCATGGGGTGGGGAGAACAACAAGTAAGGCATTTGGGCTCCTTTGTACTTTTTCCTTCTGTAACCCGGAAGCTCCACTGGAGATACGGGCGGTGATGATCCCATTTACAATTGGCGGCATCTGCCGTTCAAAAGACGACATGCTTTGAGGCCCCTGATTCTCCGAGAGAGTCATGCCAATCCCATTATATGGCCAGATAGCCCACTTGGTGGAAAGTTGTTCTCAAATTGCATTCACTTAGACGGTTAGGCGACCCATTGGATGTTTATATTTCAGTACTTTATTGGCATGTTTATATGTATCTTGTTACGTCCCTCTGAGGACCTGGTTCCTTTCCAGATATGGACGAGCAGGAGTATCCGCAGGAGCACGGACCTGGACCTGACGATACTTACCAGACTGAGGAGGTCTTACCCTCGGAGTACCTGTGATTTTATTATCGCTGTTTAGAGATTTTGTTGCTACCTCAGTATAGTCGTTTTGTAGTGAATTTATTTCCACCCGACTGTCAGACTTGATACTCATCTTGGTTATTTAGATATTATTCAGATTTTTATTCCTACTTATTATTTCTGCTGTGGATGAGATATAGATTGTGTGTGACTTGTTGTGACAGTATATTACCACTGATGGATTGTACATTCATGTACAGCGTACTTGTGTATATGGTTTCCATATATTGGAGTTCGTATACTTATGGTTGGGCATGTTACGTATTCCTAGTCCTACATATTTTGGGACTGGGATATAACATGTTTTTGGTGGTGGCCCATGCAGGTCATGAATATATTGTCTTGGTTACGTAACTGTACCAAACAAGCCTGCGTATAGGAATAGAGTATAAGGATCTCATCCATGCTTGACTGAAATTTCATTCTTCCTTTCAACCATCCTATATTTGGATAACCAAAGTTTTACGCGAAAGACCATTTACCCTTGTTGGCGTAAAGGCCAAATGACTGCCTAGTTGACGTAAAAGCCAAAAGACTCTAGTTGGCGTAAAGGCCAAACTATGAAGAAAATTTCCTCCTTTACGCTGCGGTTATGACAACTGCCACCCACGTTCCCTTAGACTTCTAAATCTACGTATGACACGTCATGCAAGCCACGTAGGTAACTACCCCTGCGTAAACTTGAGGATTTATGAATAATAGATAACCAGCGTAGAGTAACCTGAATAGGCGTAAAATGTAAGGCAGCGTAGAATAACTTGATTAGGCATAAAATATAAGGATGATGAGGTGAGCGTAATTTTTACAGCTTTAGCTTTCCCAGTCATGACCAATTAGAACAAAATCTCGTGCATTAAATGCAGAGATATGCCTCGAGCCTTGTGCAAGAAATAGCTTTTTGACGTAACATCTAATTTTGTCTTATCTTGAGCGTAAAAACTTATTTCAGACTTAAGCGTAAAAACTCATTTCTCTGGAATAGGCAGCGTATTCAGAAGACTCCCCTTTCTTTCTTTTGGATGCATAAAAACCGACTTGTGTCAAATATGTCACTAAACGATAACCTGGGTCTCTGTGCAGAAATCATCATCACAGCCGTCCTCTCGATCATCGTGCAGTACTTTTGTCAGATGTCAGGATTCACTAATTAGTTTGACAAATTCATCCGAGGAAATACAAAGATTTCCTCGTATGACTTTACGTTGCAAAACGTATTTCAAACTTTATGCAAGAGACTTTTTACGCAGACCTCTTACACGCAGACTTTTACACAGGCAGCTCTGAAGTCATGTTTTACGCCGACAGTTTGAATCCCTGGTTTACGCCAAACTACTTTGAATCCCTATTTTATGCAGAAGCTTGAAACTCTGCTTTACGCAGACAGTTCTGAAGTCCTACTTTACGCTTCTCTTCTTTACGCGGACCACTCTGAAGCTTTACTTTACGCCAACTTCCTTGAAACTCTATTTTACGCGGACAGCTTATCAACCTGTTTTACGCCAACTACCTAGAAGCCCTGTTTTACGCAGGGAAGAGACTTCATGTATGTTGGGAATTTTGACTGTAAAATACGCAAAAAAAATTCCAGCATATTTTATGCTTCTACATTCTATTTAATGCTTGCATCATGTTTGATTCCTGCACTTCTTCTAAACGTTGTGTACATCACCTGTAGAAAGTTGGATATGCAGAAGGGATGTACTGTTTCCGATGGTGACACAACTCCTGGAGTCAATGGTCAGACTCAATGAGGGACCTCAACAATACCTAGACTTCCAGGACCAGATGGATAGATTCATAATCTAGTTCCATCTGATCTTTCCGTTCTACCTAATGGGAACCTTCCAGTCTCATCGACACCGCAGGATGGCCAGACACAACTGTTCCAATTCTTCCAGATGATGATACAAGAACAGAGACAGCAAGCAACAGAATAGAGACAAGAATTTCTAGCAGCACTTGAAAGGATGGCTGCAAAGACTACTGTACCAGCTCAAGCAATAGCTCCAGTACCTCGAGCTAAAGTTGGTTCAGTAAAGGACTTTATACAGATGCGTCTGAGGTCGTACAAAGGCATTGAGAGTCCAGAGGAAACTACCAACTGGATCACTCACACTCAGAAGTTATTAGAGGCATCACAGCTACCTGCAGACCTATGGATGACAGGTGTAAGGACGCTTCTAGATGATAATGCTCATCACTGGTGGGAATCCATGGAACGCCAACTGGGTACATACCAGACTTGGGAGCAGGTCCTAGAGTTCTTTGAAAGAAAGTACTTCCCGGACACCGTCAGAGATGTATTGTACGATCAGTTTCTCCACCTGGAGCAGGGGAACAGAACAGTGGACGAGTATGATGCCGAGTTTAGTCGCCTTAGTAAATATGGCGCTGCCCTGATACCAGATGACTTGGCCAAGGCTAAGAGGTTTCATCGCGGACTGACTCAGGAGCTCCAACACTACACTAGCTCCCAGTCCCGAATCTTTTATGCCGAATTGCTGACAGAAGCCAGATTACAAGAAACCATCAGCAGGGGAAAAGGGGGTCAGCCGAGGACACAACAAGGACCAACAAGGATACAACAGGGACCGGTAAGGACAAAACAAGGAGGACTTATCAGACGTCCCTTGGCACAGCAGCATCAGCAAGACAGAGCTGGACTGTACCAGATTCCGGAGAAACCCCAATATAATTATTGTGGGAAAATCGGACACATTTTGAGAGATTGTCGGAATCGCTTTGGGACAATGCTTACGATGTGGTTCCAGACAACATTTGGCAAGAGATTGTCCAAGGCAACAGACATCGACACTACCACCGCCAGCACAAAGACTAACGCTTCCAGCACCGAAGCCAGCTCAACAGATGGCTAAACCAGGAGCACCTCGACCTCCAATAGCAGGAGGATTTCAGCGAGGGCCACCACTACCTACCCATAAGGAGCAATATATGAGGGCCGAACATGGACAGCCACAAAGGAATGGGCAAGCTTTTGCAATGGAAGTGGATGACTTGGATCAGGAGGTGGATGTCATAGCAGGTATCACTCTTGTTTTTACTTTTCCTGCTGTGATATTGTTTGATATGGGAGCCACCCACTCATTTATATCATCTAGTTTTATTGCCAAACACAACATTACCCCTACACCCTTATCTAGTTGTGTTAGAATTCTTACCGTAGGAGGAGTTTTACCTATTAGTAGAATTTGTAGATCGTGTCCTATAATGATACGTGGCAGAGAGATGAATGCCCTACTCTTAGTCCTTCCTATGCCAACTTTTGATATTGTACTTGGAATGGACTGGCTAAGCAAGTACCACACTTTCTTCGATTGCTTTGGAGGAAGCATTCTTTTTAAGGTACCAAGCCAGCCTGAACTTGAGTTTGTACGAGGATCCATAGAAATCCTTGATGGTATGCAGCTCGCAATGGACGATGTTGTCTATCATCCCATTATTATAGAATTTTGAGACGTCTTTCCAGAAGAATTACCAAGCCTACCCCCAGACCGAGACGTAGAGTTTTCAATTGAATTAACACCGGGAGCCGCACCCATAGCATCATATATTTATAGACTGGCAAAAAAGGAGATGGATGAACTAAAGACACAGTTGAAAGAACTAGAAGAGAAAGGTTTCATCCGACCAAGTGCATCACCCTGGGGAGCACCAGTGTTGTTTGTACCAAAGAAGGATGGGTCAGTGCGTATGTGCATTGACTATAGAGCCTTGAATGCAGTGACTATGAAGAATAAATATCCACTGTCACGCATTAATGATCTATTTGATCAACTCAGTGGAGCCAAGGTGTTCTCAAAGATAGATTTGAGATCGTGATATCACCAGGTGAAGGTACGGAATGAGGACATTCCGAAGACCGCATTTCGGACAAGATATGGGCACTACGAGTTTTTGGTCATACCGTTTGGATTGACCAATGCTCCAGCCATCTTTATGGACCTAATGCATCGAGTCTTCCACCAGTATTTGAACCAATTCGTGGTCGTCTTCATAGATGATATACTTGTCTATTCAAAGAACCACGAGGAGCACGAGAAGCACCTACGGATTGTTCTAGAGACCTTGAGGAAAGAACAGCTATATGCGAAGCTCAGTAAATATGAGTTCTTCTTGGATAGAGTTTCATTTCTTGGACATGTTGTTACAGGAGATGGTATTTCTGTTGATCCAGAAAAGATCTCGGCAGTCGAGACATGGCCTATACCTAAAACAACAGCGGAGGTGAGAAGTTTTCTTGGACTTGCGGGATATTACCGACGGTTTGTGGAGAACTTCTCAAGGATAGCAATACCTATGACTCGGTTGACTTACAAAGATCAAGAGTTCATATGGACCAACGAGTGTCAAACCGCTTTCGAGGAATTGAAGAAGCGACTGACTTCAGCACCAGTATTGACTATTCTATCAGGATCAGGAGGCTATGTGATCTACAGTGACGCATCAGGGAAAGGTTTGGGATGCGTATTGATGCAGCATGGCAAAGTGATTGCATATGCATCTAAACAGTTATGAGTACATGAGAAGAATTATCCAACTCATGACTTGGAACTTGCAGCCGTTGTATTTGCTCTAAAGTTATGGAGACATTACTTATATGGGGAACGAGTAAAATCTATACAGACCACAAAAGCCTCAAGTATGTCTTCACACAAAAGGAATTAAATATGAGGCAACGTCGATGGCTCGAATTAATGAAAGATTTCGATATAGAGCTACATTATCACCCAGGCAAGGCTAACGTTGTAGCAGACGTATTAAGCCGGAAGCCAATAGCTTATTTCTTGACAACACAGAGGGAATTATTGAAAGACTTGCAAGGTCTTGGCATTGAAGTGATATTACCCGGAACAGATGGGACACTAGCCAACTTGCAAGTACAATCATCACTAGTAGAAAGAATCAAGGCAGCATTGCCTACAGACGCCAGATTCAGAAGATTAAAGGAAATGACAGAGGCTGGAGAACAGACAGGACTGCGAATTCATGATGACGGGACATTACGATGTGGTAATCGTCTATATGTTCCCAATGGAGAGATTCGATAGGAGCTGATGACAGAAGCTCATAGTTCGATATTCTATTCATCCTGGAGGCACCAAAATGTATCGTGATTTATGACAGAACTTTTGGTGGCATGGAATGAAAAGAGAAATAGCTCGCTTTGTAGCTAAATGTCTGGTATGTCAACAAGTAAAGGCAGAGCACCAGAGGATAGCAGGATTATTGCAACCACTTCCGATTCCATAGTGAAAGTGGAAACACATCACTATGGACTTCGTCACAGGTTTTTCTAAAAGTCCAAGTGGAAGAGATGCAGTATGGGTAATAGTGGACCGACTCACCAAATCAGCCCATTTTTTGCCTTTTAGAGTTGGTCAATCCACAGAAGCTTTGGCTGACTTATATATGAAGCAGATCATGAGATGGCATGGCGTACTAGTCAGCATTGTATCAGACAGGGATTCGCACTTTATCCTGCATTTTTGGAGGAGCATGCAAGAGAGTCTTGGAACTCGTCTGAAGTTTAGTACCTCTTATCACCCGCAAACAGATGGGCAGTCAGAACGTACTATTCAGTCATTGGAAGATATGTTGAGGGCTTGTATGTTAGACTTTGGAGGATCATAGGAGGACCACATACACCTTATGGAGTTTTCTTACAACAATAGCTATCAAGCGAGCATCCAGATGGCTCCGTTTGAAGCATTGTATCGAAGAAAGTGTAGGTCTCCTGTGTGTTGGAGTGACGTGGGAGAACGTCAAATTTTGGGACCAGAGTTAATGGTTAACACCGTTGAGACTATTAAAAAGATACAAGGATACTTGCGAGCAGCACAAGACAAGCAGAAACAATAGGCAGACCTTCATCGACGTCCCTTAGAGTTTAAAGAGGGCGATCATGTCTTCTTGAAAATATCACCCACCAGAGGCACCATTCGATTCGGAGGGCGCGGCAAGTTGAGTCCAAGGTATATTGGACCATTTGACGTACTATAGAGAGTGGGGGAAGTGGCGTATCGACTTGCGCTACCACCTTCACTTGAGGGAGGACATAACGTATTCCATGTGTCGCAGCTCAGGCGATATATGGCAGACAGCAGTCATGTTCTCGACCATTCGGAGATCACTATTGGGTCGAGCTTGTCCTATCAAGAGCAACCCGTGGGAATCCTCGATCGTCGAGAAAAAGTATTGAGGAACCAGTCTATTCCCTTAGTCTGCGTGGCATGGAGGCATGGCGCGCCAGGAGAATCTACTTGGGAGCGCGAGGACGACATGCGCCAACATTTTCTGAATCTATTCATTGACCAAGGTATGAAATTGCTTTGTTAATTTATACCTTATGTCACGCCCCAGTCCCAAAAATACGTAGGACTAGGACACGTAAGCATGCCAGCCGCATGGATATGGCAACTCCAATATATGGAAACCATAACCCATACGTACGCTGTAATATGAATATAAACTCATATGTGGTATATATAATGTCACAAGTCACAAATATGCTAATCTCATCCACACAACAAGTCATAGAAAAGAAATACTAAACTAGAATAAGGAGTCTGAAATATCCAAAATAATAGTCGGGTGGAGATAAATCCACTACCAATGACTATATCAATACTAGAATGAGAGAGAAGTATAAAATCTCCAATATAAAATAATGTGAAGACAGAAGTGCATCAGCTAAAAGAATCCATCGCTAGCTAATCAACGATGCTCAGAAGGTAAGACCTCCTCGACAGAAAGGAGTGCGTCAGGTCTAGGCCCGTACTCCTGCGGATACTCCTGATCGTCTATACCTGGCAAGGGACCAGATCCTCAGAGGGACATAACAAGATACATAGAAGCAAGCCAATTTGAATACAGTGAACATGCATAATGTTTGAAAATAAATAAGTACGCTGTACAAGACAATCTATATGAATGCAAATAAGGACAACTTTTTGACGTATGGGCAAGGGTAGGCTACTCGATCTAATCCTCACAACTCATACGCTCGTCAATGGACATCATCGCCGACATACCTCTGGGGTAGCGACCCTCGGACTCCATCAATCGACATACCTCGGGGGTAGCGAACATCGGACAAGACCACCATAGTGCGTGCTAGTGACTACGGTTTATCAGAGTGGTTAAAGCCCATACGCCTACTGATTGTCCTCTATGATGCTAAGTGTCAAGTGTGTGTCAACATATCTAATATATAGTAATGACTGAAAGAACTACACATACAATAAATAAACAGAAATGCAATAAATATACAGAAATATACTAAGCGTGCAAAATACTGTAAGCAATTTGGCAAGGTATCTTGCCTGGCAAGAAAGCTGCAAACTGTAGTGTCCCGATGTCAACACCAAGAGTCAGAAGCTACGGCCTTAGAATGAACGTCTCCGGATGCTGAAATAAACATCACCAACATTCTCAGAATAAGCAAAATAGCTAAAAAGCACTTCCCTTTCGTCCAATTTGGACACAGGGACAAAACGGTAATTTCGGATAAAAGTGGGGTCCACGTGTGGCCCACTTTGCACCGAAAAATGTGCCAAGGGTAACAGTCTCTAAATGAGACAAATTATAGGTCAAACAACTCTAGATGTCAATACGAACCCAACGGTATGTCCAAATATGGATTCCGATGGACCGAACACAATTTTGCCAAAAAAGTCAACTGTGGGGCCCGCCAATTGGCGACTTGGTCAACTGTCTCAGAATTGCGTAAAAATTGGGTCACAGGACCAGCGTGTTACCACGAGTCCAGTGGCATAAGTTTTGTCGCAATCTGACGAGCGTGCAAAAAATGGGCGCGACTTCCACAAAAGTTACGACACGAGGTGTGTCCGCGGATACGGGCTGATTTCGGCGCGCACACGCATCCGAATCAGTTTTCACGAATTTTTACATGTCCGGTTATGCTACGCGCACCGTTCGGTATACTTGGTACACGGTGGGGCGGTCCCGTTTGGCGGGACGCGCTCCGTTTCACAATTTTTGGAAATCTGGGAAAAATGGGTTCGCGGAGTTTTCCAACAAATTTAATTATGTCTACAGCAGTTAATAATATAGCGTTATTTAACAAAAATTAAACTAGGTCAAGTGGTCTACGCATACCAAAAAAAATTATCGAATTCGTATCTCGGTGGTGGGAGATACGAACTCGGCAACATGGGTGGTCACCGCAGTTTTCTGCGATCCCAAAATTTGGTCTGCTTGCGCCAACTTTGGCGTTGTTTTCGCCTAGGGTTTCGTGTTGTTCGAGGTCTACTAGCACACAGATATGGAAGAGGGTTAAGGGGTGAGCATACCGGTGAAGACGGGACGGCGTTTGGTTGAGCGAGTCGACGGAAAATAACTCCGGAACGCAGGAACCTCGCTGTGGGAATCTGTAGTGCGCGGGGTCGCGGTCGTCGGGATTTGTTTGGACGGCCTGGCAGGGTTCTCTGGCTGCGGTGGCGGCGCTCTCTAGGTCTAGATGGGAAGAGGAGGGGATTTGATGATTTAGGTTTAGGTTTTATTGAAATAAATATATGTATATATATATATATATATAAAAGGGAGAGGAGAGAAGTGGGTCGGGCTCGTGGGGCTAAGGGTTTGCTGTGTGTTTGGTTTGCTGTGTGGAATTGCTAAAGGGGGGGTCCGGCTCACATGGCTGTGCTCACGGTTGCTAATTCACAGCAAGGGCGGGTGGCTTTGGTAGTAGTAATGGAATGGATGGTTTAGTGGTTTTAGTTATTAGTAATTATTAGTATATTTAATAGATATTAATAGTATTAGTATTTAATAGTTCTAATTAAAAGTGCTATATAGTTTTGCTAGCAAGGGGGCTTTGCTGCATCTTTAGCTAAAGGGGCAGTGGGATGGCTCACAGCAAGTTGGTAGGAGGTTAGTAGTTTAGTAATAATTTGTTTAGTTGTTTAATAATAATAGTTAATAGTATTAGTTAATAGATTCATTTAATAGTTTCTTTTCCTTTCTTTTTCTTTTCTTTTCTAAATCTTTTCTATTTAAATATATACATGCATATATATATATATTTGTATATATATATATATATATATATATATATATATATATATATATATATATATATATATATATATATATATATATATATACTCATAGAAAAATTCTAAATTATATTAATGCACACTAATAAGCTAGCAACTGCTCAAGGGGTCTCCTACATGAATTAAATTCCAAAAAATTCATAATTGCTCCATAATTCCTTAAATGCACATATATATAAATACATAGAAAAAAATTCTAAAAATATATTTGTGCACACCATTAAGCTAGCAACTGTCCAAAGGGTCTCCTACATGAAATAAATTTCAAAAAATTCCTAATGGTCCCATAAATCCTCTAAGTGCACCAACACCTAAAATAAAAATTATTAAAAATCTATTTCTCCTAATTAGCACATAATTACTACAATTAAATTAATAATTAATAAAAAAATATGATTTTTAGAAATAGGGGTTTTATATTCTACCCAACTTACAAAAAATTTGTCCTCGAAATTGACACTAACCCATATTCATAATGATCACTATAGCTATTATACTACATTGGTATCTAGCAGGACTCCTAAAACTCATGGTCTGCCATTCTAACACTTTCTCATCTATTGTCCATACACTATTCTATCATCCTCTAACTCGTCTACACTACCCAACTTACAAAAATTCTACTATTGGTCACCTTCTTTGAAGGTATTGTCTAGATTGTAAGACAATTATATTTATTGGGTCGAGAATCTTGGGATACATGTCTGGAATCTCATAACTATGACTTTTCCATAACCGTCAAGTATCATAGTCTAATACTGCCACGCCACCTAGCCAGTATGGCTGCAAGTAATTCGACTACTTTACCAAAATCGTCTGGCTGCAACAGTGTAAACCCCCTGATTTTTAAGAATTTTTTAAATTTGAATTTTTACATTTTTCTAGAATTTCTAAAATTTTCTGAGAATTTTCTCTAATTAAATTAAGGTATTTTAATGATTAAAGGATTTTAATTATTATTACATAATATTAAAATATTATAAAAATAATATTTTATGGTGTAAAATAGAAAACCAGACATAGGGTAATTTTCCGGGAATTTATTGGACTCCGGATGGATTTTTAAAGCCCTAAAAACTAAATTTAATTATTAAACCAAAATAAACCGGGTTTATTTAATTAAACCGACCCAATTTAAACCGAACCGGACCGGGTTCACTAACCCGAACCACCTAGGCCCTAACGGGTCGGATTCGGGTTCAATCCGACCTGGCCCGTTTCAAACCCGAACCCACTTCATTGTTTGCGGATCGGGTCGGATCCGCTGCCCGACCCGTCCACCCGACCCGACCTGCATCTCCTCATCTCCCCCAAATCCCTAACCGCCCGACGGTTCCTCTCCGGCCGCCGGAACGGCCGCCGCCTGGCCTCCCGTCGCCTCCTCGCCTCCTCAGCGCCTTCTCCTCTTCCTCTCCCTCCACCGGCCGCCCCACCAGCTCCCCGCTCTCCTCCTATAAAACCCTCTCTCTCCTCCTCTCTCCGTCTTCGTCCTCCTCGCCGCACCGCCCTCCTCCGCTCAGGCCACCGCCAGCGGAGCTCCGCCCGGCCCTCTCCTCCCTCTCTTCCTCCGCCGCCGTCCTGTCCAGAACGCCACCGGCCGCCCACCTCAACACAGCAGCAGCCCCAGCTGAAGTAGTGGCCGCCCGAGCCGGCCAACGACCCTCGGCCTCGTTCCAGCCACCTCAGGCGCGCCGCCTCCGTCCGGCGAGTCGTCCCAGCACCCTCCGGTGAGTCACAGACACGGACACAACAGAGGACACCCGGACACATCCCTAACCCTAGCCCCTTTGTACTGTGCAGTGGACACAGTATCAGTGTCGTTTCGGACACAAGCAGGACACGAAGGATTCTCAGTTTTCAAGTCCAGTTCAGGTATTCATAACTTCTTGCTCGTAGCTCGGAATTCGATTCCGTAAATTGTATCGCGTAGCCTGTTTGACCCTCTCGGTGCCCGGACAAACCGCTCGGGGCATCGCGTCCTGTGGTGATCGCACACCGCGATCCAAAAACAGGAAAAACCAGACCATATTTTACCCCGGAATCGAGTACGCCCCGCCAAACGGGACGACTTGGTCGCGTACGGTCTTTACCGATACGTGCGCGTCGTTGATACGGACGTGCGGGATTTCGCAGAAGCTGATTCGGATGTGCGTGCACACCGAAATCAGTGCGTATCCGCGGACACTGCCCCGTATCCGACCCTTCTGTTTCTCGTTGTAACTTAGTATACATACGTCGGATCGAGACAAAACTTGCGCCATTGGACTCGTAGCAATACGCTGGTCCTGTGAGCCAAGTTTGGTTCGATTCTGAGAACGTTGACAAAATCGTGTGTCATGGGCCCCACAGGCTCTATCCGACGGGCGATTTTGAGAACGGCTCATCGGAATCCAATTCTGTAAGTTCCGTTAGGTTTGTATCATCGTTCCTGACCTGTTGACACTAAGTTGGACTGTTTTTGAGACCTTTGACCCTGACGCATTTTTCGGTGCAAAGCGGCCCACATTTGGACCCCGCCTTGACCCAAAAATGACATTTTTGCCCTTGTCTCCAAATTGGACTCAAGGACAGGCGATCCTAGTTGATTAATATTTTCTGGATCTGTTGGTGATGTCTATTTTAGCAACCGGAGTACTGCCTGGAAATCCAGCTGAAGCTCGAGCTACAACTGAAACAGGAAACCCAGGCAAGTGTACCTTGCCATAAAATGCAGTTATTGATTCATTTTGATTCTCTTGCTTTAATTTCTGTGACTGTTGTACTTGCCCTATCAAGTACTTATTACCCAGGACACCTGACACAAAGCATGATACAGAATCTTCCTGATTATTGAAGGGAGTTTTGTATAGGATATAGATTTCATGATTTAAGCTTTATTTTCTTAGAACTTAATAAATGACTGACTGCATTAGTTTTAATCTTGCGTAACATGAACATTGAGAACTGTGACGTGAGATTTCATTGGGTGGGGAGAGTATTACCATATCAAGGCTGAATATATATTATATTGTGTAATCTGGATGTGTCCTAGTCTCTGACACAGAGCTTTGGCACCTGTACTAGCCCTTCGAGAAAACACTGCTATGGTTTTTTGTCACTGATCCTGTAGTAGTCTCAGCCTGAGTATGAATAATAACTCTCAATTGCATGATCACTTAGCTGGTTTAATTACTTACCATGTTGTTTCTTTATTTCTGTACTGTATTATATTTAGCTTGTATTTTCCTGTACCTTACTATGTCCCCTGAGGACCTGGAATGGATTATGTCCCCAGATTTAGCAGACGAGATCTACCCAGAGATGTACGGAACAGGAGCACTACTCGGAGCAGTACCTGAACCTGAAGACGAGGTGATCGCTGAGGACTTCTCATGAACAACTGCTTCGCCATGCTCAGTCTTATGGCAAATAGACTTTATTTCCTGTTAATTGAACTCTTTATTTCCTGTCTTTGAGAACTTGTGTAAACAGACTTAATATCGGATTGTTCTCCGATTTTATTTACTTTGTCTGGTTGTAGTTTAATATTTTTTTTGTTGTTGTTGTCATGTTTTATCTGTGGATGAGAATAGTAAAACCCTGACTGATGTAATACAGCTTAAGTATGCCCGATGGATCCATTAAATTGGGTTTGTCCATCGGTGCATGCTGCTGGCCATTATCACGCGTCCAATCCCTCGGTATTTTGGGACTGGGGCGTGATATGGTTTTTGTGGTGGCCCATGCAGGTCAACGACTAATTTGTTCGGTTTCAACTTAGGGACCGAACATGCCTGCAATAAGAATAGGATCTCATCCACTTGCTTGAATCGTTTTTGATATCTGTATCGTATTCGAACTAATTTTTGACTTGTATCTTGCCTTAACTCCTGTGCGCCTCTTATAGTTTATTGTTGATGCAGAGTAATGGATTCACGAGAAAATGACGGAACTCCAGCAAGAACACCAATAGGTGCTGAAACCACCTACGGAGAAGATGAAGTGACGCTATTGAGTGGAGATCCCTCTACTCACCGAAGCCGACAAGTAGATCCACAATCTTCTAGATTTTGGCGTGATGATATTCCACCTCCGCCCCAGTTCACTCCTCAGATGTCTGCCTTTCCACCAGGCCAAGCAATGGACGGATAGCAGATGTTCCAGATGTTCTACTGTCACGACCCGTACCCGGAAATTCGGGCACGAGTGCGTGGGTACGTCCAGCCTACGCCGCAGTGTCGGCGGTAGTACGCTGTCTAGGGCATGATCACAGGTAATAAATCTAACTCATTCACAACAATTAAATAGGCAAGGAAAATAGCAGGAAAAGAATGCTAAGATTTTATAACCAGAATGTGATAATCAGATCCAGAGTTTATTACAGAACCAAAGATTTATATCGGGGACAAACCCGATTACTAAGATGAAAGGAAATAACAACTAATGCTAACTACTCTGCAGGAGTAGTTTCCTGGGTGGGAACCGGCTCTGCAACTGTACCACCTGCTGGCTCATAGGGTCCATAATAGGTAGGGGCAAGGTTCTCATCATCGCCTAAACAACGGATCCAGTCAGGAAAGGAGCAAAGTACACAATGCACAACAAGATTTAAACTAAATATTTGTGACAATTAAACTGAGTATCATATTAAGAAAATAGCATAAAGGAAACATTAATCTTTCAGAGTCTAAATGCTATAAACAAGAATATGAGAAAGCAGGGAATAAATGAGACAGAAAATGAAACTACCATAGTCAGCAAGAAATGTAACAAGACTAGAGACTATCTGTGTGAACTGGTATTTGTTTTAGAATACGTAGTTGGCATGTAGGGGTTTATAAGGCTAATAGGGCCGTCATAGACGACTAGTACACAGTGAATACGGGAATAATCAAGTACAAGGCTGATGGTACAATCGCGTACCAACAGCTGGTATACAGTGAATACAGGGGGGAAGGGTAAACTACATGCCTCCTAGTATTCTCCCGCCCGACACGAAAAGTAAGACATGAAATATATTATTCAAGACATGAAATCCAGTGTTCCAACTCTACATATAATCATCAATGGTACTATATAAAGCAGGGAATCTATTTATCGCAATATAAAGGTTAAACTTGAAGTGCAGGTACTTGCCTGTTGTTTGGATCCAATTAATTGTTGGGTGTCTCGGGGAAATTTCCAGAGATGAGTCCAAAAGCTGAAATAGACATTACCATCACGCTCAGAAGATGTCAAATAGCTAGAAACGCCTGTCCTTGGGTCCAATTTGGAGACAAGGGCAAAAACGACAGTTTCGGGTCAAAACGGGGTCCGCCGGTGGGCCCGCTTTGCACCAAAAAACGCGTCCAGGTCAATGGTCTCCAAATTCACCAAACTTAGTGTCAACAGGTCAGGAATGCTGATACGAACCCAACGGAACTTCCAGATTTGGATTCCGATGAGCCGAACACGAAATCGCCCGTCGAGCGGGGCCTGTGGGGCCCACGACACGCGATTTCGTCAACGTTCTCAGAATCGAACCAAACTTGACCCACAGGACCAGCGTATCGCTACGAGTCCGATGGCGCAAGTTTTGTCTCGATCCGTTTCTGTGTACAAAAAGTTATGGCGAATTGCAGAAAAGGCGGATACGGGGCGATGTCCGCGGATACGCGTTGATTCCGGTGTGCACGCACACCCGAATCAGCTTCCACGAAAACTCACACGTCCGTATCGAAGCTGCGCACGTATCTGTGAAGACCGCGCGCGACCAAGTCGTCCCGTTTGGCGGGGCGTACTCAGTTCCGGGGTGAAACAGGGTCTGGTTTTTTCCTGTTTTTGGATCGCGGTGTGCGATCACCACAGGACGCGGTGCCCCGAACAGTTTATCCGGACACCGAGAGGGTCATACAGGCTTCACAACGCAATTTGCGGAATCGAAAACGGAGATCTGAGGAGGAAAATAGGAGTACCTGAACAGGGCTTTGCAAACTGGTTTCCTCGTCTCCTCGTGTCAAGTTGACACTGTGTCCGACACGTGTCTAGCCGTGTCCACTGTTCAGCTTCAAAGGGCCAGGGTTCCGGTGTCCGTGTCTTCTGTCGGCGGACACGGCGGTGGTGGCTCAGGGCGGTGAAGGGCCGGCGAGGTCTCGGGGGCAGAGCGGCGTTCGGCCGGAGCCGGAGCGGCTCAGGGCGGGGCTCTGGTGGACGAGCTGCGAGCTCGGGGATGCCTCGGGGACGGATCCGGGGGAGCAGAGGGTAGTCGAGGGCGGAGGGAGGCCGGCGTCGAGTGGGGCGGGGTTCTGCGAAGGGCGGAGGGAGGCCGGCGTTAGGGTTCCGGCGAGGGGGATCGAGGGAGATGGGGAGGCGGAAGAGGAGGACAGGGGGATTTTATAGGGTGGCCATGGCGGGGGCTGGCCGGGGAAGGCGGGACTAGGGGGAGAACGTGGCGCTGCTAGCGGAGGAGCTGGCGATCGTGGCGGCCGGAAAACGCGGCGCCGGCGGAGAAGTCGGATCGAGGGAGGTTGGGGGTGACCGAGTACCCGGGTCGGGTCGGGCGCGGATCCGGGTCTGGCCGACCCGCCCGACCCGCTAGCCTAAGGCTGGGCTGGGCTGCTACTGGGCTCGGCCCACTGGGCCGGGCCGGGCCCAAAACCTAATAATAATAATAATAATAATAATAATAATAATAAAACAGTAATTAATTATTTTAATTACTTAATTTAGAAAAAATGGTTTTTAGGCTTTTAAAAATAGGTCCGGGGTCCGATAAATTCCAGAAAAATTGCCCTAAGTCCAGTTTTCCATTTTACACCCAAAAATATTATTTTCATAATATTTTAATGTTATTTATTATCAATTAAAATCTTGTAATAATTCAAAATCCTGATTTTAATTACAGAAAATTCCCAGAAAATTCCAGAAAATTGTGAAAAATCCCTAATTTTATTATTTTGAAAATTCAGGGGCTTACAATCTACCCAACTTATAAAATTTCGTCCTCGAAATTTAAATTATGGCGGGGTTCTCTCTATCCAATCTCACTTGGTTACAGTCCATCGGTTTTCTCTCAGGTGAACATTACGGTCGCTACCCAACTTATAATTTTACCCATATATCCTCTAGGGCTGTACAACTAGTAAAGCTAGGTCCAACTTAATAAATCATGGTATTGAATCTTTTAGTCTGCAACACAAACACATCACCTAGGACATTGCCTAGTCATAAAGGGTTATCATCAATTTGACCGGTTTGAGGGGTATGTCTAGCACTACAATTCAACTTATATCAAACACAGGATTTTGTCTTTCCGAAATGAGGGGAGACGAGGATTAATAATAAAGAGTTTAAGGGCGAGGTGGTAGAACAGAAGTATAGGGATCAAGGCGTTTAAAGAATTCTAATGGGGATTGTCAGGCGGTTATGGATTGAGATTCTATTCTGGTAATCATTTATCCGCATGCTCGTATCAGTATAATTATGTAACTGATATGATATGCTCGGACATGTTTAGGGGCAAGTATACTAGTCACTATATCTCTCAATCCACGTAAAATAGTCGTGCGAAGTGCGAATCAAAATGCACTAAGGTTGATCAGACCGTAGTACACTGATTCTGAGTAGACACTTGTATTAGTGGGGTTGATCAGGCCTCAATAATACACGTGTCATGAACAAGCCCGATAAAGGGTAAGCTTGCAAAACTAGGCTATAAGATAGCAGCATATGTCAAGTTCAGCAAAATTTAAGTGCGCTAGATAATGATGAAAGGAGGTACAAATTATTGAAGTTCACAAAATAACACAAAATAAGCACAATAGCAAAAGTCTCTAAGACAGTTACTAAATTTTAAAAGCATACCAGGTTATTTAGCAAGTTCAAAATTTCTAGGTTGGGGCTGAGGTCACGAACCAATAGGCATGAGCTAAACAATACTAAGAAAGGTATCTACGAATCACTTACGCGCATTAGCTGCTTCCAGAGTTTGCGCGTTCTCCACGGTCATCACGTAAGCTTGTCCGCGTCCTGGAGCAGCGGCACAGTCCCTCACTCGATGTTCTGTTGATCCACAGTACAGACAGGTACCTAGTCTCTTCCTACAAACTTGCCAGGTGTGACCTTGTTTTTTACAAAAGCCACAAGTGGGAACTCGTTGGTTCTGTCCTTGAGCTTGGTGTTGGGGTGCTGGAGCTCGAGGGAGAGGACGCTGGGCTTGCTGCGGGGACCTCTGCTGTTGTTGTTGTTGAAAAAGGCGTTTGTTGGGTCCCGTATTTCCGGTATCTCTTTCTCGCTTTAGCTTATGCCCCATGTCTCTCTCAACGCCTTGTGCCACGTTCAAAATTTCCTCATAGGTGCGAGCTCGGCTGGTGGTGACAGCAAGGCGAATATCCGGAGACAGCCCCTTCTTGAATCTACGGGCTCGGTCCTCCGGGGTACGAACCATGTACTCCGCAAAGTGGCTTAACCTGCTAAATTCAGCAGTATATTCATCAACAGACATGTTTCCTTGTTCCAGTCTCTCGAATTGGCTTTCGAGAGCTTCCCGAGCCACTTCGGGATAAAATTTCTCCTTGAACAGTCTCTTGAAGTCCTCCCAGGTGAGGTCAGGAGCAGATAGTTGAGGTTCGTCTCTAACCCAGGTCCGAGCTATGTCGAACAGTTGCAAGCTGGCGGACTCCACTTTGAGATCATCGGGAACCCGAGCAGTCTTCAGGAGTCTCTCGACATTCTCTATCCACTCATCAGCGTAGAGAATGCCCTCAGTTCCGTAGAATTCCAGAGGCCTAAGGTTCTTGAAGTCTTTGGCACTTCCTGGCCTCTTGAGTGGCGACTCCTGGGACTTAATAGCTTCTGAGAGGCTGGTCCGCAGAAGTGCAGTCTGTTCCTTCTGGGATTCCACCAATCCCTGGAACACTCCAATTAGTTGTGCCCCATCTAGAGTAACTGCCGGAACAGATGGAGGCGGCGGAAGTGCAAGAGTCTCGGGCACATTCTGCTCAGCTGGTTCTGATGTGCCTCCTACTGTGTTCCTGGTCTGGACCATTCTGAAAGATTACGGGATAGGAGAATCAGAATAGAATACTTGGAAATCAAAGGCGATAGGAAAATTGAGCAGAAATGATATCAAGATTTGAAATAAGGACCCTATACTGTGAATGAGCTTTTCCTAGAATCCTCAATCTTATTGCAGGCCTGTTCGGTCCCTAAGTTGAAACCGAACAATTTAGTCGTTTGACCTGCATGGGCCACCACTAAAACGTGTCACGACCCGTACCCGGAAATTCGGGCACGAGTGCGTGGGTACGTCCAGCCTACGCCGCAGTGTCGGCGGTAGTACGCTGTCTAGGGCATGATCACAGGTAATAAATCTAACTCATTCACAACAATTAAATAGGCAAGGAAAATAGCAGAAAAAGAATGCTAAGATTTTATAACCAGAATGTGATAATCAGATCCAGAGTTTATTACAGAACCAAAGATTTATATCGGGGACAAACCCGATTACTAAGATGAAAGGAAATAACAACTAATGCTAACTACTCTGCAGGAGTAGTTTCCTGGGTGGGAACCGGCTCTGCAACTGTACCACCTGCTGGCTCATAGGGTCCATAATAGGTAGGGGCAAGGTTCTCATCATCGCCTAAACAACGGATCCAGTCAGGAAAGGAGCAAAGTACACAATGCACAACAAGATTTAAACTAAATATTTGTGACAATTAAACTGAGTATCATATTAAGAAAATAGCATAAAGGAAACATTAATCTTTCAGAGTCTAAATGCTATAAACAAGAATATGAGAAAGCAGGGAATAAATGAGACAGAAAATGAAACTACCATAGTCAGCAAGAAATGTAACAAGACTAGAGACTATCTGTGTGAACTGGTATTTGTTTTAGAATACGTAGTTGGCATGTAGGGGTTTATAAGGCTAATAGGGCCGTCATAGACGACTAGTACACAGTGAATACGGGAATAATCAAGTACAAGGCTGATGGTACAATCGCGTACCAATAGCTGGTACACAGTGAATACAGGGGGGAAGGGTAAACTACATGCCTCCTAGTATTCTCCCGCCCGACACGAAAAGTAAGACATGAAATATATTATTCAAGACATGAAATCCAGTGTTCCAACTCTACATATAATCATCAATGGTACTATATAAAGCAGGGAATCTATTTATCGCAATATAAAGGTTAAACTTGAAGTGCAGGTACTTGCCTGTTGTTTGGATCCAATTAATTGTTGGGTGTCTCGGGGAAATTTCCAGAGATGAGTCCAAAAGCTGAAATAGACATTACCATCACGCTCAGAAGATGTCAAATAGCTAGAAACGCCTGTCCTTGGGTCCAATTTGGAGACAAGGGCAAAAACGGCAGTTTCGGGTCAAAACGGGGTCCGCCCGCTTTGCACCGAAAAACGCGTCCAGGTCAATGGTCTCCAAATTCACCAAACTTAGTGTCAACAGGTCAGGAATGCTGATACGAACCCAACGGAACTTCCAGATTTGGATTCCGATGAGCCGAACACGAAATCGCCCGTCGAGCGGGGCCTGTGGGGCCCACGACACGCGATTTCGTCAACGTTCTCAGAATCGAACCAAACTTGACCCACAGGACCAGCGTATCGCTACGAGTCCGATGGCGCAAGTTTCGTCTCGATCCGACGAGTGTACAAAAAGTTATGGCAAATTGCAGAAAAGGCGGATACGGGGCGATGTCCGCGGATACGCGTTGATTCCGGTGTGCACGCACACCCGAATCAGCTTCCACGAAAACTCACACGTCCGTATCGAAGCTGTGCACGTATCTGTGAAGACCGCGCGCGACCAAGTCGTCCCGTTTGGCGGGGCGTACTCAGTTCCGGGGTAAAACAGGGTCTGGTTTTTTCCTGTTTTTGGATCGCGGTGTGCGATCACCACAGGACGCGGTGCCCCGAACAGTTTGTCCGGACACCGAGAGGGTCATACAGGCTTCACAACGCAATTTGCGGAATCGAAAACGGAGATCCGAGGAGGAAAATAGGAGTACCTGAACAGGGCTTTGCAAACTGGTTTCCTCGTCTCCTCGTGTCAAGTTGACACTGTGTCCGACACGTGTCTAGCCGTGTCCACTGTTCAGCTTCAAAGGGCCAGGGTTCCGGTGTCCGTGTCTTCTGTCGGCGGACACGGCGGTGGTGGCTCAGGGCGGTGAAGGGCCGGCGAGGTCTCGGGGGCAGAGCGGCGTTCGGCCGGAGCCGGAGCGGCTCAGGGCGGGGCTCTGGTGGACGAGCTGCGAGCTCGGGGACGCCTCGGGGACGGATCCGGGGGAGCAGAGGGTAGTCGAGGGCGGAGGGAGGCCGGCGTCGAGTGGGGCGGGGTTCTGCGAAGGGCGGAGGGAGGCCGGCGTTAGGGTTCCGGCGAGGGGGATCGAGGGAGATGGGGAGGCGGAAGAGGAGGACAGGGTGATTTTATAGGGTGGCCATGGCGGGGGCTGGCCGGGGAAGGCGGGACTAGGGGGAGAACGTGGCGCTGCTAGCGGAGGAGCTGGCGATCGTGGCGGCCGGAAAACGCGGCGCCGGCGGAGAAGTCGGATCGAGGGAGGTTGGGGGTGACCGAGTACCCGGGTCGGGTCGGGCGCGGATCTGGGTCTGGCCGACCCGCCCGACCCGCTAGCCTAAGGCTGGGCTGGGCTGCTACTGGGCTCGGCCCACTGGGCCGGGCCGGGCCCAAAACCTAATAATAATAATAATAATAATAATAATAATAATAAAACAGTAATTAATTATTTTAATTACTTAATTTAGAAAAAAATGGTTTTTAGGCTTTTAAAAATAGGTCCGGGGTCCGATAAATTCCAGAAAAATTGCCCTAAGTCCAGTTTTCCATTTTACACCCAAAAATATTATTTTCATAATATTTTAATGTTATTTATTATCAATTAAAATCTTGTAATAATTCAAAATCCTGATTTTAATTACAGAAAATTCCCAGAAAATTCCAGAAAATTGTGAAAAATCCCTAATTTTATTATTTTGAAAATTCAGGGGCTTACATCTACACAATGATGCAAGCCCAGCAACAGATCCAAACCGAAGCCCAACGTCGCGAGGCTGAGTACTTGAGGAACAGCCTAGTAAATGCACTGGAGCAGGCCAACCTATCAGCTAGAAGGCAACCGACGGAAAGAATACTACTACTGCTACTCACGACATCCATTAACATCGCGTGTATGCCACCTGGGTAAAATATACATACATCCTCATAACTGCTAAGCTACCATATATATAATTCTACATCTATTTGTATATCTAAGATCTTGTGTCACATTGGTGCTATGAGTATGCAAGGACAATTATAACTAAAAGGTCATACTTGTATCTACGGCTTTCTATGTCTGCTCTCCCAAACTTGTCATAATGAGTGCTTGTCCTTGTCCTTGGTTGTTCAACTGGGGTCTAGTCCCCTCCATTTGTGCAGACTGTAGAAGCAGTGGTGGGTACCTTTGGTCTCCTATACTTGAGGGTGTATGCGGTGTTCTTGATTTAAATGCCATAGACCCCTGGTTCTGCTGAGGACATTCTCGGGCTTGATGGTGACTTGATCCACATAGCATGCACAGTCCCAATCGACGATGACAGTCTCTTAGAATATGACCTGTCCTACCACAATAGTGACAATTACGGAGCTCCTTGGTTGGATATGGTGCAGCACTATCTGGTTGCTGGCGTGTCAAAGGGTGTCTAATGGGTCCTCCTTGCTGTGTCCTTACTGGTCCCTGATAAATTCTCTGTTGAATTCTGTTTCCCTTGCTGATGGCCTCCTGGATCCTGGCCTCTGTCAATAACTCAGTATAAGAGATCCGCGACTGCGAGTTAGTGTAGTGCTGGAGCTCCCGAGTCAGCCCACGGTGAAATCTCTTAGCCTTCTTCAAGTTATTAGGTATTAGGACTGTGCCATACTTACTGAGACGGCTGAACTTTGCGTCATACTCATCAACCGTCTTGTCCCCTTACTCTAGATGGAGGAACTGATCGTACAATGCGTCCCTTACAGTATCCGGGAAGTACTTCCTCTCAAAGCACTCCAAGAATTGTTCCCAAGTCTGACGCGTACCCAACTGGCGCTCCATTGATTCCCACCAGTGATGCGTGTTGCCTTCTAACTGAGTCCTTACTCCTATCAGCCATAGGTCAGAAGGTAATTGTGATGCCTCTAACAACTTCTTGGTATTGGCAATCCAGTTCGTGGTCTCCTCTGGATTCTCATTGCCCTTATATGGCTTAGGGCCTATCTGCACAAAGTCCTTGACTGAACCAACCCGAGCTTGTGGTACTGAAGCTAGTGCTTGGGTTAGTATAGGGGCTAGTACAGCCATTCTCTCCAGTGCTGCCAGAAATTCTAGCCTCTGCTCTGCTGCCTGTTGCCTCTGTTCTTGTATTATCATCTGAAAGAATTGGAACAGCTGTGTCTGGCCATCTTGCGGTGCTAGTGGAGCTGGAAAAGTCCCATTAGGTATCGTGGAAGGAGTTAATGGAATTTGATTGTTAGTCAATCCATCCGGTCCGGGAAGAAGAGGTGTCATTGAGGTCACCCCTGGTGATTGGTCGTCGTCCCCTGGAGACGTGTTGTCCCCGGTGGCGGCATGCCCGTTATACAAATTCATCTCTTAGCAAGAGATGGACGAAGGATTAAGAAGAGTACATAAATCAAGCAGGATGCAAGCACTTAAGTAGGACATGTTGGAAGGAAGGTAAGTTATAGTCAAGTGTGGATGAGATCTAAAATTCTAATCCTAGGTGCAGGCCCGTTCGGTACAGTTACGTAACCGAAACGGCTAACTCGACCTGCATGGGCCACCACAAAAATATGTCACGCCACAGTCCCAAAAATTACGTAGGACTAGGACACGTAAGCATGCCAGCCGCATGGATATGGCAACTCCAATATATGGAAACCATAACCCATACGTACGCTGTAATATAAATATAAACTCACATGTGGTATATATAATATCACAAGTCACAGATATACTAATCTCATCCACACAACAAGTCATAGAAAAGAAATACTAAACTAGAATAAGGAGTCTGAAATATCCAAAATAATAGTCGGGTGGAGACAAATCCACTACCAATGACTATATCAATACTAGAATGAGAGAGGAGTATAAAATCTCTAATATAAAATAATGTGAAGACAGAATTGCATCAGCTAAAAGAATCCATCGCTAGCTAATCAACGATGCTCAGAAGGTAAGACCTCCTCGACAGAAATGAGTGTGTCAGGTCCAGGCCCGTACTCCTGTGGATACTCCTGATCGTCTATACCTGGCAAGGGACCAGGTCCTCAGAGGGACATAACAAGATACATAGAAGCAAGCCAATTTGAATACAGTGAACATGCATAATGTTTGAAAATAAATAAGTACGCTGTATAAGACAATCTATATGAATGCAAATGAGGACAACTTTTCGACGTATGGGCAAGGGTTGGCTACTCGATCTAATCCTCACAACTCATACGCTCGTCAGTGGACATCATCAGCCGACATACCTCTGGGGTAGCGACCCTCGGACTCCATCAATCGACATACCTCGGGGGTAGCGACCATCGGACACGACCACCATAGTGCGTGCTAGTGATTTCGGTTTACCAGAGTGGTTAAAGCCCATACGCCTACTGATTGTCCTCTATGATGCTAAGTGTCAAGTGTGTGTCAACATATCTAATATATAGTAATGACTGAAAGAACTACACATACAATAAATAAACAGAAATACAATAAATATACAGAAATATACTAAGTATGCAAAATACTGTAAGCAATTTGGCAAGGTATCTTGCTTGGCAAAAAAGCTACAAACTGTAGTGTCCCGATGTCAACACCAAGAGTCAGAAGCTACAACCTCAGAATGAACGTCTCAGGATGCTGAAATAAACATCACCAACGTTCCCAGATTAAGCAAAATAGCTAAAAAGTACTTCCCTTTCGTCCAATTTGGACACAGGGGCAAAACGGTAATTTCGGATAAAAGTGGGATCCACGTGTGGCCCACTTTGCACCAAAAAATGTGCCAAGGGTAACAGTCTCTAAATAGGAAAAATTATAGATCAAATAACTCTAGATGTCAATACGAACCCAATGGTATGTCCAAATGTGGATTCCGATGGGCCGAACACAATTTCGCCCAAAAAGTCAACCCTAGGGCCCACCAATCGGCGACTTAGTCAACTGTCTCAGAATTGCGTGAAAATTGGGTTATAGGACCAGTACGTTACCACGAGTCCAGTGGCATAAGTTTTATCGTAATCTGACGAGCGTGCAAAAAATGTGCGCGACTTCCACAAAAGTTACGACTTAGGGTGTGTCCGCGGATACGGGCTGATTTTGGCGCGCACACGCGTCCATATCAGTTTCCATGAAATTTTACATGTCCGTTTATGCTGCGCGCACCGTTTGGTATACTTGGTACACGGTGGGACAGTCCCGTTTGGCGGGGCGCGCTCCGTTTCACAACTTTTAGAAATCTGGGAAAAGTAGGTTCGTGGAGTTTTCCAACAAATTTAATTATGTCTACAGCAGTTAATAATCTAGGGTTATTTAACAAAAATTAAACTAGGTCAAGTGGTCTACGTATACCAAAAAAATTTATCGAATTCGGATCTATGTGGTGGGAGATACGAACTCGGCAACATGGGTGGTCACCGCAGTTTTCTGCGATCCCAGAATTTGGTCTGCTTGCGCCAATTTTGGTACTGTTTTCGCCTAGGGTTTCATGTTGTTCGAGGTCTACTAGCACACAGATATGGAAGAGGGTTAAGGGGGTGAGCATACCAGTGAAGATGGGGCGGCGTTTGGTTGAGCGAGTCGACGGGAAACAACTCCGGAACGCAGGTACCCACGTTGTGGGAATCTGCAGTGCGCGGGGGTCGCGGTCGTCGGGATTTGTTTTGGACGGCCTGGCGGGGTTCTCTGGCTGCGGTGGCGGCGCTCTCTAGGTCTAGATGGGAAGAGGAGGGGGATTGATGATTTAGGTTTAGGTTTTATTGAAATAAATATATATATAGTATATATATATATATATATATATATATATATATATATATATATATATATATATATATATGAAAGGGAGAGGAGAGAAGTGGGTCAGGCTCGTGGGGCTAAGGGTTTGTGTGTTTGGTTTGCTGTGTGGAATTGCTAAAGGGGGGTCCGGCTCACATGGCTGTGCTCACGGTTGCTAATTCACAGCAAGGGCGGGTGGCTTTGGTAGTAGTAATGGAATGGATGGTTTAGTGGTTTTAGTTATTAGTAATTATGTAAGCCCCTGATTTTTTCAAAAATATTAAAATTAGGATTTTTCACAATTTTCTGGAATTTTCTGTAATTAAAATCAGGGTTTTTGAATTATTACATGATTTTTAATTAATAATAAACAACATTAAAATATTACGAAAATAATATTTTTGGGTGTAAAATGAAAAACTGGACTTAGGGTAATTTTTCTGGAATTTATTGGACCCCGGACCTAATTTCAAAACACCTAAAACTATTTATTTGTTTAATTAACTAATTAATTATTAATTCTTATTATTATTATTAATATTATTTGGTTTCCGGCCCAGCCCGGCCCACTGGGCCTGACCGCGGCCCGCTAAACCGACCCAGCCCGCGCTGCCATCCGGGGTCGGGTCGGGTCGAACAAACCGACCCGCCGCCCGCTGCTGACCCGGTCCCCCACGACCCTCGTCCCCGACTCGGCTGCCTGCGTTTTCAGCCGCCTCCGCCGCCCTGCGCCGCCCCCGCCCGGCCACGCAGCCACCACGACCCCCCCCCTCTCCTCCGCCTAGCCCCGGCCCCCCCCTTTCCTCAGCTCCGCCTATAAATTCTTCCCCTCCGTTCGGCTCTCCGGCCACTCCCTCACCCACTTCGCCGCCGTGCCGCCTGCTCCGCCCGTGCCATCTCGCCGCCACTCGCCGCTCCTCCGTCAGCCCGCCGAGACCCGCAGCCCTCCTCCTCTCCTCCAGCTCCGTCCCCCCCCCTCGCCGGCCGCCGAGACCCGCAGTCTCCTCCTCCTTCTCCCCTCTCCTTCCTCCTCCGCGACGGCGCCACCAGACGACCTAGCCGCCTCAGCCCGCCCGAGCCCCGCCGCCTCCGACCGCGGCCTTGGCCGAGCCGCCTCCACCCTCCTCCGGCGATCACCGGTGCACAGAGCTCCAAAACCCTAGTTCTGTGCGTGTCGGACACTGTGTCAGTTGGACACAGGACACGACTCGAGATACGAGGGCACGAAGATCTCGGTTTTTCAGGCCCTGTTCAGGTATCCGTAGTTTCTTTCTCGTAGCTCGGATTTCAATTCCGTAAATTGCGTTGTGAAGCCTGTGTGACCCTCTCGGTGTCCGGACAAACTGTTCGGGGCCCCGCGTCCTGTGGTGATCGCACACCGCGATCCAAAAACAGGAAAAAACCAGACCCTGATTCACCCCGGAACTGAGTACGCCCCGCCAAACGGGATGACTTGGTCGCGTGCGGTCTTCACAGATACGTGCGCAGCATCGATACGGACGTGTGAGATTTCACGGAAGCTGATTCGGGTGTGCGTGCACACCGGAATCAATGCGTATCCGCGGACATCGCTCCGTATCCGCCTTTTCGGCAATTCACCCTAATTTCGTGTACACTCGTCGGATCGAGACGAAACTTGCGCCATCGGACTCGTAGCGATACGCTGGTCCTGTGGGTCAAGTTTGGTTCGATTCTGAGAACGTTGACGAAATCGCGTGTCGTGGGCCCCACAGGCCCCGCTCGACGGGCGATTTTGTGTTCGGCTCATCGGAATCCAAATCTGGAAGTTCCGTTGGGTTCGTATCAGCGTTCCTGACCTGTTGACACTAAGTTTGGTGAATTTGGAGACTTTTGACCCGGACACGTTTTTCGGTGCAAAGCGGGCCCAACGGCGGACCCCGTTTTGACCCGAAACTGCCGTTTTTGCCCTTGTCTCCAAATTGGACCCAAGGACAGGCGTTTCTAGCTATTTGACATCTTCTGAGCATAATGGTAATGTCTATTTCAGCTTTTGGACTCATCTGTGGAAACTTCCCCTAGAACATTAAACAGATCCAAACATCAGGCAAGTACCTGCACTTCAAGTTTAACCTTTATATTGTGATAAATAGATTCCCTGCTTTATATAGTACCATTGATGATTATATGTAGAGTTGAAACACTGGATTTCATGTCTTGAATATTATATTTCATGTCTTCCTTTTCGTGTCGGGCGGGAGAATACTAGGAGGCATGTAGTTTACCTTTCCCCCTGTATTCACTGTGTACCAGCTGTTAGTACGCAATTGTACCATCAGCCTTGTACTTGATTATTCCCGTATTCACTGTGTACTAGTCGTCTATGACGGCCCTATTAGCCTTATAAACCCCTACATGCCAACTACGTATTCTAAAACAAGTACCAGTTCACACAGCTAGTCTCTAGTCTTGTTACATTTCTTGCTGACTATGGTAGTTACATTTTCTGTCTCATTTATTCCCTGCTTTCTCATATTCTTGTTTATAGCATTTAGACTCTGAAAGATTAATGTTTCCTTTATGCTATTTTCTTAATATGATACTCAGTTTAATTGTCACAAATATTTAGTTTAAATCTTGTTGTGCATTGTGTACTTTGCTCCTTTCCTGACTGGATCCGTTGTTTAGGCGATGATGAGGACCTTGCCCCTACATATTATGGACCCTATGAGCCAGCAGGTGGTACAGTTGCAGAGCCGGTTCCCACCCAGGAAACTACTCCTGCAGAGTAGTTAGCATTAGTTGTTATTTCCTTTCATCTTAGTAATCGGGTTTGTCCCCGATATAAATCTTTGGTTCTGTAATAAACTCTGGATCTGATTTTCATATTCTGGTTATAAAATCTTAGCATTCCTTTCCTGCTATTTTCTTGCCTATTTAATTGTTGTGAATGAGCTAGATTTATTGCTTGTGGTCATGCCCTAGACAGCGTACTACCGCCGATTCTGCGGCGTAGGCTGGACGTGCCCACGCACTCGTGCCCGAATATCCGGGTGTGGGTCGTGACACGTTTTTATGGTGGCCCATGCAGGTCCAAACGACTAAATTGTTTGGTTTCAACTTAGGGACCGAACAGGCCTGCAACAAGATTGAGGATTTTAGGATAAAGCTCATTCACAGTATAGGGTCATTATTTCAATTCTTGATATCATTTCTGCTCAATTATCCTATCGCCTTTGATTTCCAAGTATCCTATTCTGATCTTCCTATCCCTTAATCTTTCAGAATGGTCCAGACCAGGAACACAGTAGGAGGCACATCAGAACCAGCTGAGCAGAACGTGCCCGAGACTCTTGCACTTCCGCCGCCTCCATCTGTTCCGGCAGTTACTCTAGATGGGGCACAACTAATTGGAGTGTTCCAGGGATTGGTGGAATCCCAGAAGGAACAGACTGCACTTCTGCGGACCAGCCTCTCAGAAGCTATTAAGTCCCAGGAGTCGCCACTCAAGAGGCCAGGAAGTGCCAAAGACTTCAAGAATCTTAGGCCTCTGGAATTCTACGGAACTGAGGGCATTCTCTACGCTGATGAGTGGATAGAGAATGTCGAGAGACTCCTGAAGACTGCTCGGGTTCCCGATGATCTCAAAGTGGAGTCCGCCAGCTTGCAACTGTTCGACATAGCGCGGACCTGGTTTAGAGACGAACCTCAACTATCTGCTCCTGACCTCACCTGGGAGGACTTCAAGAGACTGTTCAAGGAGAAATTTTATCCCGAAGTGGCTCGGGAAGCTCTCGAAAGCCAATTCGAGAGACTGGAACAAGGAAACATGTCTGTTGATGAATATACTGCTGAATTTAGCAGGTTAAGCCACTTTGCGGAGTACATGGTTCGTACCCCGGAGGACCGAGCCCGTAGATTCAAGAAGGGGCTGTCTCCGGATATTCGCCTTGCTGTCACCACCAGCCGAGCTCGCACCTATGAGGAAATTTTGAACGTGGCACAAGGCGTTGAGAGAGACATGGGGCATAAGCTAAAGCGAGAAAGAGATACCGGAAATACGGGACCCAACAAACGCCTTTTTCAACAACAACAACAGCAGAGGTCCCCGCAGCAAGCCCAGCGTCCTCTCCCTCGAGCTCCAGCACCCCAACACCAAGCTC